>CM062820.1:831501960-832101960 GCA_031772625.1 Pinus tabuliformis | reverse complement strand
AGACATAAAATGCAGGCATATCATGAGGATAGCCAGTGATCCTAGTAAAATCAAATGGATCAAATTTATGGACTAAAAATGTAGGGAGAGCCATTAAAACCTAGAAAAGAAAACTTCAAAGTACAATGGAGTCGCCAATCAATGTTGTAATTGAAAATCACTGGTGTGAATGTACAACCAACTGCTAAAACTTCTCATTCTTAAGAATCAGCTTCAAACTTAGTAAACCCAAGGAAAATAGCTCTTATTAAATTGCTTTTATTCAAAATAGCCAAACATTTACTCCTCACTGAAAAACCAGAGGAAAATATTAAAAACCCAACGAAAAATGTTCTTGTCTTCTCTCCCCAATAGCAACACCAATTAATGTTGTACCTTAAGAAACCAATTTCCTGGTTGTGAGGAAATTGTGCTTAACAAATTAATGGTTATTGTTTTTTGTCACTTATATGTCACTTTATTGTTTGTTGTGTTCTCAAATGAAGGACCTGGAAAACTTGGTCTTTAACCCTTACTACATGTATGACCAGAACATCTCATAATGCCATTTGTTGCTAGATATAAATGATGAATGAAGAAAGATTGAAGGAGAAGTTAAAGATAATACGCTACTTAACACGGAACCTACTATTTGTCACTTAGAAGAATTATGAAAATGAGAATTGAATCATAGACAATATGCTGCTTAACACAGAAACTACTATCTGCAACCCTTGGAGAAGTTAAAGATAATATGCTGCCTTACACAGAAACTATTATCTATAACTTAGAAAGGAAGGTGAAAACTTCAAGTATAGGAGCGCTTTTTTAAGGAATTTTAACTTTATCTACATAAGCAAATAAAGACTTGCAGCTTCACTACTATACTTGAAAGAACAAAAACATAAGATGACACATGACGGAGAAGGTTACAAAATTATATCCAACAATTCATGGAAACTTCTGATTCTTTCATTAATCAACAGTTATATAGGAATACAATGGCCTAGTCTCCAAGTTCTCCAAAATTCCAACAACCCCATTACAATTCACTTTTCGGGCTTTTATCTCTTCCCTCTTTGATTAACTATCAAATCAATTTTGGAAATTGATTTCTCGAAGAAACTAATAAACTGCTTTATAACAGCTATAAAACTATTTCCTATTTGAAATTATTCAACTTTATTACATATAAAATATTGAAACTTAGAACATATGTAAAACTGCGCCAAAAGCTTTGGAAGGGGTCCACATATATATATGTCAGGAATGATCTGATTTGTGTAAGCACAATGAAACCCAACCAATCACCTTTTCTTTGGACTCAGCTTTAACACTAATTTTCCCTTTATATAGCGAATCGCAAACCTTTGGTTACTGTGGAACTCAAAAGAATTAACTCTGATTTATTAATCCATTAGATCCACCTGTTCAATGGTTCATTGACTTTCCATCACAAATCACAATTAGTGTTATAAATCGTTGTATTGACCCAATACTTAACAAACCGCAACAAGATGGAAGCGTCGGAGTTATAAACCATAGCATATACACTATCGGGTCTGGGATCTTTATTGCTGATTGCAATTGGCGGAACCCATATGCATGTATATGAAATACTTTACTATACAATGGACCTGTCAAAACTTTACAACATAATATATATATATATATATATATATATATATGTTTCGGGTCCGGCTATCGTGAATAGCAATCGGCCAAAGCGGAGGTGCTACATTATATAGTTTCCCACTGTGATTTGTGATTGCGATTTAACCGCATTTCTAACACACACACACACACAGATATATATACATACATACATACACACATATATGTATATATATATATATATATATATATATATATATATATATATATATATATATATATATATATATATATATATATATATATATATATATATATATTGGGTCCAGCACCATATAACTTCTTGTATTGCGATTTGTTTTGATCCTTGGCTATACTGGGGCAGATTCTTTTATACTTGTTCGTTTAGCGATTCCGATATATAATAAACAAAATGCTTCATTTCTTTTAGACTTTGTGGGGGGTAAAGAATATAAAGGAGTTTCATTGAGTTTCAACCCTCGATAGTGATATAACTGATAAATAAATCTAAAAACACAATATAAGCTGCAACATCTTGCATGAAATTTTCCTTAGCGCGCTCCAAATCAAACTTTTCTTCTTTCGTCGAAGCCTTGCAAACCCAAGTACTATATTCGAGTTGTTTTCCTTTATTGTCTCCCGTCGTGATTCTACTTTGGAGCACAATGTTCTCATTTGGATCTTCCGCGCACAGCTCAAACCTCATCATCTGTAGGTTTTGAGTCAGGGGAGGTGGTAGCACTCCATTGTCGCGTATCCTAACTATTAGCGTAGGACAATCCTCCATCTCATGATCAAACAATGTACAGTACGGACATGATGGACACGTTGGATTTGTACAATCATGGGCATAATGTCCAGGCCCTCCACAATTGTAACATATCAGTTGTTCACGATCTCTTTCCATGTCCTTCCCCACCTCAGCCTCGCCCGCGCCCCTGAAATCCAGTTCATGCCACTCCTATGTTATGGTGAAGGGGTCTCGATTTGGCTTGAACTCTGTAGGTGGGAGTTCTATCCATCAACAGTTCCTAGCTTCTACAAGTGCACTCATCATTTCCAACCGACCTAAAAAAATTATAGAACAAGTGTTGCAAATTCTATGTGTACTTCTGTAACAAATGGCAGTTGTTCATAGCATGCTTTCCTCCTATTTGACAAATTGCACACCACAAAGCAGGCGCCGCGCTAGGTCGTGCTTGTGCCTTTGGTATTAATGGAATCGGTTCTCGTCCTGTGAGGTAATTTGTGAATACCAATCAGTGGTCCTTGCCGTGACCCTAACCCTTAGATTTAACGCACCATAGGTCTTCGCGCACTTCCGGTCGAGATGTCCTATCCTATTTCATATTTTGCATCTCAAGGCATAAGTTTTTCAAGTGCGCGTGGATTTGCTGAACTCTCAAGTTAGGATCTTGTATCAGGGTTTCATGCAAGCTCATCATGATCTCCAAGGCCTTTTCTTGAGTCATTAACCTCTATTGTGATAGCCCATTCCCCAAATGTGACATTAGCGATGATACAATCATTCACAATGTTGTCCATCCGTCAAAGTCATATTAGCTTCGCGAATTGTGCACTTCAGCCTCTGATCTCTTTGAACTCAATGATCGACTGCGCCTCTGACTTCGGCCTACTAAATTCTCTATTTAGTGCAATTTGGATATCTATGATCCCCACATTCGGATTGTCATTAGAATGCTTGATGTACCAGGTTAGTGTACAATCCTACAGAGTGCTGACCAGCGTCACTTTCTTTATATTATCATCTATGACTCCCTATGCTTTCCATATAGCCCTTATCATGAACCAAAATTGGTCCGGGTCTTCATTTCCTATTCCCTTGAACATAGGCAACTTTATCACGCTTGCCATATTGACTCATGGTGGTGGCAGAGGTGGTACAGGTGAAGATGGAGTTGAAGGTAGTGAAGCTGGTGATGGTGTGGGTGGGGGTGGTATGCACGGAATCCTCTGCCTTATCAAATTGATCACAATTTACGGTGAGACCTTCGAAAGCTCTTCCTCATCTCCTTGCAGAGGTGAAATCAAAGGGCTATTCTCTAGTCCCTTCCTTCGTTTTTGTTCTCTGTTCAAAACAATTTGGATATCCATGATCCCTACATTCGGATTGTCATTAGAATGCTTAATATACCAAGTTAGTGTGTGATCCTAAAGAGTGTTGAACAATGTCACTTTCTTTATATTATCATCTATAACTCCCTATGCTTCCCATACAACCCTTATCACGAACCAAAACTGGTTCGAGTCTTCATTTCCTACTCCCTTGAACACAAGAAACTTTATTGCACTTGCCATATTGACTCGCGGTGGTGGCAAAGGTGGTACGGGTGAAGATGGAGGTGAAGGCGGTGAAGCTAGTGGTGGTGTGGGTGGGGGTGGTATGCATGGAATTCTCTGCCTTATCAAATTGATCACACTTCTCGGTGAGACCATCGCGAGCTCTTCCTTGTCTCCTCGCGGAGGTGAAATCAAAGGGCTATTCTCTGGTCCCTTACTTCGTTTCTGTAGCTTTTTCCAATTCACGTAGCTCCGGACATCAAGGTAATTGCATGACCCTCTTTTCACACAATAACATTTTAATCCAAGTATTTAGAGACTTTACGTACTTACCTCGCGGTCCTTTGAGAAAACGTCGCTCTGCCTTGCTATAGCTAACTGAAGTATCTATCGTGAAATTAGTAATGAATCCTCCTATAATTCAATCGAGCTAGTGGTCAACAACATTCACGATCTTATCCTCTAATGCTTCCAATCTGCACACCAAATCTAGGCTCCACACAATAGGATTTTCGAGTTTCCACCTTCCTTGGCTATGTGCTAGCTTCGTGACCCACTCATACAACTCAGTAGGGAAAGATGCGTAGAAAATTTTGTGGATCTCTATGTACAGGTAGCATTCTAACCACTCTTCCTTTGATAGTCACGGATTTCTATTCTCCCATGCCGCAAACTCGTGAATTCTCCTGTCCAACCAACCTTCAATTTCCTTCTTAGTTGGATTCCAATGATATGACATTAGAAATCTCTATGCAGATTCCAGTCCTGACAATGGAACCATTTGTTGGCTTGATGGGGCATGACCCAAGTTCAAAGTTATTTCGCCAAACAAATCCTTGTACTACTAGCCCTTTCGGCAACAACCCGTGGAGCACGAACTAAGCTCTCAACCAAAGCAATATGGTGGATGCTGGAACCAATTTTCCACACCCTTGAGACGTCTGAGGGGTAAATCTAGTCCTACTATGAATACCTTCGCACAAGTTACTTTGCACACTTTCTTGACCTGCGAGGCCTTTGCTCTCTGTTATACTCTCCTTCGTGTAGCCCTAACCAGGCGCTGAGGTGTTTTCGCGCTGCTAAAGTAGCAATTTATGCTACTTACCCAAGTTACACCATGTATCTTACTTATGTTCTTTTAACAGTTAGTTATCTTCGTGTAAACATATACTTTATCTTATATTCTCTTTATCAACTCATTCATATAAGTTTGTGCATCACGTAAACAACAGAAATGAAATTATACTCAATACAGTCAATGTAGTAAATAGTAAAAGATACACGGAAATGATGTAAAACTTCTCTTTATTACTTCTCCAAAGATTACAGACCCAACCTGCCCTATGCACTTAGCTGTAGAGGTCCGCCCACTCAGCTATGGACTACTAGGCCTCTGCGCACTCAACTACAAATCCTTCTCCTACTCTACGACCTAAAGACTCGACTTTACACTTCAACTTAGATTGTCTAATTCTTAGATTCCCTCATGACTTTATTAGATTGATTTACAACTTAGAGCCTCACTCCATTTATACAATCCCATGATCCACAGACCATGGGTAGAACTCTCAAGCCGACATTACATTACAAAAGTAACGGTGGAAAACCCTATGACTCAATTACAACTTCGCACTCTGTGCCCATAGATCGTGGAGTCTTTACATCAAACTTGGTCAAAACACGGGCTTTAAGCCCCAAAACTTGCCTTGGGAGATCTGTTAGATAGTGAATTCCCCCATAGTATGGTTTTGGGGCTTGAAGCTCATATTTTAGTCAAGTGTAATGTAAAGACCCCACAAAATGTGGGTGCGAAGTGCGAGAGTCTAGGGTTGTCCACCCTAAGATAATGTAATTCAATGTAGAGTGTGTTGGCCTACCGATGGTTTGCAGACCATGGGATTGTATAAATAGAGTGAGTCTATAACTGTAAAGTGAGTCTTGGTCTTAAGTCTTATGATGTTCTTGGATGATGAATTCACTCTGAGTCTATAAGTCAGAGTCTTGGGTTGTAGTAGTAGGAAGAGGCTCTGCATCTGTGTGCGTAGAGGCTTCGTAGAGTTCGCAGCTATGTGCGTGGACCCATGCAGTTGAGTGTGCAGGGCAGAGTTGGGATTGTATCTGAACAAGAGGATTAATAAAAGATAACTTGATTCTGAAATAGTGTGTGTTTATGCTTCTATTATGTTCATGCATCTCTTTACAGTTTATGATTGTGCGCACTTGTTATGAATGTTGAGAGATTAATGAGAATATTGGGCCCACATAATTAAGTTAAGATCTATAATAAAAGCACAGTAAGGAATAAGGAATCTAGACAACACCTCTTTGTGCTCTTTATAGAGCTGTGTGGACGCGGTCATGCAAGCTGCAAAGGACAAACGTCTATGCGAAGCAACGCAGGTGAGCGGGTTTAGTTCGCAAACCTCCTAAACTTCACCAAGACATGCCTAGGGTGGGGAAACCTGGTTCCATCACCCTCCCATACTACCTCAGGTGAGACCTCAGTCTATGCACCGCAGACTGTTGCTGAAAGGGCCAGTAGTTTCAGGATTTGTTTGGCTAAATCACTTCTGAACTTGGGTCAGGCCCCAACAAGAAAAAAAATGGTTCCATTGTTGGGGCCAGGATCTACCTAAGGGATGTCTGATGCCGTGTCACTGGAACCCCACAAAGGAGGAAATTGAAGAGTGGTTGGACTAGAAGCTTCACGAGTTCATGACACAGGAAAACAGAACTCCACAAGTATCTGAGAAGAGGTGGCTGGATTGCGACGTATATATGGAAATCCACGAGATCTTCTTCGCGTCCTTCCCTTCTGAACTGTATGAGTGGATCGCGAGGTTAGTCGATAGCCAGGGAAGGTATAAGCTTGATCAACCGATAGTGTGGACTCCAAAATTAGTGTGGAAACTAGAGACATTAGAAGATAAGATCGCTTGAGTTGTGGACCATTGGCTCGACCAGATAATAGGGGGATTTATCATCGAGTTTTTGATAGGCACAATCATGAGCTACAACCAAGCAGAGCAATGTTTTCTCAAGGGACCATGAGGTAGGTACATTAAATCCTTGAATACCTAGATTAAGATGTTGTTATGTGAAAAATGGGTGATGTGAATACATTAATGGTTGGAACGACGTGGAGTGGAAGGATCTAAAAGGGGAGTGGGGAATTAGGGAATAGTCCCTTGATTTCACCTTTGTGAGATAGCGAGGAAGTGCTCGCTTGAGTCTCTCCGAGAAGTGCGATCAGTTTGATAAGGCAGCGCATTCTGCAGTTACCACCTCCACTTACGCCACCACCTACTTCACCTGCTTCACCTCCATCTCCATCCACTCCACCTCCACCACCTACACATTTCAACATGGCGAGCACAATCAAGCTACCCATATTCAAAGGAGTAGGAAATGAGGATCTGGATCAGTTCTGGTTCGTGGTAAGAGCAGTGTGGGAAACACAAGGGGTCACATATGACAACATTAAGAAGGACACATTGGTGAGTGCGTTGTAGGATCGTACGTTGACATGGTATATCAAGCACTCTAATGATCACCCAAATGCAGGAATAGCGGAGATTAAGAATGCAACCGAGAATTTAGCTGACCGAAGTTAGAGACATAGCCAATCATTGGTTTCAAAGAGATCATGATTCTTCCAGGTGAGACCCCCTGGGATATAGATTGAGGCTGAAGAGTACGATCTGCGAGGCTAATATGATGCTAACGGATGTGCAACACCGTGCATGGTTTATGGCGTCTTTGACACCACACCTGAGGATGGCGCTGTCACAGCAGAAGCTTCCAACCCCGGGCGAAGCATTGGAAACGGAAATGAGGTTGCATGAGACACTGATACAGGATCTAGGGTTGGGATTTCAACAAATCCATGTGCAACTATAGAATCTCTGCCTAGAAATGCAGAGCTTGAAGCAGGATAGGGAACCATGGCTGGAGGCATGCAGGGAAGTGTGGTGCATAAAATGCAAGGCCAGGGCCATGACAAAGACCACTATCCAATATTCACGTACTACTTGGCAGGAGGGGGACTAATTTCATTGAGACCAGAGGCACAGGTAGGGCCAAGCATGACACCCACGTTATGGTGCGCGATCTGTCAAATAGGTGGAAAGCACAAGATAGATAACTAACATTTGTTGCAGAAGTATACATAGACTTCCCAACAACTATTTTGTAATTTTTGTAGGTCAATAGGCCACGACGAGTGTACTTGTCACAGTTATGAGTTAATGATGGATCAGACCCTAGCCTATAGAATGCAGACAGAAACATGAGGCCTCAACCAAGCCACGGGGATGGTGTGCACTAGATTTCAGGTGAGGTTGAGGATGAGGATGAATGGGGCCAGGAAGGGGCTGCGGATAGTTAATCTGTTACAACTGTGGAGGAACAGGGCACTACGCTCATGATTGTACCAACCCAATGAGAATATATTGTTCGTACTGTGCTCAGTTTAATCATGAACAAGTGGATTGTCCTATCTTGATCACACAGATGCATGAGAAAGGAGTACTCCAACCTCCTTCAACTCAAAATATCAAAATGATGAGATCTGAACCCCACGAAGAAGACCCCAACGTGAACATGATGCTTAGAAGTGGTGTGATCATAGGCGGGGTAAGGTGAAGTAGCCTGGGGAAGATACATGGGTTCGCAAGGATCCTATAAAGGAACTTGAGTTTGAATTGGAATGCGCAAAGGAGATGTTTATGGAAGCTGAGAAGAGCTTCACGAAGGCCTCTACTTTAGGTAGTAAGGATCAACCAGAACCAGGAATGGATCCTTCTATGCTTACTACCTTTTTATAGACATGCATGAAGCTACTGCATGACAATAAGGCAGTCAAGGGACTACAAGAGTTGATCACCAGGTGCACAGGGTCAGGGTAGCCATGCATAGTCCAGAAATTGGGGAAGCATGCATTGCGCACCGGGAAGGAAATGAGTTTGATGACACCGATTGGCGAATATGGAATGGATCAGGTAATCCTAGGCTTGGGTTCTGACACAAATGTGTTACCAAAGCAGACATGGGAATGCATGGGTAGGCCCATGTTACAGTGGTCCCCTATTCAATTACGAATGGTAAACCAGCAGAAGATTTTTCCCACGGGGAGATTGCAAGGGGTGATAGTTGATATCGAAGGCACGAGAACATAGATGGATTTTGAAGTAATAGAGATTGTTGATGACAACAATCCTTATCCTGCATTTCTAGGAATAAACTAGGCCACTGGTATGAATGGGGTCTTCAACGTGAAGAAGCAGAAGATGATATTCGAGAAAATGTCCCTACACATAGTAGTTCCCCTGGACCCAGCCAAGGGAGCGCGTTACACTGAGCCAGTGTGCGACGATGACAACAACGATGAGCTAGATTGTATTTACTAGATAACAGCACAAGACCAGGATCGGGTGAACCTGACTGCAGATGGGAGAATCTTGTGGGAATCAGTTGCACAAAGTGACAACGCTAAATTGCAACATGATGATTAGATCATTGCAGTGTGTGGCGACAGAAGCAAGGGAACTACCAACATATGATGGGGTAACAATGGTGGATGAATTCTTAGACAAATTTGAAAATGCAGTACTGGAACAGCAGTGGTACGGTGTGCTGGAATGAGCGTTGTGTGTGACACCCACATGATGGTGTGGTATGCATCAGAAGACCATCGAAACTGGTGCGAATGTAGAAGATGGATGCGCTTACAATTTGGAACTCGCCAGTATTAAATGAAAGCTGGGAAGGCAAGACGAAGCAGCTTATGTGCCCACCTATGTTGATACATTTAGACAAGTGTTGTACAAGCACATCCTAGACTAAGGATTGAAAATCAAAACCAGATGCGGTAGCAAGAAATGTGACAACAATTCCACATTAGAGCATTCAAAAAGCTATGCAGAATCATGAACAAAGTTCACCAAGCAAGATGAACTAACTGGGACCTGTGCATACCAGAGGTTCGATGGGCCTATAGGGCCATGAGCAAAAATCGAAGCGTAGAAGTGATCCCAACACTGACGAGAGGAGATGAAACCATAATAGCATAGAAGAATCCCCATACCACAGCTCCTGCAGTTAGGACAATATGCGAGGACCCGAGTAAAGGAATTATGTAGTTAAAAGAAGTCATTCGGCAAGGGAACTTGAAACTTCTCGAAGATTCTCGGGTACGACTGAAGCAGAAAAGCATGTTAATAGACACGGAAATAAAAAAACTTGAAACCGAAATCATGAAAACATGTCACGTCGATGGAAGGGCAAGACAAAATAAGGGCAGCCATACCACTGCATTAGAAGATTGTCGCTGAGAATTTCTTGCTCTGCTACCATGGCTACACCTTATCAGACAAAGTAACCAAGGGAACACACCGTTTAAGGAAGACCATGAGCCACTGACTGGTGCAAGGGTAGCTAAGGAAGGCCCACGGACTGGGTTGAAAGGTGACTTGAAGCCTCGCACCATGGGTGTGACCACCTGACTATCTGTAGTAAGCATAGTATCAATGTTGCAAGCAATTGAAAGAGAGCGCGGGACTATAAAAGAGTCTGTATAAGAGATGTGCGATAAGGAGGTTACGAGCAGGATCGGTATGTCACAAGGGTTGCGACCGTGCATAGGGAGCTACGCTGTAGCATGGGTAAGCTGGGAGGTGACCGTTGGTATCACTGTTCATGACAAGAGGTCCAATTTAAGGCAAAAAGGAGTGGGCAACGAGCAATTAAGACACGAATTAAGAGCTAGATTTGGGACGATCTGCCACCAAAAAGCATTAATGACTCAGAATTGGGGGGAAGGGTCGAATTCCATTTCAAAAGATGCTATAAAACCACCAGGGCTAGCCACAGGGCAACACTTGGTTGTTTGAGAACTGAGCAAGTACAGAACACTGAGTGTCGCGTACGCTTACCACCCTCAATTGAAGACATGATGACGGTTGTGAGAACAAAGAGTCCAATTCGCGGAAGCTACCCCGGAGCCCCGTATGGTCTAGGAGGAGCTTGGAGAGGTGGAAGTTGCACTAGAAGTTCCAAAGTGACCACACACACCACCATCAGAGAAAGACAAGCAAACAATGGGGCCAGTCCATGTATCACGACGGAACCCACAGTTTAATAAATTGTCAATGGCAAAGAAGGGCAAAGCTCTCACCCTTGAAACAGAGGAGGGGGAGGAAGACTTGCAAGCACTGATCGCCCAAATTGAGGCGCAGGATGATGAGGTAGAGAATGTCTCCCAAGTGCCTTTTGTGATAAAGTTACCCCCCTACCTTCCCCCGTGGAAGGGGAAAGCCATGATACGAAAGGACATGGAGGCCATGAAGAGTGTGCTCTAGACCCCATTTCTTCCTGATGAAATAAGGTTTGAAGGTCCGCCATTGGTATGGGTACCTAATATGAAGTTCGAAGACTGGGACCTCATGGACAGTGAGTAGTTCCCACAGTTGGTTGCGGAGAAGTTACTGAAGAAAAAATGGTTACGCGGTGTGGAGAGGGCAAGGTTACTCCATCTGCGATGGATACCCCACTACCACCACTCGCCCATCACCATTTTTGTCATCCGGCAGCTGTTGTGCCTAGTGCATGATGGGCATCTCTGGCTGGAGGAGCCAATTCCCATCATGGCCGATATAATTCTTAACTGCCCATCAAAGGAGACGAACCCGCAGCCATAGCAGGAAAGAGCAACAACTTAGCCCTCGCAAAAGCTATGAAGGCCAAATATAAGCTAGAGAAGAGAAAGCGAGGGTACGTAATGGTGAGCATCAAGGACCAAGGGGTTCATGTAGCCATCCAGCTACTAGCCTACAAGCTAATCAGGAAATGTCACGTAGACGAAGTGCCAGCATCTATAATTGCATTGGCAGAGCAATGAGAAGTGGGGGTCTAGTTCAACTGGGTGCAATTTCTCTGCGATGAGTTTTTGACAAATTGTAGGGAGGCCTAGGAGCAGGGTAAGACCTTCCACTATGCATGGTTGCTCTTATCCATCGTGCTGGTTGTAGGGGATATGCCGGAGGACAGCTAGTTTCCCACTATTGAGAGTGACCTATGCACCCTAGGGATGTCTTGATGAAATCTAGGAAGTTCGTGAACCGAACTTGTGCACTTGTGCCGCTCCGCATAGTAGTCTATCCTTCGCAGCTTGTGCAACTGCTTCTGAATAGTTCTGTGACGAGTGCGAAGAGGTGATGTCTAGATCATTTATCCTTACTATGCTATTATTATAGATCTTAACTTAATTGTGTGGGCCCGATATTCTCATTAATCATTCGAAATTCATAACAAGTGTGTGCAATCATAAAATTGTAAAGAGATGCATAACATAAAAGAAGCATAGACACACAATATTTCATAATCAAACTTATCTTTATTAATACTCAAGTTCAGTTATAGACCTGACCCTACCCTGCGCACTCAACTGCGGGGGTCCACGCACACAGCTGTGGACTTTACTAGGCCTCTGCGCACTCAGCTGTAGAGCCTCTACCTATCACTACGACCCAAGAATCTACCTATCACTACCGGCTTTGTATAACACGATCCTTCAGCGGGGTCCAAAGGTATAACTATGCGTAGTGACTTCTTTTCAAAAATCAACTTGCGCTTCTTAAGATTAATCACCCCGTTCATGTCAGTGGCCCAATCAATTCCTAAGAACACGGGGTAGGGATTGCTGTCATCAACAATCTCTATCACTTCAAATTCTACTAGCGTGCTCACTCCCTCAAAATTCATGGTGATTCCCTACAATCTCCCCATATGTTTTATCTTTCGTTGGTTCGCTATTCTCAACTGGATAGGAGACCATTGTAGCGTAGGCCTCCCCATGTGTTATAGACATTTTTGGGCACTGCAACCCCAAACATTAATGTCCATAAACCAAGGGCTCCTAAGTCCTTAAAGGTGTTGTTCCAACCCCTAAAAAAACAAGGTCAACTGATTACAGCATCTCCCAGAAGTTCTCCATGAAAAACTACTCAGAACTGGTCAAAATTGGACCATTTCACCTACTCCATGGTCAAAGTGCATTGCATCCCACCTACCTACACACAGTAGGTGTGATGCATGTTGAAAAGCCCTTCTATGGGGTGCGATGGGCGAGAGTGGACAAATGGCAGGGTCAATTCGCAAGGTGGAGGAGCATGGAATCTTCTAGAAACTTCTCCTCTGACACTTGCCTCTCTGCATTCGCCCAGGGATGAGTAAGAGATCATCAATCTCCAAGTGGAATCGAGAACTATCTTTGAGAGGATACTAATCAAATCTCAAAAGCTGACTCATCTCCCTTGCAAACATCTATATATGGATCCCTCATCCCAGAGATCCAGAGGCTGGAATTTTGTATCTTGTAAGGAAGTGCTATTGGTTTCTTTGTGCAATATCATAGTGTTGGGTGATCTAAGCTTTTCATGAGGTGAAGAAGGGCTTTCTTGTTGAGAGGATGATGCTGGGTCAGAACAATTGGTTGTAATCCTCTTTGCTCTTTCTTGATTATCAATAAAGCTATTCAAGTTTTCCTCCACATTCTTGTATGATTGATGATTTATGCATTTGTGTGGTCAATATACATCTGGTCCTATATTGTTTATGATAATAGATCTATGTTCTTGGATAGTGTTATGCTGCTTTGATTCTACAGGTACTCTTTGAAGCTAGGTAGACAAGGAAGCGAGTGGCAAAGACCTATCAGAAGAGAGAGGAATTGAGCAAGGAACCAAGCGCAAGACAGAGGTTGGTCTCCTTATTCTTCTCTTATCTATTTCTCATAAAGGAAAATGAAAGTAGCTTTTAGTTTGTTTGTTTCTAAGGTAGCTACCATCCTTAGTGGGACTAGTAGCTCTGCATAGAAACTAGTTTTCCCGATAACACCATGCGCTCCCATGTCTACTTCAGCAAAACATTCACGTCCGATCCTAAGTCTAGAATTACTTGGTCCATTTCATATTTTTCAATCTGCATGGTTAACCTCATTTCTCTCCCTGTCCTAGTCTTGTGATTTCCAATCTTTTGGATTACGCGTGGTTCTCCTGGCGCAGTCCTAGTGCATCTATTAATGAGTTCCTACAATCCTTTTGATAGCCTTACTGTCACGCAGTAGCTTAATGCATGTTTCTAGGAAAATCTTACGCATATATTGGTCCATTTCCAGCTTTGATCTATCCTTGCTTCCTGAAGTAGAGGCATTAGCAAAGCTCTTCCTAGCTTCCATGAAGGTTTCCTTAGCATGTTCCAAATCAAACTTTGCTTCTTTCATCAGAGCCTTGCGAACCCAAGTACTATCTTCAGGCTATTTTCCTTTATCATCTCTCATCGCGATTCCACTTCGGAGCACAATGTTCACATTTGGATCTTCCTTGCGTAGCTAAAACCTCATCATTTGCAGGTTCTAAGTCGAGGGAGGCAATAGTGCTCCCTTGTCACATATCCTAGATATTAGCGTAGGACAATCCTTTGTTTCATGATCAAACAAGGTACAATACAGACATGATGGATGCATTGGGTTCATATAATCATGAGCATAATGTCTTGGCCCTCCATAATTGTAGCGATCAGTTGTCCATGACCTATTCTAGGTCCTCCTCCACCTCGAGCTCGTCTGCACCCCTAAAATTTAGTTCGCACCACTCCTACATTCTAGTCTACGGGCCATGTTTCAGCCTTAACTCTATAGGTGGGAGTTCTATCCATCATCAGCTCATAGCTTATACAAGTTCACTCACCGTGTGTAATCGATCTACAAAAATTACAAAACAACTATTGCGAATTCTCCATGTACTTCTATAACAAATGGTAGTTGTCTGTAGCATGCTTTCCTCCTATTTGACAAATCGTGCATCACAAAGTAGGCACCATGCTAGGTCTTGCTTGTGCCTCCAGTATTCATGGAATCAGTCATCCTCCCGCAAGTTAATTTGTGAAGACTGGGAAATGGTCCTTATCATGACCTTGACCCTTGCATTTTACGCACCATACCTCTTCGTGCACTTCTAGTCGGGCTGTCCTATCTTGTTTTAGAATCTGTAGCTCAAGGCATAATTTTTTCAATTATGCGTGGATCTATTGAACTCCCAAGTTAGGGTCCTACATTAGGGTCTCATGAAGTCTCATCGAGATCCCTGAAGCCTCTACCTGAGTCATTAACTTCTTCTACAATAATGCGCTCCTCAGATGTGGTGTTAGCAACGCTACAAACTATTCGCGGTGTTGTCCATCCATTAGATTCATATTAGCTTTGTGAATCATGAACTTCCACCTCTGATCCAACTCCTAAGGAGTCTCACTTGGTAGCATTGTGATTTATTTGAATGCAATGATTGATTGCACTTCTGATTTCGGCCTGCTAAATTCTCTATTTAGCACAATTTGGATATCCATGATTCCCGCATTTGGATTATCATTGGACTGCTTAATATACCAGGTCAGCGCACGGTCCTGCAGGGCACTGACCATCATCACTTTCTTTATATTATCAATTGTAACTACCTACGCTTCCCATATGGCCCTTATCACGAACCAAAACTGGTCTGGATCTTCATTTCCTACTCCCTTGAACACAGGTAACTTTATCATGCTTGCCATACTGACTCGTGGGGGTGGCGAAGGTGGTACAGGTGAACATGGATGTGAAGGCGATGAAACTAGTGGTAGTGTAGGTGGGGGGTGGTATGTGAAAAATCCTCTGCCTTATCAAATTTATCACACTTCACAGTGAGACGTTCACGAGGTCTTCCTCGTCCCCTCGCAGAGGTGAAATCAGAGGGCTATTCTCTAGTCCCTTACTTCCTTCATTTCTGTAGGTTTTTCCACTTCGCGTAACTCCAGACATTAAGGTAATTGCATAACCGTATTTTCACACAATAGAATTTTAATTCAAGTATTTAGAGACTTTATGTACTTACCTTGCGATCCTTTGAGAAAGCATCGCTCTGTCTTGCTATAGTTGACTGAAGTATTTACTGCGAAATTAGTAATGAACACTCCTATAATGCCAGCAAGCCAATGGTCAATAGTGCGCGCGATTTTATCCTTTGATGCTTCCAATCTATGCACTAACTCTAGGGTCCACACAATAGGATTGTCGAGTTTCCACCTTCCTTGGCTATTTGCGAGCTTCACGATTCAATCGTACAACTCAGTAGGGAAAGATGCAAAGAAGATTTCGTGGATCTTTGTGTATAGGTAGTAGTCTAACCACTCTTCTTTTGTCAGTCGTGAAGATCCCTATTCTCCTGTGCCACGAACTCATGAATCCTCCTGTCCAACCAACCTTCAATTTCCTTCTTAGTTGGATTCCAATGATACGACATCAAACATCTCTATTTAGATTCCGGTCCCGACAACAGAACCATTTGTTGTCTTGACAGGGGCCTGAACCAGGTTCAGAGTTAAGTAGCCAAACAAATCCCTATACTACTGACCCTTTTGGCAACAACCCGCAGAGTGCAGACTAAGGTCTCACCTGAAGCAGTATGGGGGGTGCTGGAACCAAGTTTCTGCACCCTTGAGATGTTTGAGGGGTCTCTTTAGTCCAATTGTCTATACCTTTGCGCAGGTCACTTCGTGCCCTGCCTTGAACTGCAAGGCCTTCATGATCTGTTATAATTGCCTTCGTGCATCCCTAACCAAGGGCTGAGGTGATTTTGCGCTGCCCTAGCATTGATCTGATATACTTCCCCAAGTTACACCGCATATCCTACTTATCTTCTTATAATAGTTAGTTATCTTCACGTAAACAGATACTTTATCTTATATTCCCTTTATCAACACATTCATATAAGTTCACCCATCATATAAACAATAGAAATGTAATTTATATCTGATACATTCAATGCACAAAATAGGAAAAGGATACACAGAAATGATGTAAAACTTCTCTTTTTTACTTCTCTAAAGGTTATAGACTAGACTCGCCCTGCACACTCAGTTGTAGGGGTCTACGCACTCAGTTGTAGAGCCTTCTCCTACTCTACGACCCAAAGACTCAACTCTACACTTCAAAGAAGACTCACTTCTTCATCTATTCATTCATGACTCTACTTCTCTTTCTCCATTTTTATAACTTAGAGCCTCGCTCTATTTATACGATCCCATGGTTCGTGGACCATGGGTAGATTTCTAAAGCTGACATTACATTACAAAAATGAGGGCGGACAACCCTATGACTCATTTACAATCTTTGTGCTCCGCACCCATAAAATGGGGAGTGTTTACATTAGATTTGGTCAAAATCCAGGCTTTAAGCCGCAAAACTTGCCTTGGGGGATCCTGCACCTAACAATCACCAACAACCTCATTTTGAGAATGGTATTATTCACAATGGTGTGTGTATCTGGCACGCAAGCCTTGGATGAGGCTTCAAATTCTGAGTCAGTTCTAGTATGTTATCGCATGTTTCACCCCCATCGTCATCAACTGGTGTGGAGGCCTGTTGGGTAACAGATCCCCCCATAGCAGGTTTTTGGGGCTTGAAGCCCAAATTTTGGTTAAGTGTAATGTAAAGACCCTGCGAAATGCGAGCGTGGAGCGCAAGAGTCTAGGGTTTTCCACCCTAAGATAATGTAATTTATTGTAAAGTGTGTCGGCCTACCCATGGTCCATGGACCATGGGATTGTATAAATAGAGTGAGGCTCTAAGTGTAAAAGAGGTCTAAGTTTGGGGAGAAGTAATAGAGAGATGCGAAGGCATGACTAGACGTTAGAAGTGGATCTGAAGTTATTGGGTCAGAATGATAGGTAGAGGTCCACAGCTGAATGCGTGAAGGCCTAGTAAAGTCCATAGCTATGTGCGCGGACCCTTGCAGTTCAGTGCACAGGGTGAGGTCGGGTCTGTAACTGAACTTGAGCATTAATAAATATAAGTTTGATTTTGAAATATTGTGTGTCTGTGCTTCTCTTATATTTATGCATCTCTCTACAGTTTTATGATTGCACGCACTTGTTATGAATGTTGAATGATTAATGAAAATATCAAGCCCACACAATTAAGTTAAGATCTATAATAATAGCACAATAAGGATAAAGTATCTGGAAAGCACCTCTTTGTACTCATTACAGAGCTGTGCAGAAGCAGTTGCACAAGCTACGAAGGATAGAAGGCTGTGCGAAGTGGCAGAAGCGCATAGGTTCAGTTTGCGAACTTCCTAGATTTCATCAAGACATCCCTATGGTGCATAAACCTGGTTCCAGCACCCTCCCATACTACCTCGGGTGAGACCTCAGTCTGCGCACCATGGACTATTGCCAAAAGGGCTAGTAGTTTTAGGATTTGTTTGGCTAAATCACTTCTGAACTTGGGTCAAGCCCCAACAAGCCAACAAATGGTTCCATTGCCGGGATAGGGATCTGCCTAAGGGATGTCTGATGTCGTGCCATTGAAACCCAAAAATGAAGAAAATTGAAGAGTGGTTGGACAGGAAGATTCATGATTTTGTGACACAGGAAAACATAACTCCACAGGTATCCGAGAAAAGGTGGCTGGATCACTACGCGTATACAGAAATCCATGAGATCTTCTTCGCATCCTTTCCTTTTGAACTGTATGAGTGGATTGTGAGGCTAGCCGACAATTAGGGAAGGTGTAAAATCAACCAACCAATAGTGTGGACTCTATAATTAGTGCACAGACTAGAGGCATCATAAGATAAGGTCACGTGAGATATGGACCATTGGCTTGACTGGATAATAGGTGGATTTATCACTGAGTTTGTGATAGACATGACCATGAGCTACAACGAAGCAGAATGACATTTTCTCAAGGGACTGTGAGGTAACTACATTAAATATTTGAATACTTGGATTAAGATGCTATTATGTGAAAAGTGGGTTATGTGAATACATTAAAGTTTGGAACAATGCGGAGCGGAAAGATCTACAAAGGTAGTGGGGAAGTAGGAGACAGTCCCTTAATTTCACCTTCGCGAGAGAGTGAGGAAGAGCTCACTCAGGTCTCTCTGAGAGGTGTGGTTAGTTTGATAAGGCAGCGCATTCCATAGTTACCACCTCCACCCATGCCACCACCCGCTTCACCTCCTTCACCTCCACCTCCACTAGCCTCGTAGTTCAGCATGGCAAGCACGATCAAGCTGCCCATATTTAGAGGAATAGGGAATGAGGATCCGGACGAGTTGTGGTTTATGGTAAGAGAAGTGTGGGAAGCACAAGGTCTCATGGTTGACGAAATTGAGACCAAAGGCACAGGCAGGGCCAAGTGCGACTCCCATGTTATGGTGCGTGATCTGTCAGATAGGAGGAAAACACATGACAAATAATTGTCATTTGTTACAGAAGTATACCTAGACTCCGCAACAGTTGTTTTGTAATTTCTGTAGGTTAGTAGGCCACGATGAGTGTACTTTTGGCAGCTATGAGCTAATGATGGATCGAACCCCAGCCTATAGAATGTAGATAGAAATACGAGGCCTCAACCCAGATGCAGGGATGGCATGCGCTAGATTTCAAGGGAAAGGTAGAGGAAGAGGAGGAATGGGACCAGGAAGGGGTTGTGGACAGTTAATTTGTTACAATTGTGGAGGACCAGGGCACTATGCCCATGACTGTACCAACCCGACGAGGACAACCTATTCGTACTGTGCTCAGTTTGATCATGAAATGATAGATTGTCCTACGTTGATTGCACAGATGTGTGATAAAGGGGTACTCTAGCCTCCTCCGACTCAGAATATCCAAATGATGAGGTCTGAACTGCGTGAAGAAGACCCAAATGTGAGCATGATGCTCTGAAGTAGTGCGACCACCGCGGAGGATAAGGGGAAGCAGCTCGAGGAAGATACATGGGTTCACAAGGCTCCTACAAAGGAACCTGAGTTTGACCTAGAATGTGCAAAGGAGACGTTCATGGAAGCTAAGAAGAGCTTCGCGGAGGCCTCTACCTCAGGTAGTAAGGATCAACTAGAGCCTAGGATGGATCCTTCTATGCTTACTACCTTTTTGGGGACATGCATGAAACTGTTGCACGACAATAAGTGTTACGCAGTAATTTGTCACTATCTCCCTGTCAGTCTCCCTACTGTGTCATGAATCCAAAATAATCATGTTCATGCTCTCTAGATTGGCCAAATGACCCACTTTGCCAAAGTTTATTTCATCAGCGCGACTGTTATTAAAATAACTGCGCTGACTGGCGACTGATAGTGCAACTGATGCGCTGCTAGCGCGGAAGCACACGGGTTTTCTGCGCTGGTCAAATTTCATGAGCCAGCGCATCCTATGTTTGTATTAAGTCGCGCTGACGCAGCCTGCTCCGTTATTAAGATGCGACGTCAGTGCTCCAGTCCAGTTATGCACCCGCGCTGATCCTGTTTGGGCGAGTTTGTTCTAACAGCCAGCCTTCCAGATGACTCCATACCTGGTTGTTGGCCTTGTGAGTGTCGCCCTACCTTCTATGGCATGTCTGTTCGTCATTTGAGCCACCTTCCTTGGAGATAAGCTCATCCTCCCACCATTCATGGAGACCCCTTCTCCTATTTAAGCCTCTATCGTTGCCATGAGCAGCTAGTTTTGGATAGTTTGGATAGTTTTTGGATAGTGTGGAATTCATAGTGCCTAGAGTGCTGCTGCTAGTAGGTAGTTGGTGTGACAAGTGTGGATTTGCTAGAGGAAGCTTAAGGAAGGTTGTGAGTATTGCTTGTGTGAGAGAGAGCTTTTTTTTTGGGAGATCTACCTCCAAGGGTGAATGCTTAAGAGACTTGCTAGCTGGACCCTCTTGAGAAGGACTCAACGTCAGAACTTTGGTTGTACCTTTCTCTGTTATTGATTAATAATAGATGACTACTGTTATGGTTCCATTCTCATTTGTCTTTGTAATGGTTAATGTGAATTACATCCTTTCTGACTGATGTATGATTGCATTTATTAGATTTCACGTTTGTGTTTGTGTTTCTCTTCATGTGTGCAGGTATCTATCTACAGGGATCGTGGAAGATCGTGACCGGCCAAAGCGAAGGAGCGAGAACGACATCTCTTCATCAAACAATAGCATTGGAATCCAAGTAGGTGTTCATTTCCTATCTTTTATTTGTAATTAGGAACTTGCACGGTAGCATTGATTGATTGTTGCTAGACCCATTCTGGGCTAGTAGGCATCGCCTCTATCCGTAGAGGGGATTTACCTCTCCAACAATTTGGCGACTCCGTTGGGGAGCTGGCCTTTGTCTCTTTTTGTTCATTCTTGTTTTGAGTTTGATTGTTACTCTCTTTTCAAAAATTGGGGATTAGTTCTCTGCTTTTAGACTTCTTGGTTCAGTCTGGGAGGTGTCTTAATTGTTTAAAGAGTTCTTGCCTTGGTTTGGGAGTTCTTGGCTCAATTTTGCCTGTTTTTTAGCCTCAGCGCGGTTTATATCAAAACAGTCGCGCTGACAGCGCATAGCTGTTTCTTTGACTTCATGGTCATAGCGCTTGTACGTTAAACAGTCGCGACGGTTCTGAAATCGAACCAGCGTGCTTAAGTCGTGTGCTTCCGCGCTGACAGCTCTTTGTTGCTACGCATAACTTCTGGTTAGCGCATTGTTGCTGAGTGTTACCCGCGCTGATCCTATAGAATTGAATTTGTTTCAATTTTGCCTCCTGAGCCTGTTGGTTTGACTATCTCCTACTCTTTCTATCTGGTTTATGACTTGATTTTTATTATTTGAATTGTGAAGCACTTGCTTGCGAAGTCTTGTCGGACGAATCTTGCTTTGTGTCCTGTGACCTAGTGCCATTATCCCGTTTTCACTGGATTGACCTTGTTTTACCACTCGTTCACAAAGATTCGTTGCTACTTGCCTTTGCTATTGCGAAAACCTTCCTCTTTTTGCTTTCTTTGCTTGGTTGTTTAGGTGATTGTCATTGAACCAGTCCTCGGATTGTTTCGATTACTTCTCACTACCCAGACACAGATCACAGTTGCTTGGGTTCAATCGGCTCTTTTCACGCTTGTTGTGTTTTTCATTGAGTGATTTTATTTCTCTTTACTCGGTGTTGCTGTCTCTCAAAATTCATTTTAAGTGCACAGTGCCATTGAAAAAGAAATCAAACTAATGTCTTTTGCATTCAATAGTTAATGGGAAAAAGAGCTTTTCGTTGATTTGTGTTCTCAAAAGAAAAAATTTCCATTTCTTTGCCATTAGCTGCATTAGATTGTTTGATTGTTTGATTTCATTTTGTTTGGTTGAAAACTCTTAACCCTCTCATAGTTAGAATTCATCGAACGAAATGGTATTCTTTGGCATGTAGTTTGCATCTAGGTAATTGTGAGAGGTCACATGATAGGGCCTGAAACCGAAACTTAATTCAAGATCAACCATAAAATAAACTGAATAAACTTAAAAACGCATTGGAACTTAACACAAACATCTAGAGGTCTAGGTTAGAGACATGTTCCGGCGTCTTTAAACATAGTCACTATTGTTTCACATTACGGTTGGGTGATTCCTCCTTCTGTGACTCGATAGTGGTCTAACACGGACTGTGCTCCCACGTACCGTCGCGTATATAGGGAGACCCCACTAGGATTTTATCCTTGATCCATACGAAGCCGAGTCTGCCGCCCTGCGAACCGTAACGCACCGAACACAGCATTCGGGAAGATTGACTGCAATACGGAAAGTCCTTGGTTCTCATACGATTGCCAAGGTATATAAGCAGTTTTACGGATTGCTTGGTAAACCCTTTGCCTAGAATCTCCAGAACAGTCACTTTTGATCCTTTTTGGACTCCCTAAAAGAAAAGGTGCCAGTGAGCGTCTTGTCACTTCGTGCTCATTAAACATTCGAAGGAGACTAGAGTCATCTTTTCGTCCTTTTCTCGACTCTTGAAACATGAAAAGGTCAAGTTTAGTTCCTGTGTCTTAAAAATTTATTCGGCCACGATAACATTACCTGGTTAGTTCTTGTGTGCGTTAGCTTGAGTAGGGTCTTTATCGTTAGTTTCCTTTAGGTTTTGTGTGGGGTTTGTCATCCTGGCTGACCCGTCAACTCCCGGTCCAAGTGATCAAGGTTCTCCATCTTCTGTTGCTCCTGAGGTACCAGTTGTAAGCGATACTCTTCCTGTTATCTCGAGTATCCAACCTATCAACGTACGTGCCCCTGGCGACGAGGATTACGAAGAAGATTGGAACCCTATCTGGGAGCCTAACGAGGACGATATTCCTGTTACCCCTCCTGGTATTTCGTCTCCAATGTCTACTTCCACATGGATGAGACATCTCCCAGCGCAAGTGAGACACCCATGGTGTCGAATGTTGACACTCCCATTCCAGCTACTTCTCCACTCCCCCCACGATATCAGTCGATGAGGGATAGAATAGCTGCCAGGATGCCTACTACGACTATGTGAGATCCTCAGATCACTCCCACCATGGGACCCTTTGTTTCACAACCCCATATTGCACCTGTTACCTCAGTTCCCACGATTCCAACTGTTTGTGTAGCATACTCGACTCCGGTCGTCAGTGCCGTGACAGCGTCTTCATCTACAAACCCTGGTGCTGATCCCTCTCACGGTCAAGTGAGTAATGGCCAGCCGGAACTTTCGTCTGGAGTCGTCGACCCTGCACAAAGTGCTCAACCCTCTTCTGGTCCTGTTCCAGGAGGGGGGTCGTATGATGCCCATGGGCAACCCATTGTGGACCCAAATACGCAAAGTCCACTCTTTTATTATGATTCTAACGGCCAGTACCTCCAGTTTACGCAAACCATGCCTCTTCAACCTTTCGTTGAAGTCTCGGTACCATTATCCATCACTTGGGACGCCGGTACTCATTCTTTTCATGGGGGCCAGGCAATCCCTGGGCAGCCTCAAGGACCACCTAATCTAGGCCAGCCTCCTTATGTGCAAGCCCCACAAGGGCAACCACTTTATGGCCAGTCTTACCCAGGACAATCTGGGGGCCCACAAGGACAACCCTACCCGGGACAACCTTCGGCCATTGGTGGTCCATCATTTTCCTATTAGAGTCAACCTTCTGGTTATCCAGGGAAACCTAGTACCCAGCAAGGTTACCCGTCTGGACAACCAGGATAGCCTTACATCCAACAAGGCCAACCTGGTCTCCAACAGGGTTATCCCACTGGACAAGCTGGGAAAAATTATATTCCTCAAGGTCAACCAGCAGTCCAACAGGGGTATCCTTCTAGGCAAGGGGGCGACCTTACGTGCAGCAGGGCCAACCCACTGCTCAGTCTAGTCATCCTTCTGGGCAAGGGGGGCAACCCTACGTACAGCAGGGCCAACCCACTGCTCAATCCATGCATCCTCCTGGGCAAGGGGGGCAACCCTACGTACAGCAGGGCCAACCCACTGCTCAGCCAGTGCACCCTTCCGGGCAAACGGGCCAGCCTTCTATGCAGCAAGGCCAACCCACTGTCTGCCCTAATCATCCATCTGGACAGGCTGGCCAACCGCAAGGTCAACCGGCCGTCCAGCCTGCTCGGCCATCTGTTCCACAAGGACAACCCTTGGTTGCTCAAGGACAACCTGGCACCCAGCAAGTACGTCCTTCTGGGCAAACAGGTCTATCCCAAACTCAACCAAGCCAACCTTCCAGCCAGATGATCCAAGCCCAGCCAGTTCAAGGACATTATTCTGGGCCCCAAACTCAAATGGGTTATCAAATGCAAGGCAGGCCACGGCCCCAACCTTCCTACCAAGTGCAGCCTTCTTATCAGGCTCAGTATGGAGCTCAGCAAATGTATGGCTACCAGCAACCCCAGGGGCAAACTCAGTTTACCCCTTATCAAAATTATCAACAGATGCAGGTCACTCCTTACCAAAATTATCAGTATGCTGCACCTGCGGGTCAAGTTGCTAATACATGGGGTGCTGGGGGGCAGACCCAGGGACAACTGTCTGCATATGGACAGAATCTGTATGGACATAACCCCTATGGGCAAGGTCCCTATGGGCCAGGCCCTTTTGGGCCAGGTCCATCTGGACAGAGTCCATGGGGGCAACCACCACCTGGTTGGAACCCTGGTACCGCCCCGCTTCCACAACCACAAATGTCCTTTAACCCTCAGTTGCCGTTCTTAGCGATGTTGGAACTTCCGGATGTGTCCAAGTTGACGAATGATCCCATTCTGCATAATCTGTATTGGCCACCAGTTTCAACTAAAATACCCGGTGATTGTCCAAAATTTGATGGCAAAGCTGGTGAAGATCGTCAAGCCCATGTCATGACCTATCACCTCTGGTGTTCATCGAACTCATGGCTTGATGACTCTATCCGGCTCCACCTCTTTCAAAGAACTCTCACCGGCTCAGCCGCTAAGTGGTACATTGAGCTGAATCGCGGCACGTTTCAAGATTTCAACTCGCTGGCTATGGCATTCTTAACTCATTTTCAGTAACCCATTCGGTACGAGACGGGGACACATCTCCTCACGTCTCTCAAACAGGACATGGCTACGCGTATATCCGATCATATAAATGAATGGAGAAGGCATCGTCGCTTGATCAAATTCTGGATTCCTGATCAACTCCTAACCGATTGGTTCACAACTTCCTTTGTCCCTGCGATTGCGCGAGACATCGCCATGGGAGCTTGTGTAACTGAAGAGCAAGAGATCGCACGTGCTCAGTACCTAGACTTAGTATACTCTCAGTCGGGTACTCTATACGATTATTTGCCAGACGCCCCGAGGCCTGGACAGCCCAAGGCTCCGCCCAAACCATCTGTTGATGGATTCATTGGCTCTGTAAATTTGTCATCGAAGAAATCGGCCGCGAACCCTGGGAAGTAAAAATAGAACGCTTCTAATGGAAATGCTCCCCAGGGCCAATCTAATCCTGGAAGTACCTCCGAGGTAAACGCCGTTCAGTCCACCGGGGTGGATAAATCCTCAAAAGGGAAAAAGAAAGGGAAAGCTAAGGATAAATCTGGACAGCCCAAGCAAGATTCCCCTAAGCCTCCACCCGAGGAAGGAGCTAAACGAAAACCTAAGTATCCTTGTCTCATCTGTGATGAGGATCACTATACTAAGCACTGCCCAAGGCTATCCGAAGTTAGTCGGTTATTGAAAGGTGCTCCTAGGACTCCTTCCGTGCTTAAAGAGCCTTTCCCTTCTCAGTAGACTCAAATGGTGGCAGACCCGTCTCAACCCTCTTCCTCGTTCGGTTCTCAAGTGTTCATGGCTGGAACGATTCCCATCCATGTTTCAACTCGAGCGAAAGACTATCCATCTCATGCCGGGAAAGAGCCGGAGGTTCCCTCCAGCGCTCCTCCGTCTAGTTCTGGTCCTCTCCACATCGAAAGGCCCAGCGCTGAGACGATCCCCCGACCCCCTCCAAAAGGTGTACTCAGGAAGTCATCTTACAACCCTAATGCTCGTGCTGCCCAGCACTATAGCATTGTTGAGGACTTAGCTCAGGCTCCGTCTGCTATGTCCGCTCTAGAAGTCCTCCAGAGCTGCCCCTCCCAGAGGAAGTCCTTGCTATCAGCTATTGGTGGCATCGACCCGGCAGATTCAGATTTGATTTCTTTTGATCTCGAGGGTTTTACACAGAGACTGCCTCACCAAGTCGCCTTCCTTATACAGGTCATCATCAATAGCAAAACGATTCATCGTACGGTTATTGATGAAGGTGCCTCAACCTGCATCATGTCTGTTGCTTGCTGGAAGGCTATTGGTTCCCCTACTTTGAGTCAGTCTCCTACGACGTTAGAGGCTTTCGATGGAAGAGAGTCCCGTCCTTACGGTATCCTCCAACGCTTGGCCATCTCTTTGGAAGGAAAGACCGTAGAAGTGGAGGTCGAAGTTGTTGACGCCAATCTTACCTACAACCTCCTCCTCGGACGGAGCTGGACATACGCCATGCAAGCCGTGGCTTCCTCCCTGTTCCGTGTCATTCGTTTCCCTCAACAAGGGAGGATTGTCACGGTGGACCAGCTCTCCTTCTTCACCTCGTCTTCTGAAGGTAATGTGCCATTCGTGGAGCATACCTCTAAGTCACTCGAGAGCGTGGGTGCCGGAATTTTCAAAGATCCCACTTTAATGGGAGTGTTTCCCCTCCCACCTCCGAATCTCTCCCCTATTAACATGATCTCTGTACGCTCTGATCCGTGGGTTCTTCCTCCTGCTAATCAGGAAGACTCTTGGGGTGATATGATGCCGTTGAGTCTTGCCGAACTCAACTACATCGAGATTGCCGCTGCATCGGCTCCCCCTGATGAACTTGCTCTCCCAAGCAGTGTTCCCGATTCATATGTTCATTTCCCTTGGCTAGGAGATGAGGCTACTTCGGATCCATTGAAGGAAATATTTCCTTCCAATGAAGCCATCATAGAGACAATGTCTCTCGAAGAGCTCCCTTGGTCAGATCACCACCACCGCTCTTCGTTTCTCCCTCCCCATCCGGAAATGACCGCATGTCTCGAGCGGTTTGCTTCGTGTGTCCCATCCCCGCCCCTCCAAACACCCATTCAGCTTTATCAAGTGTCTTCAGAGGGAAATATGGGAAACATCATGCAAACCCAACCAATCGACATCTCTGTCAAACCAGGGATTGTCGAGCACATTCATATCGGAGTCACTTGCACTCTAGAGGAAGTTCAACTCTACACTGCTCTATTTCGCAAATTTCGTGATGTCTTCGCATGGTCCTATGAGGAAATGCCCGGCATCGACCCCAGTATAGTGGTGCACGAAATACCTACGTATCCAGGTGCTAAGCCTGTTCATCAGCGCTTACACCCTGTGCACCCCCGAAAGGCTGCAGCCATCAAGGCCGAAGTCGAAAAGCTTCTTAAAGCTGGTTTCATTTACCCCATTCCCCTTACGGATTGGGTGTCTAATATAGTCCCTGTGAATAAAAAGCAGGGCACTATCCGGGTCTGTGTTGACTACCGTGATATCAATCGTGCCTGTCTGAAGGATAAATTCCCTACGCCCTTCATCCATCAACTTATTGATGAGTGCGCAGGCAGTGAAATTTACTCGTTTATGGACGGTTTCTCTGGCTATAACCAGATCAACATTGCACCCACAGACCAGCATAAGACGACTTTTATTTGTCCTTGGGGCACCTTCGCCTATAAGAAGCTCCCTTTCGGTCTCAAGAATGCTGGCGCCACTTTCCAACATGCAATGTCGTATGCCTTTCATGATATTCGTCACATTGTACAACCTTACCTGGATGACCTTCCGGCTCATTCAGTCAAGCGTCAAGACCATCCCTCTCATCTTCGCGAAATTTTTCTCCGCTGTCAACATTACTGTATTCGACTCAACCCTCATAAGTGTGTCTTCTGCGTAGAATCAGGCCGACTACTCGGGTTCATCATCTCCCGAGAGGGCATCTGTCTGGATCCCCTCAAAGTTGAGGCCATCTTGAATCTTCCTCCCCCTACCTCTTTGCAACAATTGCAGAGCCTGCAGGGCAAAGCGAATTTTCTTAGACGATTCATTCTGAATTATGCCGATGTGGCTAAGGGTTTCACACGGTTATTAAAGCGAGACACCCCCTTTCATTGGGATGCCATCGCTCAGGAGTCTTTCAAGCGACTCAAGGACCTCCTTGTCTCGGCTCCACTCTTAAGACCTCCGAACTACCACCGTGATTATACTCTCTATCTAGCTACCGCAGACACCACCATCGGCATGGTTCTGGTGCAGGATGATGATGATGGCAATGAGCACGTTATCTATTACCTTAGTCGCAATCTCTTGGATACGGAAACTCGCTACGCTTATGTCGAGAAGTTGACATTGGCAACTGTCTGCGCTGTCCAACGTTTCCGGCACTATATCCTGTTGCACACCACGACCGTGATTTCTAACTGCAACCTAATGACCTACATTTTGTCGCATCAGCTGCTGGGGGGCAAGTACTCAAAATGGATTGTAATCCTACAAGAGTTTGACTTGGAATTTACTGCTGCCAAGTCTAAGAAGTCTCTGGTCTTTGCAGAATTTCTCTGTTCTTTGCCATCTCCTTCTGCACCATCTCGTTCAGAAGAGCATATCCCGGATGAAACGTTGTTTCTAATCAGCACCCTCGACCCTTGGTATGGGGACATCATAGTATATTTGCAGACGTCTTCCTTCCATCCTAATGTATCGAAAGATGCTCGACGGAGGATTCGTCACCAATCTCAACCCTATCGCATTATTGGCGATACCCTGTACTGCTTCGGCGCTGATTCTGTTCTCCGCCGATGTTTGACTCTCGAGGAGGCTGAGCGGGTATTGAATGACTGCCACTCCGGTGCTTGTGGCGGCCACATGTTCAGATATGCCACCGCCCAGAAAATCCTCCGCGCTGGTTATTTCTGGCCTTCTATCTTCAAAGATTGCATCCTTGCCATCCGTGCATGCCATGAATGCCAGATCTACCACCGGAAAATGCGTGCACCTCCTGCACCACTGCACCCTGTTGTTACCGTAGGTCCATTTGCCAAATGGGGCATCGATTATACGTCCTGTAACCCTCGTTTGGCTGGGGGGCATGGGTATATCATCGTTTCCGTGGATTATTTCACCAAATGGGCTGAAGCGATGCCTACATTGAATGAAGACGGTTACACAGTGGTGTAGTTTTTGTTTAATCATGTCATTACTCGGTTTGGAGTCCCTCAGGCTATCGTCACGGATCACGGAAAACATTTCCGTAATCACATGATGACGGAACTAAGGACCCAACTAGGCTTGTGTCAAGATAGTTCGACGCCGTACTACCCTCAATCCAACGACCAAGTTGAAGCTGTGAACAAAGTTTTGATCACAATGCTCCAACGTACCGTTGGTACACACAAGTCTAATTGGCATCTGATGTTGTTCCCCGCCTTGTGGGCTTACTGGACCTCTGTGAAGGACGCCACCGGTTTCACTCCTTTTCAGCTTGTTTATGGATTGGAGGCTACCCTTCCTGTTGAGTGTGAGATTCCTTCGTTAAAGTTAGCTGTCGAGTTGCTTCCCAACACCACTCCGGTGGAGGAACGACTTCTTTATTTAGAATGTCTAGACGAGACCCGTCGCTTAGCTTCTCTAGCTATTGAAGCGCAGAAGAAGAGGGTTAAGGCTCACTTCGACCATACTATTCAACCTCGTTCCTTTGTTGAGGGAGATCTAGTACTGCTCTATGATCAAGCTAAGGATAAGCTAGGGGCAGGTAAACTCGAATCCATGTGGCTAGGCCCCTATATCGTAAAGAGAGTTCTGCAAAAGGGGGCATATGAGCTGATCGACTACGAAGGAAATCCTCTCGACAAGCCCCGCAACGAGCTCTATTTGAAAAAATACTATGCATGATTTCGTGCACCTAGTTTGTACATACGTGTGTTTTTAGCAAGTGTGTTATGTGTGCATGATTTCTTGTTTTGCTTTGGTGTGAAGGCGTGTTTGCCTCTTATTGTGTTTTCTGCTTCTTGTGCAAATGTCTAGTGCACCTTATGTTGGTTTCGCTGATGGTGCCTACCGTAGCACTTGCAACTTGTCTTATGCGGCGTGGGCGATCAATTATCCTCACAACTAGTTGCTAGATATTCAAGGCGTGTGCTTTGGTCGTACCACTAACAATGTTGCCGAATACAGTGCTGTAATTGAATTACTAGCAATGTTGCCGAATACAGTGCTGTAATTGAATTACTAGCCGAAGCAGTTGATCTCGGCATTCGTGCATTGGTGGTAAACCTGGACTCTCAACTTGTCGTCCATCAACTCAACGGGTGATATTCCGTCAGATACCAACGCATTCTAAGGTTGTATTTACATGTAAGATTGTTAGAAAGGAATTTTGATTACATCAGATATCAACATATTCCGAGAGGATTAAATACGTTAACTGATGCATTGGCAAACCATGTATTAGACAGGCATTTGCGTAATAGATGAACATCATACAAGAAGAGATAGAAAGCATAATAAGACCATAGAATAAGCATATGTAAATAAATTCTTTTCCAAGCATAGTTTGCATGTGTGTTTGCATGTGTGCTTTTAAGCTTGCATAAAAAATTAAAATATGTGGATCGTATGTTGTGCAACTGATAGATTAGATCACATTTGTGTTACACATTTGCATAGCATATAAAAAAACATCATCATATGTAAAAGATCCATCCAAAATCGGTATATATATATATATATATATATATATATATATATATATATATATATATATATATATATCGTGTGGCGCACTAAGGCGCTCAAAAATAAGTTTACATGTCTAAAATAAGGCTGATGTCCTCAGTACATCTGAGACGCGTGTCTCTCAAAAAACATCAGTGGAAATAAAACCTAGATGTCTACTGTGGTGGGTTGTGCTCTCTGTAGCACACAACTGCCCGTGCCACTCGCCTCAAAAGGCGATGCATCCTGGGTCCCACCCCCACTGTGTGGATCTGAGATGCTATGGGGACCTCCTCGATCCCCTGGTAATCTGGCACCTCCGCTAGCAAGCCCTCGAGGTTGTGTGCCACTGTCTCCACCGTATCGCCTCCTGGAGGAGCCAGGTCCATAACTCCAGCGCCTTGCCCCTCTCTCCGTGCCTCCGGAGCTAGACCAAGGGGTCTCGTGGGTCCCACATCTGCATATCATAGCATTCATCAAGACATGTACATGAAAAATTTAAAAACATTACAAAAGATAAAACATTAAAAAAGAGATCAAGTGTCTCACCTCCATCGTCCCAATGCTCTCCCGCGGGCAGTGGCATGTCGGGATCACCGCGGAAGTCGATACCGGCATATGGCCAGTCCTCTACGAAAATGACCTGCCGATCCAGCCACTCTCGAAAATAAACACTCCACGCCACTGGGCGGCCGCCACCTCCATGCAGCATGACATGCCCCATCGACTGGCCCTCGTCTCCTGGGGACCTCTGGGTGGATCCATGACCATATCCTGTAGCTGTAAGGCTGGCACCCGCTCCAGCATGAGCTGAAGTAAGAGCGACCCATAACCGAACTGCTTCGACTCTCCGCGTCGACAGTTGCTCAGTTGTCTCTTCATGCTGATCGTTACTGCTGCTGCCGAGTTGAATATGGTGGGCTGTAAACACTCGAGGGCCAATAGCAGATTGATCTTCGAGGCCTCGTGATTGGCCAAGCACCCCACTGCCCGGGTCACCATGAAGAGTATGGTGCGAAGGACGATGTCATTCACCGTCGGAATACCCACCTTCCCACTCCGTGTTTTACGTGCCCCTGGGAACACTCGAGCCATGAGCTGGTCAAGGGTCTCACCACTGGGCTGTTGCCTCTCCAAGATGGGCATCTTGCCACGGCGTGACAACCCAGTCAAAAAATAAATATCCGTGTAATCGAACTCAATATCACGGCCTCGGATCGTGAATTTTCCGTCAACTGGGTTCCAAGCTCTGAATAAGAGCTCAAGGAGATCAGGTTGTGCTCTCAGGCGCGGAGTGAGGAAAAATTTCAGGAATCCGCATGCCCGCAATGCATTTCGGCACTCCGCATTGGCATAAGCTGCTATATCTTCGTTATCGTGAGCTCTCTCTTGCCAAACAAATGCCATTGTGTCCTGCATGACCATAAAAAAACATTAGGGCCCTGACCGTTGAAGTTTGTACGTTCAAATTCTTAAAAATAAAATTTCACGGCGTCAGCGCGGCTGTTTTTAAAACAGTCGCGCTGATCATGGCGCCCCTTTGTTTTTTCCTTGGGTCAGCGCGAAAGCACACGTGTTTTCCGCGCTGATCCGGGAGGTGGTGTGTGTAAAATTAATCGATCAGCGCGGACCCGATGAGGAAATCCGCGCTGACCGAGAGCGCATCAAAGCTCAAAAAATTCGCCCAAATGGCCAAATCCCACCATGGAAATGCTGCAAAAAAGACTCAAAATGAAGCGCAGGGAGAGGAGAACCTACCTGGAACAAGCTGCCGGATGGATGGTGTCCGCACGGGATGGAAATCGCTCCATCAACCTCGCAGCTCCACAACGTTCTCCACAACTCAAAATGGTAACAATGGTAAAAAATGGCTTTTACCCCCCTATTTATGGTAAAAAATTTATAATTGACTATGGTTTTTTATAAATGTGGGTTTTTGTCATGTTTTTACCATCGATTTAGTGCTAATGTCGTTATATTATGCTTTATGCATGTTTTACTATATTTTTTAACATGTCGAACAGGTTTACGCGGGTGGTATTCTTGTGCAGATTCTCGAAACCGGCAGGGTCACGACAGTTCTATGTACACTTGGTCCCAAAAAACGTCGTCTTCAAGCTCTTTTCCGACGAAAAGCAAGAAAATATGGCCGGGTTTCCTCTCGACTCGTTAAACGGAACGAGAGGCAGTCGCTTTTAAGGCTCTTTTTTGACCGTTTAAACTAAAAAGATTGCCGGGTGTTTGTCGTTTCGCACTCGTTATTGGCTCCAAAACGACGTACTTCCGACTGCTTTTTTACTTTTTCGGGTCGAAGTCACTATTCACGAAAAGTACTCCTCTATCATACTGGTCGGGCGGTTCTTTCGAGCATTGTTTTATACTTTTTCGGGCTCGAGAGACACAACTTTACGAAAAAGGACCCCCCTGGAGTTTTCTTTTCCGCTGTCTTTTCAGACTCTCTAAATAGGAAAAGACGCTGATTTCTACCTTTGTCAGGCTTGTTAAAACATAATGACATCGGACATCGTCAAAATGACGCATTCCAAGCATATGCTATCCCCGTCAAGCTTGTCCTCTAAAAATAATCGGGGTACCTGCCAGAAATGGTGGGGAAAATAAAACTGTAATAATGGTCGTGTCGGCAGTATGTCTCTCTTGAACATGGCACTCATCTGCATTCGTGTCTGGGTAGGGATTTCTCATCTTGTTTTACACTAGCCTCTGTGGGTTTGGGTTATCCTATTTGACCTCTCATCTGCTCATCGCATTGTCACCATGACCTCTGCTCATTTGATGTCAGATACTGCCAAATCCGCTATCGTGCCGCCGATATGTTCAAGAGAAGTTGGCCTCTGCAAACGTACCACTTCCCTCTGATGTCTCACACAAAATATTTTATCCTTCTCTGTCTCGTGTCGATGATATGGGAAACATTATGGCCCACCTTCGATCAAGGTTACTTCCTGTCGACTTCAGCTCATTATCCAGGACAGTGACCTAGAGACTCCCTTTAGGTGCCTTAGAGCCTGCATGCCTCAATGGCAGGTTCTTTGTGTTCGACGTGAGGTTTTCATCATTGGCCTCCGATCGGATGATTCTGTGGGTGTTCGACACCAGCTCATTGATTCACACACCGCGGATTGTACCTATAAGTACCTTGAGGACCATTGTCATTATTGGTGGTACCTCTCGCGTCTGTTAACAGTTGTCATTATTGGCTGGTAATCAGACGATGTTCATGCATGTTCGACTTCAGCTCATGTATTCACATGCTTGGACTTGTACTTTGTTCGGGTTGGGATGGAGCGCAAGACCCTGGTTTTTGTCTGTTGCGAACCAGGCTGCGATTTTGTGGATTGTTATTGCATGACTCATTGATGGATGGCTGTGCCCATACCTGAGTCTTTGGGATGGCTGCGACCATACCTTCTTATCATCATGGCCTCTTTAGTTGGGTGGCTGCGTCCATACCACAGACCTTCTTCGTATGTCTTTTGGATGGCTGCGCCCATGCCTAGACTACATGTAATCGAGATATCAGTTGTACATATGTGCCGGTTCTTCCTGGTGGTGTTCCAGTTCAGCAGTTTTGTAAAGTATTTCACCCCTCCCACTCTCTCGGGCTTCATGCTTTAGGGGGCATCTGTTACGCAGTAATTTGTCACCGTCTCCCTGTCACTCTCCCTACTGTGTCATGAATCCAAAATAATCATGTTCATGCTCTTTGGATTGGCCAAATGACCCACTTTGCCAAAGTTTATTTCATCAGCGCGACTGTTATTAAAATAACCACGCTGACCGGCGGCTGATAGTGCAACTGATGCACTGCCAGCGTGGAAGCACACGAGTTTTCAAAGCTGGTTGAATTTCATGAGCCAGCACATCCTATGTTTGTATTAAGTCACGCTGAAACAACCTGCTCCGTTATTAAGATGCGACATCAGCGCTCCAGTCCAATTATGCACCCGCGCTGATCCTATTTGGGCGAGTTTGTTCTAACAGCCAGCCTTCCAGATGACTCCAGACCTGGTTGTTGGCCTTGTGAGTGTCGCCCTACCTTCTATGGCATGTCTGTTCGTCATTTGAGCCACCTTCCTTGGAGATAAGCTCATCCTCCCACCATTCATGGAGACCCCTTCTCCTATTTAAGCCTCTACCATTGCCATGAGCAGCTAGTTTTGGATAGTTTGAATAGTTTGGATAGTTTTTGGATAGTGTGGAATTCATAGTGCCTAGAGTGCTGCTGCTAGTAGGTAGTTGGTGTGACAAGTGTGGATTTGCTAGAGGAAGCTTAAGGAAGGTTGTGAGTATTGCTTGTGTGAGAGAGAGCTTTTGTTTTGGGAGATCTACCTCCAAGGGTGAATGCTTAAGAGACTTGCTGGCTGGACCCTCTTGAGAAGGACTCAACGTCAGAACTTTGGTTGTACCTTTCTCTGTTATTGATTAATAATAAATGACTACTGTTATGGTTCCATTCTCATTTGTCTTTGTAATGGTTGATGTGAATTACATCCTTTCTGACTGATGTATGATTGCATTTATTAGATTTCACGTTTGTGTTTGTGTTTCTCTTCGTGTGTGCAGGTATCTATCTACGGAGATCGTGGAAGATCGTGACCGGCCAAAGCGAAGGAGCGAGAATGACATCTCTTCATCAAACAATAGCATTGGAATCCAAGTAGGTGTTCATTGCCTATCTTTTATTTGTAATTAGGTACTTGCATGGTAGCATTGATTGATTGTTGCTAGACCCATTCTGGGCTAGTAGGGATCGCCTCTATTCGTAGAGGGGATTTACCTCTCCAACAATAAGGTAGTTAAGGGACTACAGGAATTGATCACCAGGTGCGCAGGGTCAGGGGAACCGCACGTAGTCCAGAAACTGGGGAATCATACATTGTGCACTGGAAGGGAGATGAGGTTGACTGCGCAGATTGGTGAGTATGAAATGGATCAGGTCATCCAAGATCTGGGATCGGATGCGAATGTGTGACCAAATCAAATGTGTGAACGCATGGCAGGCCCACGTTACAGTGGTCCCATATTCAATTATGAATGGAAAACCAACAGAAGATTTTTCCCATGGGGAGGTTGCAAGGGGTAACAGTTGATATCAAAGACATGAGCACACAAACACACTTTGAAGTAATAGAGATTGTCGATGACAACAATTCTTATCCTATGTTTCTAGGAATAGACTGGGCCACTGATATGAATGGAGTCATCAACCTAAAAAAGCGGAATATGATATTCGAGAAAAATTCCTTACGTGTAGTAGCCCCGCTAGACCCAGCCGAAGGAGTGCGCTACACTAAACCTGTACGCAATGATGGAAGAGACAATGAGTTGGATTGTATTTACAAGATAACTGTGTGAGATCAGAGTTGGGTGAATCCAACTGCAGATGGAAGGATCTTGTGGGACCGTGTGAGTTCCTGCACCACAAACTCAAACGAAGAAGATGAACACTGGCACAATCAATTGAACAAAGCAACAATACTGAATTGCAACTTGATGATTAGATCACTGCGTTGTGTAACAACCTAGGTCCGATATCTGCCAACATATGATGGATTGACAATGGTGGATGAATTCTTGAGCAATTTTGAAAGCGCAGTACCGGAACAACAACGGTTTGATGCATTGAAATAGGTGTTGCACGCAACACCTACGCACTGGTGGAGAACACAACAAGGAAATTTTGAGAACTGGTGCAGGTGTAGAAGGATGATGTGCCTATGATTTAGGAAATCACAACTATGGATAGAAGATAAATATGATGGAAGAAATGACCCGTGCATGCACCTCACGAAATGGACCAAGGCCTATGGGGAAGAACCACAGCTTGAATGGGTACATTTATTCTACCATACCGTGGATACCATACCCATGAATTGGTATACTGAGACGAAACTCTGACATGGTACGGGCGAATGGGATGTCTTGCGCAAGGGATTTTTGTTAACATTCACATTTGAAGACCAATGGTTAGATACTATTGACGACGTGCGGCAAGGAGTAAAAGCCACTATCTTCACAATACCACAGGAACCACTACAAGTAATTCAACCACCATGGGAAACTCAGTTAAGAAATGCCCTAGAATGTTATAATGTGTAAGTAGAGGAGGATGATGACAACCCTCGAAATATTAATATTCCAGAAACTGAAGGTTGTTGTGAAGTTCAAGGACCATCAATTGAGGATCCCGACATCACTACGCTACTAAAAAGAAAGCAGGTAAACATTGGCATAGACACGAAGCCGAAGTACATGATGCTTGGGGACTATTGGGATGATGCTACAGTAGATAAGGTCACCAAATTACTCTGCAAATATCAAGATTTGTTCCTGACCAAAATCATGGACTTAAAGGGGATCATTGGTGACTTAGGGATGATGAAGATCACTTTGAAACCGGATGCAAAGACAGTTAAGAAGCAACCTTGCCAATTGAATCCAAAGTATAAAGAAAAGGTCCGTGAGGAATTAGACAAAATGCACGTAACTGGAATTATTGAACTAGTCGAAGAATCTAACTGGGTGAGTCCCATGGTAGTACAGGAGAAAAAATAGAAGCGCGAAATTAGAATATGCATGGACCTCAGGAAGCTTAATGATGCATGTGTTCACGATCCATTCCTGACACCATTTACAAATGATGTATTGGAGAATGTTGGTGGTCAGGAAGCTTACTCATTCACGGATGGCTTCTCAGGGTACCATCAGATCAAGATCGCTCTGGAAGATAGGAGCAAGACACCTTTGCAACCAAATGGGGCTATTTTCAATACACCATTATGCCCTTTGGACTGAAGAATGCACCAACGATATTTTCACATGTAGTGGTGGCCGCATTCAAGGAATACATCTAGAAATTCTTGGAGGTCTATCTGGATGATTGGACTGTATTTGGGTTAGTTAGGCACAATATAGTAAGCTTACATTTGATGTTGGATACTTACTGACGACACCAGATTGCGCTGAATCTTAAAAAGTTCACCTTCCTCATCCCCTTTGGAAACCTTCTTGGCCATGTGGTCTGCAAACAAGGCCTAATGGTGGATCCTACAAAGGTTGTTGTTATTCTCAATCTGGAATCGCCACAAAGTGTCAAACAACTAGGTGCTACGTTGGGGAACACTAGTTAATATAGAAAGTTTATCAAGAGCTATGCACAAATAACAACGCCAATGGAAAAACTATTGAAAAAGGACACTACATATTGTTGGAACGATGATTGTAGGAAAATTCTGGATGTTCTCAAATAGAAAATGGCATCTGATCCCATCCTGGTCTTCCCAAAATGGGAAATAGACTTTCATGTACATGTTGATGCATTGTTTATTAAGCTGGGAGCTGTACTTACGCAGGAAGGCATGGAAGGTCTAGATCACCCGATCGTGTTTGCGAGTCAGTGGTTGTCCAAAGCTGAAAAGAAATAATCTACTATTGAGAACGAAGGGTTGCAAATGGTATATGCACTCCAGAAATTCTGATACTATTTACTTGGTGGGCACTTCAAGATGTATACTGATCATTCTACGTTGAAACACTTAGTGAACAAGCCTGTGTTGGGGGAGCACATATGTAGATGGTTGTTACTATTTCAAGAATATGACTTTGAGGTCATCGTAAAGCTAGGATGCCTAAATGCAGGACTAGATCAGTTATCACGAATTGAGACAGGTGAGGAGCCAACAAATTTGGAAGAAGGACTACCTGATGGACAACTCTTTGTATTGCACATCGCGGATGGCCACTTCGAAGATATAATCCAATTTTTAACAACAGGGACTGCGCCGAAGGAATATTCAGTCCAACAGAAGAAGGAATTGATGGTGCATGGGATGAACTTTTTTGTCATCGTGGGGCACCTCTACCAAATGGGAAACGATGAGATATTGCGAAGATATGTACTTGAAGTTGAACGAGAACAGATCCTTGTGGAAGCACATGGTGGGGCTGTAGGAGGACACTATGCAGGACGCGTGACATCATAGAAGATTCTTTGCACTGGGCTATGGTGGCCAACCCTAAATCAAGATTCGAAAGCACATTGTTGGGCTTGTGACATATGTCAAAGGACTGGGAAACCATCACGAAGGGATGAGATGCAACTCAATCCATAGATGACACTGTAGCCATTCAAAGAATGGGAAATCGACTTTGTGGGACCAATCAAACCTCAGGGGAGGACGGGTGCGCGCTACAACATCACCGCGACAGAATACCTGACTCGATGGGTGGAAGCACAACCGGTTAAGGATTGCATAGCTGCTACAGCTGTGAAATTTTTGTTCGATAACGTGTTGACATGGTTTGGTTGCCCAAAAATTTTAATGAGTGACCACGAGACACACTTCTTGAATAAAACCATTAGCACACTCTTCGAGGAATTCCAAGTGTATCATCAGCAAAGTACACCATACCATCCACAAGCTAATGGGACAGTAAAAGATTTCAACAAAATTTTGGAGACTGTGCTGACCAAAGTATGTAATGCATAGTGAAGCGACTGGGACCTGCACATACCTGCTGTATTATGGGCATACATAACCACATGCAAAAAATTGACTGGGTTAGTCTATGGCACAAAAGTAGTCATGCCAATGGAATACATCTTACCCAATATGTGAATAGTAGCAATTACAGGCATGTTGGACTGCGAAGCCTTGGAAGAGAGACTCGTGCAATTAGAAGAACTCAAGGAAGAATAGTTTCTGGTGGGATTCCATCAACAGGTACAAAAACAGCGCGATAAAACCTGGCATGATCACCATATCAAGTTACGCACATTCAAGGTAAACGATTTAGTGTTGCTATATGACAACAAGTTCGAAAAATTTCTAGGAAAATTCAAAATGCATTGGTTAGGACCATATGTTGTAAAAGAAGTCATAGACGGAGGTGCGGTCCAGCTAGTTAAACTTAATGGAGAACCCTTCCTAGGAAGAGTAAATGGTAGTCTCCTAAAACCCTACAAGGGTGGGCTGGCTGTCTCACTAACTGACCAAAGCATAGTCTTCCTGACCCGACAAGCCGGACAAAAGTGCGGGACTATAAACACAGGTACTACAAACTGTCATCAAAATAGAGAATCAAGTCAGACACAGCTGATTCAGAAGTAGAAATGGAGCAGATCCAGACGATGACAGAACAGTGCACTGTGGACCTTTGTGCAGCCCCAACACAGTTGAAATAAGTTCATGCAAAGATCACCGTACCAGCAGAGTGACTCGAGACGAGTCACAATGATTGTGTTGGGGGCCTATTGGGTAGCGAATGCCCCAATAGCAGGTTTTTGGGGCTTGAAGCCTGAATTCTGGTCAAGTGTAATGTAAAGAACCCATGAAATGTGGGTGCTGAGCGCAAGAGTCTAGGTTTGTCTACCCTAAGATAATGTAATTTATTGTAAAGTGTGTCGGCCTACCAATAGTCTACAGACCATGGGATTGTATAAATAGAGCGAGGCTCTAAGTGTAAAACAGGTCTAAGTTTGGGGAGAAGTAATAGAGAGATGTGAAGGCTTGATTAGAAGTTAGAAGTGGATCTGAAGGTATTTGGTCGTAGTGATAGGTATAGGCTTCACAACTCAGTGTGCGGAGGCCTAGTAAAGTTTGCAGCTGCATGCGCGGACCCCCGCAGCTGAGTGCGCAGGGTGGGGTCGAATCTGTAACTGAACTTGAGTATTAATAAAGATAAGTTTGATTCTAAAATATTGTGTGCCTGTGCGTCCATTATATTTGTGCATCTCTTTGTAGTTTTATGATTGCGCGCACTTGTTATGAATGTTGAATGATTAATGAGAATATCAGGCCCACACAATTGAGTTAAGATCTATAATAATAGCACAATAAGGATAAAGGATCTAGATAGCACCTCTTTGCACTCATTATAGAGCTGCATAGAAGTAGTTGTACAAGCTGTGAAGGACAAACGGCTGTGCGGAGTGGCGCAACCGTGCAAGTTTAGTTTGCGAACTTCCTAGATTCCATCAAGACATCCCTAGGGTGTGGAAACCTGGTTCCAGCACCCTCCCATACTACCTTGGGTGAGACCTCAGTATGCACACCACGGACTGTTACCGAAAGGGCTAGTAGTTTCAGGATTTGTTTGGCTAAATCACTTCTGAACCTGGGTCAGGCCCTAACAAGCTAATAAGGCCTCTTGGTGAACATGAAGTGACAACTGACCAAGGGTAATCATGGACACTTGAAGCAATTCGGGTTCGGTTCTATACTAGTGACCTTATTTTTGGAATGAGTGCTGCTCTTCTAGTATCAGTGGGAAGAAGTACCACATCCTGCCCCCCAAGATCTGAGACTTGTGAGATGGAGCTAGCTCATGCCTCGAGGAGGCATGGGTCAACATATGCATTATCAACTATAGTTCTTCATTTGGCTTGAATTCCAACTACTCGTGGTAGTTGAATACCCTTATGCTGGCACAAATTTCAGGGGGGGTCCAGATATACCTTTGCCACTAGGCGAACAATGGACCAATGCATGTAAAAACCTGTTTTTTGGATTTTTTTCAAGTTTTATGATTTTTATAAAAGTGTAAACTGAGACTCAACTTATGATAAATGTGGATATGTGGGACCAGAGAAACTACCAGGCATGTCACCAATAGCACGACGAACTTCTCATCTGATAGTGGGTGTGGACTACGAGGAAGTGGCTGACCCCTTAACTGAGATGGAGTGCAATCTGGAGGCAATAACTCGAGGGGTTCCAGATTATGCCATAATCGATGATGTTCCACTGTGTTGGTAGAGACATAATGTGGGAGTCTCTACGAGACTATGTCGGTTGCTAGGCCAAGTGATCAGGGCAGTCTCGTGCTATCATGGGCACCATGCAGTTTGATAGTTTATCTAGTCTTTTACACATTTTGTAGGCTTTGAAATCCAAGTGTCCCAGAGCACTCTATTTTTTGTCATTTTGATGTAAACACTCTGGTAGATGCAATATATATATATGTGTGTGTGTGTGTGTGTGTGTGTTTTATTTCTATTTATGTGTTCATAACATGATTCAGTTTATAAATGACGCAAATGTCTATCAAGAACTAGATTTTCTAACGCATTAGTTAATGCATTTAAATTACGTGGAATATGTTGATATGTAATGTGATCAAAATTTAATTCCAATAACACGTAGATACATACTCAATATTTGTGGATTTCTCACTGAGTAATGATTGTTTAATTGTAACACAACGAGCTGCAAATCCAACTTGACAACTAAATCCCTAATGCCAAGAGCAACTACTTATGACAAGAGTTCAATAATTGCACTATATTCAGCAATATTATTGGTTGTTTGACCAAGGCAGATACCTTGTAAGTTAATCATCTCTCCATTACGGTCATAGGGTACCCATGATATGGAAGAGAGGTTTTGTGTGCTATGACAAGCACCATAAAAAAAACCAATGTAATGACATGATGAAATATACCAACCGAGTGGAACACAAAGTAAGTAGAAAAACATATGTCTGCAAAGAAAACAAACACACCAAAAATAAAAAATGCACACTAACGTATTAACACACTAATCTACAAAATTTATTACATGAATTTCACGCATAATACTTTTTGAGATACAACCCATTACGGGGTTGTGACAATGAATTTCCCTCATAATCACATAGCTCACAGGCACCTTCCTATAAAACATGTTTAATGATGTATGGCCCATACCACATGGGTTCCAACTTTCCCGCCCCTAATTTATCATTGGCTTGATCATAAAGAAGGACCAAATTTCCTTCAGTGAAAGTGTGAGGAGAAACGGTTTGGTCAAAATGAGCTTTGACTTGCTTCTTTTGAGCTTTGATGACCATCGTAGCAATGCAACAAGTTTCCTCAAGTCTCTCAAGACACAGTAGCCACTCCTCTTCAGGCGAGGTATTTGGAAGAAGTTCAATAGCTAGCTTAAGTGAAGGGATTTCACATTTGATTGGAAGAGTTTACTCTAAACCGTAAGCCAACTCGAATGCAGTGAATCTAGTAGCCATCTTAGCAGAAGTTCTCTAAGCCCAAAGAGATGAGAATAACATTAAATTAAAATCCTTTCTGTGCTTCCCAATGGTACGTTGAAGCATAGTAATCAAAACCTTATTGACTACTTCAACCTTGCCATTGGCCTGTGGATAATAAGGAGTTGAGTTATCATGTCAAAAGCCCAACTAAGCAATTATATCTGCCATCATGTGCTGACGAAAATGTGATCCATGGTCATTCAATGTAGCTTGAGTGACACCAAAACATGCTATGACATGGTTAAAAATGAAATGCGCAGTAGTAATACCTTCAGTATTGTATGTAGGCATCACCTTGACTCATTTCGTGAAATAGTCGATGACGACGATGATATAACCATGCCCCTCGACTGAACGAGGGTTACATGTCATGAAATAAATGCCCCATTTGGAAAATGGACCAATGATAATACTAGGTGTAGAGGTGTCGGTGGGGTGCACTGTGTATAGCTAAAAATATGGCATTCATGGCATTTTTGGACAGCTAGAATGCAGTCTTTGAAAATAGATGGCCAAAAATAACCAGCACGAAGGATTTTCTAAGCAGTAGAATATCCAAACATATGAACACCACAGGAACTAGAGTTGAAATCATTTAAGACCCACTTAGCCTCTTTAAGGGTGAGACATCTACAAAGGATAGAGTCCACACCGACATGATACAATGTATCACTAAGAATCATATAGGGTTGGGACTGATGCCAAATGCAGTGTTGGTTGAATCAGGACAACTCAGATCAGAAAGTTTGGGTTTGGAGATAAACAATAATATCACCATACCATGGGTCAAGAGTCTTGATTAGAAACAAAGTTTCATTGAGTATCTGCTCAGTAAAATCAGTTAGGGTGCTTGCAAATGGAAGAGTATAGATTGACTAAGCAAAGACGAGCTTTCTTTGATTTGGAAATAGTAAATTCCAAATCAAACTCCAGCAGGATCATGATCCATTTGGAGTATTGCCCCCCAGTAACTGGCGAGTCAATATATATGTCATGGGGTTGTAATCAGAAGTCACGGTGGTTTTCCGTAAAAGGATATAGTGTCAAAATCTTTGGATGGCATGAACCTCCCCCAAAGAAAGATTCTTGACATGAGCATAGAAAGACTCAGTATCAAGAAGGTTTTGGCTCAAATAATAAATCACGTGCTCGTTGCCGTCATAATCTTCCTAAAATAATACCATAGCAATAGTGGTATCAGTTGTAGCCAAATAACGGAAGTAATCGTGATTTTCATCGGGGGGATGTAGTAAAGGAGCACTAGTCAAGGTGTTCTTTAAAGCATCAAAGGATTTTTCGGAAACTTCATCCCAAATAAAAGGGACCCCCTTCTTAAGTAAGTGAGTAAAGCCATTGGAAATTTCGACGTAATTAGTGACAAATCAATGGAGAAAATTAGCATTTCCCTGCAAGCTCTACAATTGCAGTAGTGATGCGGGGGGGGTAGATTGACTATGGACTCAACTTTCAAAGGATCAATCCTGATACCTTCACAAGACACCACAAAACCTAAGAGTTGGCTAGACTCGATGCAAATAACACACTTGTGTGGATTGAGACATATATTGTAATGCTGACATCATAGAAAGATAGCTCCCAAGTTATCAGGATGGTCACGACATTTAGCCAGATGAGTAGGTAAGTCATCGACGTATGGTTGAACAATGTGTCAAATTTCATGAAAGGCATAATACATTTCTCATTGGAAGGTAGTGCCAACATTCTTCAAACCAAAAGGAAGATTTTTGTAAGTGAAGTACCCCAGGGACAAATAAAGGCCATTTTATGCTGATTGGTGGGTTAAATGTTAATCTGGTTATAGCTATAAATGCCATCCATGAATGAAGAAATCTCACTCCTAGCACATTTGTCAATGATTTGGTCGATAAAGGGAGTAGGATAATTTTCCTTAGGACATGCGTGATTGATATCATGGTAATCAACACAAACACGTATCGTGCCCTGCTTTTTGGCAACAGGGACAATATTGAATACCCAATCCATGAATGGAATAGGATAAATGAAACTTTCTTTCAAAAGCTTCTCTACTTCTACTTTGATAGCAGCAGCCTTTCGAGGGTGCATAGGGTGAAGCCATTGCTAAATAGGCTTAACAACAGGATAAGTCAGAATCTCATGCACCACTATGGTTGGATCGATACCAGACATTTCCTCATATGACCAAGTGAAAATGTCTTAGAATTCTTTAAAAAGATGAGTATAAATCCTTATCTCATTTGGAGAACAAGAAACCCCAATATGAATGTTCTCGACAATTCCTGGTTTGACACAAATGTCAAGATGCATCGTAGGAGTGATTTTTCCCAGATTAACCTCTGACAAGACTTCATGCACTAGGACAGGTGTCTGAAGTGGAGGTGTAGGAGAGTAAGAAACATACGCTTCAAGACAAGAAGGCACCTTATCAAGGTTAGGAAGAAAAGAAGAACGATGATGTAGACCGTTCCATGGAATTTCATCCATATACATGACCTCCATGATACTCTCGTTAGTGGGGAATGTCTCATTCAAAGGATCCAGAGAATCCCAGGAACCAAGCCAAGGAGATGGTATGTAAGTGTCTAGGTTCATACTGAAGAGAGTATGACCTTTTGAAGCGGCCATCGAAGCTAAGACAATTTCTTGATAATTTATCTCCAATGGACTTAAAGGCATAACATCGCCAAATGAGTCAATTTGATCTTCGGTATGGATAACCCAAGGATTTGTAGAGTCCTAGATCATATTAACGAATAACAATTCTGAGGCGGGTTAGAAAAGTTACCCATTAAATAAAAGTATTTGAAGATACCTACCCCCACACTCTCGTAAGGAATCTTAGTATTTCCCACATAAGGAATGTTTCCGTTTGATGAACCAGAAGAGAAGAAAGAGATTTGATCAACCGTGACAAATTTTCCTTCATAAGGAAAGCAAAGTACACAAAATAAGGAAGACACCACACAAAACATGGTGTGAGTCCAGCTTCACCTGAGAAGGAGGTTGTAGTTGAGATTAGAATCTACAACTTCTACTTCTAATTCAATAATATTTCCTTCTAATGTAATCAAAAAGTTTGTGAGAATATCATATTGTCATGAACCTCTTCCATCAAAGGCTTCCAAGGTGTTGGGAGATTGGTTAAGAGAAGGAGAGCCAATGGATTTCCAACACAAAACTGACATGATGCGGGTTGAGGCACATTCATCTATAACCGTTCGATGAATCGTCTTTCCTTTGATAAATACCTATATCAAAAATGTGATCTGATGAGGAAGACAAGGCACATGATTCTCTAGATCAAAAGTAATCGCACTTGAATCAGAAGGATCAATAGCACCTATAGAAGATAACAATTATTTCCACTGTATTAGATAGGATTGGAGAACCTCCAAGGTAGACATTGCCAAAGGTGTATGATCTAAATCCTTAATAATATTGAAATGTTGCGCAACTCTAGCATTCAGATTAAAATATGACTTCCGGAGAACACCTTTGGGAGGTGGCTGGATGATGAACTCACTATTAGGGCACTTGATATGGAGTAGAGTAGAACTAGATGGACTAGAAGTAGAAGGAGTATCGGTGGCTTCTTTCTCCATCATATGCTTAGACATGGTTTCATAGTCCTTAGTTTGAGTAGCAATCAATATTGATGATGAACCTTACATCATGAACACTTGGGAACCTAAGGAAGCAAAAGATTGAAGTTGGTCTACTAGCTGGGTTCGCTGTGATGGAAAGGGTTCTTTTAAGATAGTTGGAGTCCCTTTTAACAAGCGACTAAATTTATATCATTACGGATAGTCCTTCATGTAATGAGCCTCCTCATAGATGAGGCAAGGATATTTCATCTTTCTTTGAGAAGCATCATCAACAAAAGATTTAGAAGGGTCCTATTTTGGGGCTATTAGTGCCTAGATTTACCTTAGGCTGAGGAAGGTAGGATCTAGGGCCAACATCAAACCACGCTTAACCTGGTAGCTATCCCTACCAGGTCAGGAGAGGGCTCCCTCTGGGTCAATCTTACCAAATTATAATCGATGAGTGCTTGAGATGACTGATAGAAATACTGATCTTAGGCTAGATATATGTGTGAAAAAGTTTGATTGAATAAAATGATGTTTTTGTTGGCTCAGATGGAAAGGTAGATTTTGGGTCTGGGGAATGAGGCTCAGTCTTGCAGAGATCTCAATGGGGCAAGGTAGGTAATTGTTTTTAGCACTTAAAATTGAATTATATGGAAGGATTAGATAGGTGAGGAGCTTAAGAGGGCAAGAAAACTCATGGATCCTCTCCAAACAGTTGAAAACGTCAAAGACTAAAGAAAAGCTCAAGTAGAGCACTACAATTTCAATGGATTCTACTTACACTCTTGTTTGTTTTAGTTGAGAAGAAATAAGAGAGATAATGGCATACAATCACATAAATAAATTCACAATTACAGAGAAAATCACTGTACCAAAACAAAATGCCACAACAATCCCAAAGAGTGCTGCAAATCTTGGTCTCAATTCCTTAGCCAAAATGTTGATATGATTGTACAATGAAGCTCAAGGCTTTCTCAAAAGTCCAACCTTCTACCAAAATGCAATTTGGGCGTAATTTCAGAAAATAGGTGTTGAAGATGAACTCGTATCTCCTAAACCATAACAACTGTTAAAAAAATGAAAGAGTTTTTTGTAGATAAAGTCATGTTGGAAAAACTATTCTCTCAAATTTCAGAAATTCATTTCCAGTTGTTCGCAGTCTGTTCCACAAAATCATCTCTAAAATAGAAAATCATTAAAAATTTAAATTTGTGAAAATGAGTTGTAAAGAGCTAGTCACATTTCCCAATCCATGACACCTGTGAATAAGCTGAAAGAGGTTTTTGTTATATGGCTCGTGATTAACAAAAAAATCTTTGGGTTTCTCAAAATTACTTTCCATATATTGTTAAATGGCCCCACACTAAAATGACTAAAACAGTAAAAAATATGAAAATTTTGCTTTGTTTAAATGTAGTCTCCAAATATCACCATATATCTCCCACATAGTAGCACCTGTGCATAAAATAAAGGATGTTTTTGTTATTTGATATGTGATGAACAAAAACCTCTTTCACTTTTGAAAAATTCCTTACCATTCTTTCAAAAACTGATTTTGTACTAAACTCGTCATTGTGTGCAGCAGCTGACCTCAAAACATGCATAACCAAAAATCACTCATTCATTTCGATCATATCTTCTAATCTGGGAGCCGGTTACAGGAGTGTGATATACCGTTGAAAATATTTTTCTAAGATTCTTCTGATGGACACACTTGTGACATGTTTTGTTCTGAAAATAATGAGAAAAACATCTAACAAAACCAGACATAGTAAGAGCTCATGTTGATCCCCGGTGATAGGCCGCGAAGACTGGAACTAACATCGGCTCCATTGGGGATGGCAGCTCCTTGGAGGTGCCAAGAACTAAAGATCTCTGGAAAACAGATAGTGCCTCTTCCATTGGGCATGGATGATCAAACAAATGCAAACCCAAAACAACTCATACCAATCCAAAAACATATACATACTGCAACATGTACATAAACAAATACCAGAAACTAAAATGTTGCCTTAGGCAGCTTGTTTATGTACAAATATAACCCACTTTGCTATAAAATTGATAGATCAAGTAACACTGTAATGCCAGATCAACCAATCAAGTAATTGTGACAAGGATGCTGCTTGGAAGTGCTCGAACCAGGACACAACTGGAAAGGCTGGTAGCCATACATGCAGATAATTAATTTGGTTGTGTAAAAGGCAATCTGATCTATCATTCAAACTAAAAAAAATTTCCATGTACACTGCAATAGGATTGAAGAAACCAAACTCTATTTTCTGCCCCAACTCCTCAATACATGCTTCCAGCTGCAAACTATCAATGAAAATATCCACGGGCAGCCTTACCTATTGTTCCTTCTGTTGAAAAAGGTCCTCAAAGAATGGGACTCGACAGTCCAGATCCTGGGACTATATTTGGGTCTCCAATTCAGTTAGATCTCCTTGAATTTTGATGGCAAACTCTTGCAAAAAATTGAGCTTAACTTCATGGCTGCATCGAGAGGATTTCAGATAAGAAGAAAGAGATGAAGCAAAGTTCTCATCTACCTCATCATCCGTGCACATATCTTCCCATTCTCTAAAACCTTGAATAGAAGGCACCTCTATTTTGAATTCTTCCTCTTTCTCCATCCATGTTTCAAGAAAGATATGCCAAAAATCTGCAAAGGACTTAATAGATCTGATAGAAAAACCTTCAATCCATTTTCTACATTTTCCTTGAAATGAATCAAAGAACAATCTGATGAAGACATCTTCCTTTTTAACTCTACGAATGTCCACAAATGTTTTAAAATTTTCTATATGTTCTAGAGTCAAAGTCAGATCTTCTCCATTGAATTTAGGGCCATTACTCAAAATGTATGCATCCTTTGGTAATTGATTAGGGAAACCAGGAAGATTAGAAAAATCGATACATGAATACCTTGAACAAATAGAAGCAACATATGAGTCCTTCATTTAGCCAGTGGAGTCACCATAAATACTTTGAAACTCGGGACTTCGAACAGTGGAGTTGCCAGGTAGATGATTTTAGCCTTCACATGTGTCTAACTGCTATCCACCATCAACAATCAGATCTGAACATGATACATGTTACTGGGGAAATTTGCAAGTCAGACGTTCCATTTATAAGACTAGACCGGAGATTGACTGAAGTAGCTTTTATCTACTTTTGCTAATGCAAAGCAAAAGAATTTTGAAGGCTACCTGGCTAACTTCAGGCTCCGTCTGTAGTCTAAAAAACAAAGAACACTAACAAACAAATAAAATTTTCTTCCCCAGTATGGTCGCCACTATGTTAGTGCCTAGATTTACCTTAGGCTGAGGAAGGTACGATCCAGGGCCAACATCAAACCATGCTTAACCTGGTAGCTATCCCTAACAGGTTGGGAGAGGGCTCTCTCTAGGTCAATCTCAGCAAATTATAATCAATGAGGCCTTGATATGGCTGATAGAAATACTGATCTTAGGCTAGATATATATGTGAAAAAGTTTGATTGAATAAAATGATGTTTTTGTTGGCTCAGATGGAAAGGTAGATTTTGGGTCTGGGGAATGAGGCTCAGTCTTGCAGACATCTTAATGGGGAAAGGTAGGCAATTATTTTTATGACTTAAAATTGAATGATATGGAAGGATTAGACAGGTGAGGAGCTGAAGAGGGCAAGAAAACTCATGGATCCTCTTCAAACAGTTGAAAACATCAAAGACTAAAGCAAACCTCAAGTAGAGCACTGCAGTTTCAATGGATTCTACTTACACTCTTGTTTGTTTTAGCTGAGAATAAATAAGAGAGATAATGGCATACAATCACATAAATAAATTCACAATTACAAAGAAAAGTACTGTACCAAAACAAAATGCCACAGGGATCCCAAAGAGTGCTGCAAATCTTGGTCTCAATTCCTTAGCCAAAATGTTGATATGAGTGTACAATGAAGCTCAAGGCTTTCTCAAAAGTCCAACCTTCTACCAAAATCCAACCCCTACACTATGAAATTCATAAAATATATACATTTTCTCATCCTTGTACTAAGGGATTGAGCTCAACCATTTTCTTCAAAATAGAATCAATTACATTAAACTTGGGCTGAATTTTTGAAAATAGGTGTTGAAGATGAAATCGTATCTCCTAAAACATAGCAGATGTTACAAAATGGAAAGAGGTTTTTGTAGATAAGGTCATTTTTGAGAAACACCTCTCTCAAATTTTGGAAACACATTTCCAGGTGCTCGCAATATATTCCACAAAATCATATCTAAAACAGAAAATCATTAAAAATTTAAATCTGTGAAAATGAACTGTAAATATCTAGTCACATTTCCCAATCCATGACACTTGTGAATAAACTGAAAGAGGTTTCTGTTATATGGCTCTTTATTAACAAAAATATCTTTGGGTTTCTCAAAATTACTTTCCATATTTTGTAAACTGGCCCCGCACTAAAATGACTAAAACAGTAAAAAATATGAAAAAAATTCTTTGTTTAAATGTAGGCTCCAAATATCACTGTATATCTCCCACATCGTAGCACATGTGCATAAACTAAAGGAGGTTTTTTTTATTTGATATGTGATGAACAAAAAAATCTTTCACTTTTGAGAAATTCCTTACCATTCTTTTAGAAATTGATTTTGTACTAAACTTGTCATTGTGTGCAACAACTGACCTCAAAACATGCATAACCAAGAATCAGTCATTAATTTCGATAATATCTTCTAATCCGGGAGCTGGTTATGGGAGTGTGATATACCGTTGGAAATATCTTTCCGAGATTCTTTTGATGGACACACTTGTGACATGTTTTGTGCTGAACATCATGTGCAAAACATCCAACAAAACTAGACATAGTAATCGCTCATATTGATCCCTGGTGACAGGCTGCGAAGACTGGAACTAACAGGGGCATCGACTTTGGCCTTATATTTTTCCTTCCTTTTACCTTTAGAGGTCTTATCTACTATGATAGACTAGAAAACATGTACCTCATAGGTTTTACCAGAACTGGATGAATTCTTGGAGGGATTATTGGAACCAATGTTCGAGACAACTTTCTGCTTCAAAGAAGCTTTCACAGAAGTCTGAGACACATAACCAATCACACTGTCAACAAGTGGTCTATTCAGGGACTTCGATGATGTTAGATTGGATGATGGTCTCAGAGCATCAGGTAACACCTCATACAATGTGCCAGATTGTGAACAGACCAAGTATAAATGTTGGGCACGGGTGATATCTTTCTCTTCAGTAACACATCCACCCATGGCTATGTCCTTAGTAATTTTGCTGACGAAATATTTTGTGAAAAATTCTATCAACAACTCGTCAAAAATCTTAAACTTGATGAGGAAACTTCAACATATCCATTCATGGATATGATTAGAAATGTGGGTCACGGTGTCTTTTTTAAGGGATGTAAGCAAATGAGTGCCAATTTCATAGTGAACTGGAAATTGGAAATGAGTGAGGAAAGCCATAGCGAGAGAGTTGAAGTCACTATAGGTACCTTGAGGCAATTAGATGTACCATTTAGCGGCATCACCTATGAGAGTTCTTTGAAAGAGTCGAAGATAGATACAATCATCGACATACGAATTGGAGGAGCACCAGAAGTGCTATGTACATGGGCTTGTGGATTCTCCTTCACTTTTCCCTTGAATTTTGGGCAATCACTTGGAATTTTCATTGGAACTATAGCCCAGTAAGGTGAATGAAGAATGGGATCATTGGTGAGCCTCGAAACATCAGGCAGCTTGAACATAGCCAAGAAAGGAAATTGTGTATTAAACAACATATAAGGCCTTTGAGGAGACCCAAACTAGGGATTCCATCCTTGTTGGTAAGGATTTCGCCCCCATAATGGAGGATTTTGTCCATATGGAATCTAGTTTTTTCCCCATTGAGGGTTACCTTGCTCGTAAGGAGGATTCTGTCCAGGGTAGGTTTGATATTACTCTTCCATAAGCCATTGATGAGCATTGTATGCGGCATATGGGTTATAAAGTTTTTGAATCTATTGACCCTAGATGTAAGGAGATTGACCCTGGTGATGTAGTGGTTGACCTTGCAAAGGTTGACCTTGCTGATATGCGTATAAAGCTTGTTGCTACCAAGGTTAACCTTGTTCTTTCAAAGGCTGACATTGTTGTTGTAAAGGTTGACCTTGTTCTTGCAACGATTGGTCTTGCGAGGACAAAGGTTGGGAGGACTGTTGAACAAGCTAGGTTTGTAGCTACAAAGGTTTCTGCAACTACTGCAAAGGTTGCCCTTGTAGTTGTAGCAGTTATCCTTACTTCTGGAATGCTTGCCCTTGCTGCTACAATGCTTGCAGTTCCTGCTGCAAAGATTGCCCTTGCTATTGCGAAGGTTGCCCTTGCTGCTGCAATGGTTGTCCTTGTTGCTGCAAGAGTAGCCGGGAAGGTCCTCAGGTTATACCCTAAGGTTATTGATATTTCCCAAATTGGATCTAGCCATATTCACCAGGAATAACACATTGACCGGGCTGGACATAAGATCCAGCTTGTGGAATGTAAGGAGGATTAACCAAGGCTTGCGAACCATATGGGACATAAGCCTTTTGGAATGGGACTTAAGCCATATATGGCTGCTCGTATTGGACATTAACTGACCTAGATGGACTAGCAGGGTTAGTAATAATGCCATATAAATGTTGATTCTTTCCAACCATGTGAGCTTGTAATCTAGTCACACTGGTTTCGCCTGACATGAGAGGAATATTTGGATCTTTCCCACTAGGTGGTGGCATAGTCTATTCACTCATTTAAGGGATAGAAGAACTTACTAAGACGTAACCTAATATATTTGGTTGAACCAGAGGAGTCAGTTGAAATGATGAAAAAGGTTGAGATAGAATGGTAGGTTGAACCAGAACTAAAGTGATTCTAGTTTGTACAATTGTTCGAGAGGTCGTGTTCAAAATGAACATACCTGATGTAGGCATAGCATTAGAAGATGAGATGGGGTTGGGATACAATGATGAGGCACTACGAGGTCCTAGAACTAACTGAGCTAAATTGGTATATCCATGTGGCAACATGGGTCCACTAGTCTCAGGATAGGAGAGAGATGAGACTCTTCCTGTATAAGGAAAGCTTTCTAGAGGGAACTCATATCCATTCTCATCATCTATGTGAGGAGTAAGGGCAGCAGAAGCTTCTAAAGGACCTGGAGAGGAGGCTGGGATCTCACCTTCTAACTCCATAGATGGAAATAATTGGCAACGAGGAACCTACGATGTATGAGGAGATAACTCCAAAGGAATACTAGGCCGATCATACAGACTGTAAGGATGCTGAGTAGATATCATAACAGGATCGAATAATGGGTTCGGTGGATAGATAACAATCTCTTATAGACTTTCACGAGTCTATGGAGTCTTGGGGATATGAATAGGATTATCACAGGAATCGGGATTAGATTCTTAAGGTGAATAGGAATATGATGGAGGCGGACAAGAAGATAAAGGTTAGATACTCAGGACAATTCCAAGTTGTAAACCTTGATCCTTAAGCAACCGAGGAAGTTCCAGATGAACTCCTTGGGAGGACCCTTCAGTATTAGACAACAAAGGGGAACTATGAGATGGAATCAATGGTTTAGCCATGATGGCTTCCCCTCAACAACAAAAAAGGAAAGGAAAAAAATTCGTTTAGGGATTTAACAATCTTGAAATTAACAAGAAATTACTCAATTTGGTCTAAGAAGCAACTAATTGGGATGACATGTTTATCGTGGGTAGTTATATTTTAGACACAAAAACATTGCCTTTTCATCTTTTAAGAGTCGATAAAAGGGCGAAAATGTGACTCTAGTCACTTTCAATAGTTTTGCGAGCTTGAAAGGACAAGTTGCTCGATGATATTTTCAAATTTAAAGAGTTAAAAAATATCAAATGACTACTCAAGTGAATCTGGGTAAAAGGAGTACCAAGTAACCATGAACTGCAATATACACCTCAACAAATAAATTTACTAAGGATTGGATGCACATGCAAGAAATCTCCCTGAATTCTATGTTCGGTGTATCACGTTTACGGGACGGTAGACTGGGATTCCTATGGATAAAGGTTTGAAACCTATGGGGGTCTCCCTTTATATACACAATGGTACGAGGATCACAAGTCCATGCTAGCACTATCTAATGCCGAAGATAATGACATATCCTAAGTTTTTAAGATGCTAGAACATGTCTCTACCTAGACCACTAGATATGATCGTTAAAGTTTCAAATGCTCCTTAGGTTAATTAATAGACTTTAAATTTGATCTTGTAATTTTGTATCAATTTCAACGCCTTAACGATGTTACCTATTCCTAAAATGCAAACTATATGATGAAATGAAATACTTCAATTCGATGAAATATATTTATGTATGGAAGAAGATCACTCAAATCATGCATCAAACCAAATGCAAAAATGCATCCATGACAGTCTTCCAATGCTAAATGAAAAATATGAAATCTAATCTTTCATATGATAAGCAAATTGAAAGCCAAAACAAATCTTAAAGCAAAATTTCCTTAAGATATAATGATGATTTTTCCTCCTTTTCAAAATGAAACTAATGTAATCTAGTGAAAAGTAAAAGAAAATGAAAGAAAACTAAGAAATAAGAAAAGCTCTTTCACATCAATGGTTTGAATGCAACTAAAAATTCTTCTAAAACTATGAAAAGAATAACACTTTGACTTTCATTTCAAAACACAGAAAACTTCAAAGAAAACACTTCCTTTTGATTCCAACGAGACAATTGATTTGTAATCTATCATTCATTAAATCAAGCTTAAGTAACTTTCACAATATCCATTAATGAAAACAACTTCAGGCATAAGAACCAAAAAATGATCTGCAAAGTATGTCTAAACACACAAAGACTCTTTAACATAGGCAATTGATCTCTGAATTCTGATGGGAAGACCAATGAGTGGATGAAGGTTGACCTAGAAGACCTAGAACCCAAAAAGGCTAATCAAATTTTAAGCACACTCAAGCCAAGTTAAAAGACAATTGCAATTAGACAATGAGAGAGTCAATGAAGAACACCCTAGTAAATCATAGGAAGAAAGAAAATAGAACCGAAAATAAGAGATAAAACACTAAATTTCTTAACTATCTGCAATCATCGCACCTGTTAGGAGGAAAGTAGCAATCATCGCTAATGTAACTAGAAAACTCGCGATATCATCGCGACTGTCAAGGTCAAATCCGTGATGGTCGAGGAAAAAAAAATAAATCTAAAATCTTCAAAAATAGCTCAATTTAATGACCTTCAGGAATCTACCAGAAAGTGACACTGACTACAGACAAGTAATGAAGTCTAAAAATCAATGGTTGATGAAACTCATCAAAGGACAAGGTGAAGGATGGGAATGAAAGGGTCATAAGATCCCCATTGGAGTTGCCATTCTGTTGACAAGTTTAATCCTCTCTACAGACAAAGACGATCCCTCTAGCCCAATGAGTGGGTCTAGCAATTGAAGTGACAATCAACTACAAATCTTCCTAGATTATAATTGAAAAGTAGAATGAGAGAGATGACCTACCTCGCTCTGATGTTATTTCGATTTCCTCTTTTGAGATCCTTGAACCGCTTCTGTCACGAACTTTGTTATAGACATTTTTGGGCATTGCAACCCCAATCATATATGTCCATAAACTAAGGGCTCCTAAGTACCTAAAAGTGTTGTTCCATCCCCTAAAAGAATAAGGTCAGATGATTACATCATCTCCCAGAAGTTCTCCATGAAAAACTACTCAGAACTGGTCAAAACTGGACCATCTCACCTCATCCATGGTCAAAGTGCGGAGCATTCCACGTAAATGCACACGGGAGGTGCGATGCATACTGAAAAACCCTTCTATGGGGTGCGATGGGCAAGAGTGGACAAATGGCAGAGTCAATTTGCGAGGTGGAGGATCATGGAATCTTCCAAAAACTTCTCCTGTGACACTTGCCTCTCTGCATTCGCCTAGGGATGAGTAAGAGATCATCAATCTCCAAGTGGAATCAGGAACTATCAGAGAGAGGACACTAATCAAATCTCAGAAGCTGACTCACCCCCCTGCAATCATCTATATATGGATCCCTCTTCCCAGAGATCCATGAGGCTGGAATTTTGTATCTTGTAAGGAAGTGCTACTGGTTTCTTGGTGTAACATCATAGTGTTGGGTGATCTAAGCTTTTAATGAGGTGAAGAAGGGATTTCTTGCTGAGAGGATGACACTGGGTCAGAAAAATTGGTTGTAATCCTCTTTGCTATTCTTGTTATTAATAAATCTATTCAAGTTTTCCTCCACATTCTTGTATGATTGATGATATATGCTTTTGTGTGGTCAATATATATCTGGTCCTAAATTGTTTATGATAGTAGATCTCTGTTCTTGGTGTTACACGACTTTGATTCTACAGGTGCTCTTTGAAGCTGGGTAGACGTGGAAGCGAGTGGCAAAGGTCTATCAGAAGGGAGAGGAATCAAGCAAGGAACCAAGCGCAAGACAGAGGTTGGTCTCCTTTGTTACCCTCTTACCTACTTCTCATAAAGGAAAATGAAAGTAGTTTTAGTTTGTTTGTTTCTAAGATAGCTACCAGTCTTAGTGGGACTAGCAGCTCTGGATAGACACTAGATTTCCCGATAACAAAATGGCGACTCCACTGGGGAATGAATAGATTGTTTGTTTGTCTATATTTGTTTGCTTTATAAACTTATAGACGGAGCGTGAAGTCAAGCCAGGTAGCCTTCGAACTGCATTTGCTATGCGAGTGCAAAGTAGATCAATGCTGCTTCAGTCTATCTCCGGGTTTTGTTTATGAGCTGAAAAATCGATTTACAAACTCTCTAATTGCCCTTGTGGTGGCTTTAGTAACCTCCTTAGATCTACCGCTGTGATTTATTTACTAATTACCACTTGCTTGGCCTAAATCACTGAACTGTTCTACAAACTTTGATCAAGAACTGGATCAAAAGTCTTGCACTGTACCATCGCACCCTCTCTTCAAGGATATCAGTATGCATCGCACTTCTTGTGAGTTATAGGTGGGATGCATACTAGAATCCCTGTGTAACAGGTGCGCTGATTAGAAAAGGCTAATTTTGCATCTAGACTTTGGTTTTTCTTCACTCTTTTTAGCTCTATTCAGGAGTTTTTCTCTCTGTAGTCAGTATACCTCTGTTGGAAACCCCCTTCCTTGCCATTATTCTACCTCCATTGGGCAAAGAACTGTAAATGTTTTTATGTATTGTGAGCCATTTTCAGTTCTCTTTTACAAAGAAGTAGCGTAATTGAACTGTTGTTTCTTGATTTGGAAGTGTCGCAAGTGTCGTTTTCAGTCATAAAAGAGAATATGATTGTTCTTGATAGTTGATTACACTGATTCTCTTGTATTTGATTTGAATTAGTAGTTTTTCAAGTGCCGAAAGAAAGTTTTCCATTCCAAATCACGAAGTGTCGTCATTGTCTTCATTTAGTCTTGGAAAGAAGCTTGTTAGAAAAATAATTCAGATTTGTGCTTAGCTTTCGTTTTATCATTCACACATTAAGAAGGTTGAAAACAAATACATGCATGTGCATTTGCATTTAGACTATTTGTTGGTTTGATTTAGGACAGTGCATATAGTGTGTGCTCTCTGCTCTATGTTGAAATAATATCACCTCTCTTTATTTAGTAGCTAGGACTTTCATTGCAAAAAGAAGATTAAACGATTGTTTATCATCTTAGATTGCATTTTAGGAAGTGTATATCTACATCACGTGGTGAACCTGAAAGGCAAATTTCTTAAACAAGATCAACTGTAAAATAAATTTAATGAATCTAAAAACGCTTTGGAACCTAATGCACAACATTTAGAAGTCTAGGCTAGAGACGTATTCCAGCGTTGTAAAGCCTAGTAACTGTTGTTTTCATTGCTGGTTGGGTGATTCCTCCACTTTGAGACGATAAGTGCCAGTTGTGCTCCCATGTACCATTGAGTATATATTGGGAGACCACAATAGGCTATATCCTTTATCCATAGGAAGCCGTGTCTGCTGCCCCTATCGATCGCAATGCACTGAACACAGCATTTGGGAAGATTGGCTGCCGTACCGTAAAAAGTATTCTGTAGTTTTGCGATTGGTTTGGTAATCCCTCTGTCTAGATTTCCAGAGTAGTCTCTTTCATTGCTTTTCAGACTCCTTAAAGGAAAAGGTCCATCTGCGCACTTGTCACTTCAAGCTCATTAAAAATCGAAGGCGACTAGAGTCATTTTTTGTTTTTTCTCGACTCCTAAAAATTAAAAAAACAAGTTGTGTCAAAGCGTCTAAAATTCATTTAATTCGGAAACATATTTCCCCTTGATTTTTAGTTGATCGAGTAATCCACAATCGTGGAAGAAAGTCAATTGAAACCCCGTCGTTCGCGGAGGCTTACGAGTCAACCATCTTTGTCTCCAGAATCAAAACTGTTACAGATGAAGCGAACTCGTTTAACCGATTCGAAATCCCCTGGTAAAGTTAGAATAAGTGTTCCAACACCATCGGAGATTCTGGTTACTCCAAACATTTCTGGTATCCCTACTTCTATAGAAGAAGTTCCGCAACCACCAAAGGACAGTAGAGCTGATCCTAGTGTGAAGGCAAACACTTGTATTACTGAACCAGCTCCATCTACAGCTGATTCGGAAGATGTTATTCCCCAAACATTTGTCGCTGCAGAACCTATACCTTCTACAACACCGGAAATATTTTACCAACCTGATGGTCTACCTCTTCCACCTGGTCTGATTGCTATAGAAGAGATTGTGGAGGATCCTCCATCTAGTACTCCATCGCAATTTGGAGTTGGGATCACCCTATATCCTTCTTCATCAGAAATTAGTCTACCGTTATCGGAAGCTCCTGTAGAATCGCTAGGAAATCTCTTGGATAGACTAGAAATTTCTGAACAACCGTCGACATCTAGGACTATGTCATCTGACACAACGATGACAGAACTTCCCGTTGTCACTCCAACAATGTTCACCAGCATACCATCTGTCCCAAATAGCTCTCAATCGCTAGATGGGGCACACTCAGGGGCTATTTCGACAGTATGGTCCGTTCCCGTTTATTCCACCGGAATAATATCTGGGAACTCTTATGTTGAGTCTCAGCAAATTGATCCTTCACGGTGTCAATTTGGGCAGTCCGGTCCTCCAGGGCAAACCATTCCTTTAAGCACCGGATTACTGCCGTATGGGGGGGAAATATGCCCTCTAATTGTCTCCTCCGGGAGGACAACCATACGAGAGTTCACAACAAAATTCAGGTTATGCTGGAATTACATCTAGCGGTTGGGTGCCAATACTGCCTCAGCAACCAAGAGTTGTATACTCGATGCAAAAATGTTTACCTATGTCAAATATACCAACTACGCCGGCTATTGTGATGGTGTCACAAGTACAAGCGTTGCCTATTGTATGCCAACCTCAGGTTTCTCAGGTTGTAATGCAACAGCCTCTTATCCCTGCGACTCAACCACAATCGCCAACTATTGGAATGACACAGGCCCAAACGGGTACAATTACCCCTCATCTTGGTCAAATAGACAGTATTGGACAATAGCACATGGCTTCACAACCATGGCTGGTGCAATATCAACAACCACAATTCCAACAAGTTTACCAAGGATCTGAGCAGTAAATCTTTGCAAATAATGGGTAGCCGTATATTTAAAACGGTCAAAATCAACCATTATACAATGGTTATGCCCATCAACCTTACCAAAGTTACCAGCATCAAATGCATTATGCTGGTATGCAAAGACCAATTGCCCAGGCGATTCCATCTTATCCTGGGCATGCTTCGCCAAACCTGAATCAACAGTTACCCTTCGTGGCGACTTTAGAGTTACCGGATCTAAATCGGCTAACAAATGATCCAATTGCTTACGCCCCTTGGTGGCCAGCCATTCCACATAAACTTCTATCAGATATTCCTAAATTTACTGGAAATCCGAGTGAAGACCCGTCGAATCATGTGATGACCTTTCATCTGTGGTTCTCATCAAACACCCTAAACGATGATTCGATTAGGCTTCACCTTTTTTAGAGAACGTTAACTGGTTCGGCAGCAAAATGGTATATCGAATTACTTAGAGCTCCGTTTGATAACTTCAGTACCCTAGCCACAACCTTTTTAACCCATTTTTAGTACCCATAAGGTACAAAACGAGAACAGAACTTCTTACCAATTTCAAGGAAACGATGGCCACTCACATATCCGATCATATTTATGAGTGCCGACGTCGTCGTAGAATGGTAAAAACGTATGTTCCTGATCAGATTTTAGCTGAATGGTTTATTAAGTCATTATTTATACTCAGTCTGGCACGCTCTATGATAAAATCCCTGACTCTCCCAGACCGAAATTTTCCATTCCTCATCCTCCTAAATTGAACAATGACTCTCATGCCGGCGATGGCGTGATTGGTACAATAGACACGAAATCAACAAAGGCTACATCTAAAACGGCCCGTAAGATTTCTAGTCAAAATTCAAAAGAAGAACTTCTCGCCTCGGAAGTAAATGCCATCTCAATAGACAAAGGCAAAGAAACCAAGCAACCAAGAGGCAAGAAGGAAAACAAAGGGAAAAAGAAGAAACAGGAGGAATCAGCACCTGAAAAATCTTCTGCAAACCCTTCTGGAAATAAGAAACCAAATTCTCCATGTCTTATATGTGATGAGGATCATTGGCTAAAAGATTGTCCATATAAAGTTGAGATTAAAAAAATCTTCAAGAATTAAAAAACCTCGGTGGTATTAACTAATCTGTTTCCAAATCCAGGAACAAATCTGGTTGCCAGTGATAATGCTTCCTCGTCCCAAGTGCTGATGTTGTCGGTTTCGAAACAGAAAAATGATGCTTTGATAACAACAAGAAACAGCTGTCGAACAACAAGGATAAAGATCAACCTAGTAGTTCGACAACAACTTCGACAGAAGTTGCGCCGCCCATTATTCCAGAGCTAACAATAAAACTACCAAAGGGAGTAGTACACAAGTCGACATTTAATCCTCGTGCCAGAGCAACACAACATTATAATATAGTCGAAGATCTGGCCAAATCGCCATCCTCTATGTTGACACTTGAAGTACTGCAAAATTGCCCCTCCCAAAAGTAGGCTTTATTATCATCAATAGGTGGGATTGACCCTAAGGATTCTAATATTGTGTCCTTTAATCGCAAAGGATATGATCCTCAGTTACCAGCTCAACTAGCTTTCCTCATTCAAGTGAAAGCCCTCAACAAAACTATTCATCGAACAATTATTGATGAGGGGGCATCTACATGTATCATGTCGATCAGTTGCTGGAAAACTTTAGGATCTCCAACCTTGTCATGATCTTCGACGACATTAAAAGCATTTGATGGACGAACATATTCCCCATATGGGATTTTAAGTAACTTGCAAGTTGAACTGGGGGGGAAAACAGTAGAAATAGATGTTGAAGTAATCGATAGAAACCTAGATTACAACATCCTACTGGGGAGGCCCTGGATATATGCTATGGCTTCGGTTGTGTCGACCTACTTTAGGAAGATTGCATTTCCCTTTCAAGGGGGAATTACAATCATCGACCAACAAACATTTCTCCCCAATAGTTCCCAAGTTACAGGAGGCATTCCAATGATCCATGGAAGCCCCCATTCGCTTCAAAATATCGGAGTAGGCCTACTAAAAGACCCTATATTATTGGGGACTTTTTCCCTCCCACCTCCAATCAATCTTGCGGAAGTGGCAATGGTAGGAACCTGCAATATGATATCTTCTATTCAAAAGATCTCAGAAATCGATATTAGCATGGATCATCTGCAGGTATTGCCTCCAAGCCCAATAGAAATATTGTAGCAATCAATGTTTCTAGCATGGGAGGCAAACCCAAATCAACGCTCATCAAGCATTTGGATAGATAGGTCTAAGGAATATGGCACCCCTTCAGATCCTTGGTCGCAAGTGCATTACACTAACGAAGGAATTGTTCAGTAAATGATAATTGACAGGGCGCCATGGGAAGATTACCACCATCGTTCCCATCTTCCGGATTGTCAAGAAGATACTCCTGATGACCTTCATCATCCTTCAGTTTTTGATTTCCTATCAAATACTGTAAACACGATGGATTTCGAGCGAAGCTTGTCCAATATCGAAGAGACTATCGCCATAAATATCTCGACCAAAATAGATGTTGTAGAGAATATTTATGTTGGCAAATGTTGTTCTCCTTCAGAACTGGAAATATACAAAGTTCTTTTTCGCGAATTCAGAGACGTCTTTGCTTGGTCATATGATGAAATGATAGGCATTGACTCGAGTATAGTTGAACACAAAATAAAGATGTATCCAGATGTCAAACCAATACGAAAACGGCTACAGTAGGTGCACCCCAAGAAAGCCGCTGCCATCAAGGCAGAAGTTGAAAAACTTCTCCATGCTGGTTTTATCTAACCGGTTCCTCTAACCGATTGGGTATCGAACATTGTTCCTGTAATGAAAAAACAAGGAACGATTAGAGTGTGCATCGATTATAGGGATGTAAATCAAGCTTATCCAAAAGACAACTACCCTACACCCTTTATTGACTAGATAATTGATGAATGCGCCGGATGTGAAATATTTTGATTTATGGATGGTTTCTCTGGGTATAATTAAATAAATATTTGCCCATAAGACCAGTCAAAGACTGCATTTATTTGTCCGTGGGGCACATTCGCATATCGCAAGTTACCCTTTGGTTTAAAGAACGTAGGGGCAACATTTCAGAGGGCAATGAATTATGCCTTCCATGGCATCAAAAACATCGTTCAACCATATCTCGATGATCTTCCTGCTCATTCGCGAAAGAGGACCGACCATCAGCAGCATTTGAGAGCCATATTTCTACGTTGCCGACACTACAAGATACGACTCAATCCACACAAATGTGTGTTCTGTGTCAGTTCTGGTCGTTTGCTTAGCTTTGTAGTCTTAAAGGACAAGATTCGTCTCGACCCATGTAAGGTTCAGCCAATCATAAATTTGCCTCCACCTTCAAATTTTCTTCAGATTCAGAAACTCCAAGGGAAAGCAAACTTTCTGAGGAGGTTCATTCCAAATTACGCCGAACTTGCTAAAGGTTATACACGTCTATTGAAAAAAGAAGTACCCTTCATCTGGGATCAGGTCGCGCAAGCTTCCTTTGATGCTTTAAAGGAATCCCTAATGAAAGCATCATTAATGTACACTCCTGATTATCAAAAAGACTTTAACTTGTATCTGGCTGCAGCAGATACAACCATCGCAATGGTTTTAGTTCAAGAAGACAATGGAATTGAACATCCCATATATTATTTGAGTAGAAACTTAAATGATACAGAAAGCAAGTATTCCTATGTTGAAAAGCTGGCTCTCGCAGCTTTTCAAGTGATACAGAGATTTCGACACTATGTCCTCTTTCGAAAAACTACCATTTTGTCAAATTGCAACCCCATGACTTATATATTGTCGCGACAGTTGCTGGGGGGAAAATATTCAAAATGGATAGCAATTCTTCAATAGTTTGATCTAGAATTTGTAAAATCCAAATCGATGAAATCCCTGGTTTTCACGGAATTACTATGCGATCTCCCATCGTCGTCGAACGATGAAACATCTGAAGAAACCATCGTGGATGAATCTTTGTTTCTGATATCTTCAAGAAACCCGTGGTATGGAGATATAATCATCTATCTCCAAACCCAAAAATATAGATCTAATACCTCTCGCTCGGAACAAAAACGTATTCGATACCAATCAAAAGACTACATGATCATCGGTGATACGCTTTACCGTCGTGGTGTCGATACAATTCTGAGGAGGTGCCTCACCCATGAGGAGGCCGAAAAAGTCCTGAATGATTACCATTCAGGCACGTGTGTGGGGCATCAATCTGGTTACGCTATGGCGCAAAAATTTTTATGAGCAAGATACTTCTGGCCAACGATGTTCAAATATTGCATAACTGTAGTAAGAAGTTGCCATGCATGTCAAATTTTCGATAGCAAAACCAGAAAACCACCCACACCCCTGCAACCAATAGTTGTTGTTGGGCCATTCGCCATATGGGGCATAGATTTCATGACATGTAACCCCACCTCGACCGGGGGGCATGGGTATATCATAGTCGTGGTAGACTATTTTACCAAATGGGCCGAGGCAATGCCTACATTAAACAACACCGGTGAAACAACTGCCCTTTTCTTTTTCAATCATGTAGTCACCAGATTCGGCGTTCCATAGGCCATAGTCACAAATCATGGATCGCATTTTCGTAATCACATGATGGTTGAATTGGCTGCCAAATTGGGGTTGTCCCACGACAACTCTAGTCCATATTACCCGCAAGCCAATGGACAAGTTGAAGCAATCAACAAAGTCCTGAAGCGGATGATGCAAAGGATGATTGGAGTCCACAAAAGGAGTTGGCACCTGATCCTGTACTCAACCTTGTGGTCATAACGAACATCGGTAAGGAATGAAACCAGGTTTACACCCTTTCAACTGGTGTATGGCCTAGAAGCAATCTTACCAGTTCAATGTGAAATCTCATCCCTCAAACTCGCAGTCGACCTTCTCCCCGGAACTTTAGAAGAGGAGGCTCATTTCTTGGAACTAATCCAATTGGATGAAACCCATTGTGATGCCACTTTGGCTAACGAATCCCATAAGAAACGAGTCAAGGCGCAATTTAACAAGAATGTCAAACCCCGTGTCTTCTCAGAAGGTGACTTGGTCTTACTTTACGACCAAGAATCCGATAAATTGGGAGCAGGTAAATTCAAGTCTTTTTGGATGGGCCCCTATATTGTTAAATGTGTATTAGCAAAAGGGGCCTACGAGTTAGTGGATTATGACAGGATTCCACTAGCGCAACCCTGTAACGGGTTGTACCTTAAGCGTTACTACGCATGATTCAGTGTAGTAACCCCTATGCTTTTGTTACATTTTTGTTTTCGCTAAGGGTAATTGTTTTGGTCAAGTAATCCACTTTTTAAATTTGTTGCAGATGTCGAACCTATTGGAATCATTTGTTGGATATGCCGATGGAGCAAGTCGTAGTTCGCGGAACCTATCTTCTGCGGCCTAGGCCATTTTTGATCCAAGCGGAAAGTTAGTAAGTTTCAAAGGGGTGTGTATTGGTCGGTCAACAAATAACACTGCTGAATATAGCGCGTTGATAGAACTCCTCTTTGATGCCATCACACATGGCATAAGCTGACTTGTCGTCAGGCTAGACTCACAACTCGTCATCCTACAACTCACTGGTATCTACTCCGTTCGAAATCCAGCTATATATCGTATGTTCCTAAGGGTCAAGATTTTGGAAAGGCACTTTGATTCTATTCAATATCAGCATATTTCCATAAATTTAAAAACATTAACGGACTCATTGGAAAATTATGTGTTAGATAGACATTTGCAACATTTATAAAAGAAGCATTTCATCAATATTTGCATCAGGATCATGTAACTTAACCAAAATAAAACTCCGAAAATCAAAAATATATATATAACTGTTTATGGTTTACACATAATGTTCTGTAACCAAGACAAAATTGGTCAGATGACCCAAAACTCAAAACGCTAGGGGGCACCCTAGTCTAATGATGTTGGTGATAACAAGTCACCGCATGTGCAATCATGCGTAAAAGCCTAGTCCACTGACTCGGCACGCCAGTAGTATGTCGCTGCAACCTCAGAGGCAGCTCATCAGTCCTCACATCCAGAATACCAAGAGTGAGGCCCTCGACCTGATCTTGCAATGCTGAAAGTGTCTCGACCACATCAAGGTCGCAAAGGATAGCCCTTCCTGCAGCCTCTCCTGCTGGAGCGGCAGCTGACACTCTCAGGCATACTACTGGCTAAACTGGTCCAACAACTACATGAGCACATGAGTTTTGATTAGTATTGATAGAAGAAAGCACAAGAACATTATAAAAAGAAACGATAAATAGAGATATGGTCAGAGAATTTATCGATAGCACCCCACTGCTCGCCAGCTGGCAACACCAAATCCGGGTCACCCCGGAAATCCATACCAGCATATGGATACTCGAAAAAAACCATCTCTTGACGATTGAACCACTCGAAGAAGGTATCAGAAAAGGAAACCTGGGACTGACCAGCATGTCTGGCCATAAGGTCGACCCATCTCTGCATCCATGGCTCAGTCGGTGGAGGTAAACCAAGTGAAACATACTACGGCTGCATCAACGGGATCTTTTCCAAGGCAAAAGCAGTCAAAATAGAACCATATCCAAAGTTCTTCAATCTTCCGTTCTTTACCTTGGTTAGTTGTTCTTTCATCACAGAGAGTACTGCGTCACACCAGTTGAACACCTTTGGTTCAAGGCATTCCAAGGCATACTGCATATAAGACCTGTTGGCCACATGAAGAGCCGCACTACCAGCCAGTCTAGCAAAAGTGAATAGAATGGTCCTCAAAGACCTGTCAGTGACATCTCGGATATTGATCTTGCCATCCTTACTCGGCTGAGATCCCTCTCTACAGTACCGATGAATATAATCTCTCACGGATTCACCCCCACGGGCCCAACCCGATAATGAGATAGGGGCACCACGCCTCGATAAGTCGGTCAAGAAATAGATGACCATGATAGTCAAAGGGATGGATTTTCCCCTAATATGGAACACCTGATTGGTAGGATCCCGTGCATCGAGAAAATATTGCAACAAGTTGATTTGTTGCCTCATGCTAGAGATGCGAAAAAACTTGAACAGGCCACAGTTCCGCAGTGCATTTACCGTAACTGGATCATGTAAAGCAAGCATGTCCCCTTCTTCATGCTCACGTTCTCGCCATGTAACAGGCATTTTTCTCCAATGAATCTCTGAAAACAAAAAAGAGAAGAGTCAGGATCTTGATTTGGTGAAAAACAAGGAAAAATTTCCATGAAAAACTGTGCACAAGTTTCCCTCCTTACGCCCATCGCACCCCCAGTAGTGTATTGGGTGGGATGCATGCTAACTGGCCAATGGCCAAGCTAGCATGCATCGCACCTTTCGATATAGGAAAGGTGCGATGGAGCCAGGGCGAATTCTTCAAACCCCAGGGACTCAGAAAAACCAGGAAAAATGCTTAGAATTCAAAAAGGAAAGAATGAAACTGAAGAGCTCAGGTTTAGCTCTTACCTGGTCTAGACAGTGCCAAGAATCGTCCACAGAATCTCCCGGAATCAGCTAGTGAAAATCAAGGGGGAAAGCACATCCAAAGCTCCAACAAACCAAAGTTCAAATGAAATGGAAAAATGAGAGGTAAAAACCACTTTTAAATTACTTTTCATGTAATTCAAGTAAAATATTAGTGTTTTGACTCATTTTTCAAGCATATATTATTCGTTTCTAACAAGTTTGATGAAGCAATTGAATAGGCGGTACAACTTTTGAAGGAACAAAGTTGTCAATGGTAAAATCAAGGTAATCAATGACCATTATATCGAGCAATTTTTATGTGGAGTTCAAGCTCGTTAAAAAATTAAACATAAGTAGTGAGCAAGTGTTTCCCCTAGAGTTTAAGCTCATTCATTAAAAAATGAACCAATTTCTGGTAAATAACCATCATGAATGCATTATCATCAGCCTTTGAAGCCTTGGTCGTGTTCTTCTCATCATCTCCACTCTGTATTGGCCGATCATTCACCTCCATTTGATTGTTTACCCTTTTTGAGGAACAGTTGTGAAGAGTGATCCTGTTAGCCATCCTTGTGACACTGCCGTGATTGGAAAATTCCAAACCTTACCTGGAATTAGCTGCTACCCGAATTTATCACTCGTTCCTCGAAAAACGAGTCTCCTTTAAGCTCTTTTCATCTGACTCGTAAAATATGAAAAGATTGCCAAGTAATTTGCCTCTCCAGCTCGTTAAAGTGACCGGAAGTGCTATCCCTCCTTTAGATTTTAATCTTTTTGGACCTGAGGGATTATTACACAAAAATATCGAGCGCTTGTTTGTTCGGCTCGTTAAAATTATCAAAAATCCATCCCTTTTGTATTATTTTATACTTTTTCAAACTTAAGGGATTATATGACGAAAAATGATTGTTGGAGTTTTCTTTACATCCCTTTCAGACTCTCTAAAATTGAAAAGGACCAAGTTATCTTTGTCGTTAAACTCGTTAAAACCAAATAGCGACAAACTTGTCCATACCGACAAGAATGAGTTTCACTATCGCTAGGCTTGTTAAAACATAGCGATGGGTTTGCCCGAAGGTAAAATTATAGAACAAGCATATGTTATCCTCCTCAAGCTTGACAAAAGTAAAGAGGTACTGGTCAGCAATGATTGGGGAGAAATTGGGAAGAAAACTTGAAGAAACTTTGTTGGTAGCAAGTCGCTCTTGAACATGACACTTTCGCTCCGCATCCGAGTTAGGTTGGGTTGTTTTGTTCACTGGTCATATCACCATTGGTCCATCACACCATCCACATTTGGGGTTGACGCTACCAATCCATCATGTCAGTGTCGCCGATATGTTCAAGAGAAGTCGCTCAGAGAATTCACCTGTGTCTCATCCACTGCAATACATTTACGCTCCATTCTTTCATGACTGCCACCCTGAACCTTATATCATCCGATTGTTTTCACCTCCATTAAAATCATTTTCTCTGTTCTATGTCATAGATGTGGGATTCACTAAGGCCCTCCTATGACGGATCGCTTCTTGTTGACATCAGCTCATTATCCAGGAAGTCGATTTAGGAAATACCCTTTCAGTACTTTGAAGCTTGCATGCCTCAATGGCAATTTTCTCACTTCCGGTGACATGTTTACATCAACGGCCTTCAACCGAAAGATTTTGTGTGGTGTTCAACGCCAAGTCCCTTATTCACACCACGTGAATTGTACTATAGTACCTTGAGGGTCATCATCATTATCGGTGATTCCTCTCGCGCCTGTTAATAGCTTACATCATTGGCTGGTAATCAGGCGATCTCTTTCCATGTTCGACTCCAAAACATCTCTCACATGGATCGACTTGTACTTTGAGTGAAGATCGAACGAGATTGAAGACCCCGGATCTAGTTTCATCCATCCGGGCTACGATATATATTTAGGAAAATAAAAACATAAAATGTACATCATTGTTGCACAGATAATCATCCAATCTAAAGGATGATGGCTCTACCAGAATCATCAGTCTGCACTCAGACGATTGTCTGTCTTATGTACACGAAAATGAATTTATAAATTTGATGATGGGAATACCCACCTCAGCTAGATCATGAAAATATTATGAAGATAATTCATTGTATTGTATCTTATTACAGGTCGCCTTCTAGCTCGAAAAACTTCGGATCCTCATGATAAAGCATTTCACCTGACATCAAAAGATTAACGACCTCATGCTTTAGGGGGCAACTGTTATAGACATTTTTGGGCACTGCAACCCCAATCATATATGTCCCTAAATCGAGGGCTCCTAAGTCCCTAAAAGTGTTGTTCCATCCCCTAAAATAACAAGGTCAGCTGATTACATCATCTCCCAGAAGTTCTCCATGAAAAATTACTCAGAACTGGTCAAAACTGGACCATCTCACCTGCTCCATGGTCAAAGTGCGCTGAATCCCACCTAAATGCACATGGGAGGTGCGATGCATACTAAAAAGACCTTCTATGGGGTGCGATGGTTGAGAGTGGACAAATGGTAGAGTCAATTTGCGAGGTGGAGGAGCATGGAATCTTACAGAAACTTCTCCTGTGACACTTGCCTCTCTGATTTGCCCAAGGATGAGTAAGAGATCATCAATCTCCAAGTGGAATCAAGAACTATCAGAGAGAGGACACTAATCAAATCTCAGAAGCTGACTCACCTCCCTGCAATCATCTATATATGTATCCCTCTTCCCAGAGATCCAGGAGGCTGGAATTTTGTATCTTGTAAGGAAGTGCTGCTGGTTTCTTGTTGTAACATCATAGTGTTGGGTGATCTAAGCTTTTCATGAGGTGAAGAAGGGATTTCTTGCTGAGAAGATGACGTTGGGTCAGAAAAATTGGTTGTAATCCTCTTTGCTATTATTGATATTAATAAAGCTATTCAAGTTTTCCTCCACATTCTTGTATGATTGATGATATATGCTTTTATGTGGTCAATATATATCTGGTCCTATATTGTTTATGATAGTAGATCTCTGTTCTTGGATAGTGTTACGCTGCTTTGATTCTACAGGTGCTCTTTGAAGCTGGGTAGACGAGGAAGTGAGTGGCAAAGATCTATCAGAAGGGAGAGGAATCAAGCAAGGAACCAAGTGCAAGACAGAGGTTGGTCTCCTTTGTTCGCCTCTTATCTACTTCTCTTAATGGAAAACGAAAGTAGTTTTAGTTTGTTTGTTTCTAAGATAGCTACGTGTATTACTGGGACTAGCAGCTTTGCATAGACACTAGATTTCCCAATAACAAACTTGTTCCTGCTTCTTTCAGTGCTTATGTACCTACACAAGTGATCAAGACACAAAAAGCCATGCCAAAACCCATAGAAAATCCAATAATAACCTACTTAGCTTACCAAGGAATGCCAAACCAATACATACATGAACATATATATTTTTGGAAGATGAACCCAAAGTTGTATTATTATTTAAATAATAAAGGGAAGCTTACAACCATAGCCTTGATGTTGAAAGGCTCTCCTTGAGTGGTAATCCAAGTCCAAGCCAAGAAACTCCCCAAACACTCCTTCCCAAGTCTAATGAATAGCCTCTAAGCACAAGCTAAGCATAGGGGTGTAAATGGACATAGATCAACCATTTAGGAATGGGAGAGGAGGGATTTATATGCTAGGAGAGGGAGTTAGGACTTCTCCAAAGATAGGATTAGGCCCACATCTAAAGGCAGTAGCTCATAGGGATGAGAACAAGAGGTCAAATTAGGAGGATTCGGCCTCATTTATGCGAAACCTCCTCCAGATCGCCTCTCTGGAAGCTTCTAGATCACAAAGCATCTCATCCTCTTTGGGAAACTTTCCTTTTTGAGACGATCATGGGTATGAGAGAAAAAAATGATGACATAGCTGGCTTAACATGGTGCAACAAGCAATCATCATTGTTTTGAGCTTTATAAGGGTTATCACCCACATTTTAGGGTTTCAAGAGCCATTTCTTTAGGGAAAGCTCCATAGATTGTCCAAGTAAAGTTAAAGGAGGGACCTGAGCTGTATATATGGATGAGTATATTGTATAATTATCATGTTTCAGGCACTTCAGGGTATGTCACAAAGAAGTGTAGGAGGCATGACGAAATACTGTGTAATACAAGGCACAAAACAAGACATGATCTCAGAACATATGCCATCGAAACTTCGAAATTTTGTAACCCCTTAAGTAATGCATCTTCTAGAAAGCACCAAAATCTTGGAGGAAAGAGAAACAAAAAGCAAACCTTCAAAAATCCAGAGACCACCACAGAACGTTTCTCTCTCCTCCGTAGAAGGCCCATTGAAGCTGGTGATTGATCCTGATGAGCACATAGGGCATATTATGTCGGCATGATGTGGAACGACAAGGACACGCATTAGGCAGTTTTGGCATTTTGAGGTGTCTATGGGGACAAATTTGAGTGAAATGTGTCACCACTCAAGAGACATCACGTGGAGATGAAGATGTAACGCTGATGTCACTTTGGAGGTCAGCGTTACAAAGGAAGAGGCCATAGTAACTCTTTTTTAATTCCTTTTGGAAAACCTTCGACTGAAGGAGCTCTGAAATCAGTTGTGTTACACGGTAATTTGTCACTGTCCTCATCTCAGTCCCTCTACTATGTCATGTGTCAAATAAACATGTTCATATCTTCCCATTGATGTAAGAAGATTAAGCAAATACTCTCTAATGCTGAAGATTGACCCTTTTTGACTAAGTTTCTACATCGTCGCTAGTAAACCCTCAAAATACGCGATGACTTTCTGTCATGCACTATATCATTGCAACATCATTGCTAGTCCCTAGTTCATGACCTGCGACGATCCAGATTTGGTGAATCAGTTCAAAAAATCGGCCTTTTGGATGTTTCTAGAGCTGGTTGTTGGGTTAGTTTGGGTTGCCTTTCCGCCTCTGGGATGGTGGTTCCACCTCTTGTGCAACCTTCCTTGAGGATTAGCTCCCTCTCTCTCGTTTCATGGAGGCTCCTACTCCTATAAAATCACTCACCATTGCTATGATCTGCTAGTTCCTTAGTTGGAGTTCTTTTGGTTGTACAGTGCCATGGCTACTTTTGAGTTTGATAGGTGGTGTGAGTGTGACAAGTGTGGGATTGCTTTGTAGTTTGTAGGAAGGTGTGGAGTGCCCTTAACTTTGTGTGAAGCTTGTGAATGAGAGAGATATATATATATATTGCTATTTGGGAGACCCATCTTTGAGAGTGAATGAATGAAGAAACACACTGGTTGGACACTCTGAGAAGGCTTGCGACATCAAGACTTGGTTGTAAGCTTTACTCTTGATTCATTATTAATACAATCAATTATGATTTCCTATGTCTTGTATGTAATTTACTTGATAGCTCATGACTTCTTGACTTTGTGAGTAAATAGATCTTTGTTGTTTCTTGGTTACGTGTTCTGTCATTTCTTCGTGGTGTTTCAGGTTGATTGCTCTTTAAGGAGAAGGAAACAAAAGCTGGAGCAGTGCAACAGAACTTCATCGACCACTGGTTTGAGGTAGGCCTCCAACAGTGACTATTTAAGCGAATTAATTGTTGTTTTGTCCTTGCTGTGACTAGACCCACTCTAGGGCTAGAGGGGTTGCCTCTGTCCGTAGAGGGAACACTTTCCTGCATCCCAAGTTGGTGACTCCACACAAATCTATGAAAAGGGACCCCCTTGGAGTTTTCTTTTCCGTGTCTTTTTCAAACTCTCTAAACATGAAAAAGACTCTGAGTTTTACCTATGTTAGACTCGTTAAACCTTGACGGCATTGGACTCATCACCATGATGAGACTCGAGCTCCTCCTCCCTAGGGCTCGTTAAACTATTACTAGGTTGGATTTCATCAAAGGTCAAACTTATATTACAAGCATATGCTATCCCCTTCAAGCTTATTTTTAAAAATAATTGGGGTACTCGCCAGCAATGGTGGGGGAAAATTTGGAAGTTGTCATTGGTTACGTGCAGCAGCTAGTCACTCTTGAACATCGACACTTTTGCTTCTTGTTGGGTTGGGATATCCATACGTCGTCTTTTTGCCATCAGGGGTTTTGGGTTGCCATTTAGCCTCATTCCATCTGATCTATGCTGCCTCCATTAAGCCTCTGATCCCTTGGTACCTGAATGCTCCCACCCTCCGGAGTCATGTTGCCGATATTTTCAAGAGGATAATCCTTTTGCAGTTAACATCCTTACCTCCTCCTCTGATACTCTATTTCACCATCTACCACTTGTTCCCTATCTCGTGTCGTTGATGGGGGAAACATTATGGCCCTCTTGTGACGGATCATCTCTTGTCGAAATTAGCTCATTATCGAGGAGACTGATCTAGAGATCCCCTTTGGTACCTTGGAGCTTGCATGCCTCAATGGCTAGTTCTTCACGCCTAATGATCGACTTTCATCATTGGTCATCGATTGGGTGATTCTGCTTGTGTTCAACTTCGGCTCATTCTTCACACTTTTAGGATTTCACTTGATAGTGCCTTGAGAACCATTGGCATTATTGGTGGTTTCTCTTACATTTGTTAGCGGTTTTCATCATTAACTGGTAATCAAGTGACTTTCTATCATGCTTGACCTCAACACATCTGTTTGCATGTTAGAATTTGTATTATAATCAGTTGGGTTTCAAGACCCCAAACTAAGATTACATATGTTTGAGCTGCATGGATTTCTTCGTGCTTACATACATGACTCTTTGATGGATGGCTGCAACCATACCTTTATTGTTATCATGGTCTTACTAGCTGGATGGCTGCGTCCGTACCCTAGGCCAAGTTAATATGTCTTTTGGATGGCTGTGTCGATGCCTAGACTACATGTATTTCACTATCAGAGATATCAGTTGTACTTGCACCTAGAGGCTCTTTCAGGTGGTGTTCCAGTTCAGATAGTTTCATAAAGCATTTCACCCCTCCCACTCTCTCAGGCTTCATGCTTTAGGGGGAATCTGTTACACAGTAATTTGTCACTGTCCTCATCTTAATCCCTCTACTATGTCATGTGTCAAATAAACATGTTCATGTCTTCCCACCAGTGTAAGAAGATTAAGCGAATGCTCTCTAATCCTGAAGATTGACCCTTTTTGACTAAGTTTCTTCATCGCTGCTAGTAAACCCTCAAAATCTGTGACGATTCTCTGTCATGCACTATGTCGTTGAGACGTCGTTGCTAGTCCCTAGTTCATGACCTGTGACGATCCAGATTTGGTGAATTAGTTCAAACAATTGGCCTTCTGGATGTTTCTAGAGTTGGTTGTTGGGTCAGTTTGGGTCACCTTTCCACCTCTGGGATGGTGGTTCCATCTCTTTTGCTACCTTCCTTGAGGATAAGCTCCCTCTCTCTCATTTCATGGAGACTCCTCCTCCTATAAAATCACTCACCATTGCTATGATCTGCTAGTTCCTTAGTTGCTAGTTCTTTTGATTGTACAGTGCTGCTGCTACTTTTGGGTTTGATAGATAGTTGGTGTGAGTGTGACAAGTGTGGGATTGCTTTGTAGTTTGCAAGAAGGTGTGGAGTGCCCTTAACCTTGTGTAAATCTTGTGAATGAGAGAGAGATATATTGCTACTTTGGAGACCCATCTTTGAGAGTGAATGCTTGAAGAAACACACTAGTTGGACCCTCTGAGAAGGCTTGTGATGTCAACACTTGGTTGTAAGATTTACTCTTGATTCATTATTAATACAATCAATGACGATTTCCTATATCTTGTATGTAATTTACTTGATAGCTCATGACTTCTTGACTTTGTGAGTAAATAGATCATTTTTTGTTTCTCGGTTACATGTTTTGTCATTCCTTTGTGGTGTTTCAGGTTGACTTCTCTTTAAGGAGAAGGGAACGGAAGCTGGAGTAGTGCAACGGAACTTCATCGACCACCGGTTTAAGGTAGGCCTCCAACGATGACTATTTAAGGGAATTAATTGTTGTTTTGTTCTTGCTGTGACTAGACCCACTCTAGGGTTAGAGGGGTTGCCTCTGTCCGCAGAGGGAACACTTTCTTGCATCACACTTTCCTCCCAATATCACTCCCATTACTATGATTTTTGTTCGCTCTGATCCTTGGGTTCTTCCTCCTGTTGATCAGATAGAATTCTGGGGTGATGAGATGCCGTTGAGTCCTACTGGGTTAGCTACGTCGAAATTGTTTCTGTATCAGCTCCATCCCCTGAACCTGCTCCATCTAGTAGAGCTCTCGACTTGTACACTCAATCCCCTTGGCTTGGAGATGCCACTTCTTCAGACCCTTTAAAGGAAATTTTTCCTACTGATGAAGCAATTATTGAGACCATGTCTTTCGAGGAACCTCCATGGTTTGATCATCACCATCGTTCCTCCTTTCTCCCTACCCATTGGGAAATGTTTACTTGTCTCGAGTGGTTTGCTCCTTGTCTCCCTTCCCAACCCCTTCAGACACCCATCCAAATTCATCAAGTGTCTTTTGAAGGGAATATGGGCAACATTATGCAAACTAAACCAATCAACATCTCTGTTAAACCAGTGATTGTGGATGTAAATCTTCTCTGCGGATAGAGACGATCCCTACTAGCCCAGACCGGGTCTAGCAACAATCACACAATGCTATCACGTAAGTCCCTATTTGCAAATACAAAGTGGATGGTGAGAACCTACTTGGATTCCAACGCTAGTGTTTGTAGAAGAGATGTCGCCCTCATTCCTTTGCCTTGGCCGGTCACGATCCCCACGTTCTCCGTGATTGGACACCCGCACATGCAAAGAACAACACGAAAACAATCATAAAATCTAGTAGATGCAATTATATATCGGTAAGAAAAGATATAACTCAACATCAAACATAAGACAATGAGAGTGGAACCATAATGATAGTCATCTATTATTAATAAATAACAAAGAAGAATACAACCATTGTTCTGACATCAAATTCTCCTTTGGCTGGGTAGTCAGCTACACAAGTCTTGCAAAGCTTGTTGGGATGAGGAACAAGCCTCTCTCTCTTTGGGTGACAAGAATCTCCTTACTTAGATTTGGCCTTATGGGTGCAAAGAAGGCTCTTGCAACTTCAAACTCTCTATCACTATGCTAGGACTAGAACTATTGTAACTAGCTTGCTCAGGGCATAGAGGCAAGCTTTTATAGATAGAGAAGAAAGAGATAGGATCAACCACATTATTCATGGGATTGGCTTTTATCACTTGGAAACTTCCATGAAAGGTGGCAAACCACTTTCCCTTCTATGGAGATTCGAAGCCAAACCATCCTAGCTCAACATAGATTCAGTTGGTGAATGGGTTGAAGAGAACCTTCGGGAGCTTGTTGGTTAAAATATTTACTCAATTCAGTTGGCGTGAGTGCGACTCTAAGACAGAGCGCCAATGGCGCGCCCCTTTTAGAGGATTTCCCTCATTGGCGCGGGCAGTGAACTGTGGACCTGCGCTAATGCAAAAAGAGCTGTTCTCATGGGTATTTTGCAGGAGATGTCTTCAGGGCATATGAAACTCATACTTAAAGGAATATGATGCAAGTGAATCTAGGCCATGTCACTTCTCACAGGTCCCGGAATGAGTCCTCTAGTGTTCGGGTGAGGGGGAACAGGGACGGTGACAAACGGTGACAAATTGTTGTGTAACGGGCCTCCAATGATGACTATTTAAGGGAATTAATTGTTGTTTTGTTCTTGCTGTGACTAGACCCACTCTAGGGCTAGAGGGGTTGCCTCTGTCCGCAGAGGGAACACTTTCTTGCATCACACTTTCCTCCCAATATCACTCCCATTAATATGATTTTTGTTCGCTCTGATCCTTGGGTTCTTCCTCCTGTTGATCAGATAGAATTCTGGGGTGATGAGATGCCGTTGAGTCCTACCGAGCTCAACTACGTCGAAATTGTTTCTGTATCAGCTCCATCCCCTGAACTTGCTCCATCTAGTAGAGCTCTCGACTCGTACACTCAATCCCCTTGGCTTGGAGATGCCACTTCTTCAAACCCTTTAAAGGAAATTTTTCCTACTGATGAAGCAATTATTGAGACCATGTCTTTCGAGGAACCTCCTTGGTTTGATCATCACCATCATTCCTCCTTTCTCCCTACCCATTGGGAAATGTTTACTTGTCTCGAGTGGTTTGCTCCTTGTCTCCCTTCCCAACCCCTTCAGACACCCATCCAAATTCATCAAGTGTTTTCTAAAGGGAATATGGGTAACATTACGCGAACTAAACCAATCAACATCTCTGTTAAACCAGTGATTGTCGAGCACATCCATGTTGGAGTAACTTGTACTTCGGAAGATTGACCCTTTTTGACTAAGTTTCTTCATCGTTGCTAGTAAACCCTCAAAATCTGTGACGATTCTCTGTCATGCACTATGTCATTGCGACGTCGTTGCTAGTCCCTAGTTCATGACCTGTGACGATCCAGATTTGGTAAATTAGTTCAAACAGTTGGCCTTCTGGATGTTTCTAGAGTTGGTTGTTGGGTCAGTTTGGGTCACCTTTCCACCTCTGGGATGGTGGTTCCATCTCTTTTGCTACCTTCCTTGAGGATAAGCTCCCTCTCTCTCATTTCATGGAGACTCCTCCTCCTATAAAATCACTCACCATTGCTATGATCTGCTAGTTCCTTAGTGGCTAGTTCTTTTGATTATACAGTGCTGCTGCTACTTTTGGGTTTGATAGATAGTTGGTGTGAGTGTGACAAGTGTGGGATTGCTTTGTAGTTTGCAAGAAGGTGTGGAGTGCCCTTAACCTTGTGTAAATCTTGTGAATGAGAGAGAGATATATTTCTACTTTGGAGGCCCATCTTTGAGAGTGAATGCTTGAAGAAACACACTAGTTGGACCCTCTGAGAAGGCTTGTGATGTCAACACTTGGTTGTAATATTTACTCTTGATTCATTATTAATACAATCAATGACGATTTCCTATATCTTGTATGTAATTTACTTGATAGCTCATGACTTCTTGACTTTGTGAGTAAATAGATCATTTTTTGTTTCTCGGTTACATGTTTTGTCATTCCTTTGTGGTGTTTCAGGTTGATTTCTCTTTAAGGAGAAGGGAACGGAAGCTGGAGTAGTGCAACGGAACTTCATCGACCACCGGTTTAAGGTAGGCCTCCAACGATGACTATTTAAGGGAATTAATTGTTGTTTTGTTCTTGCTGTGACTAGACCTACTCTAGGGTTAGAGGGGTTGCCTCTGTCCGTAGAGGGAACAATTTCTTGCATCACACTTTCCTCCCAATATAACTCCCATTAATATGATTTTTGTTCGCTCTGATCCTTGTGTTCTTCCTCCTGTTGATCAGATAGAATTCTGGGGTGATGAGATGCCGTTGAGTCCTACTGGGGTCAGCTACGTCGAAATTGTTTTTGTATCAGCTCCATCCCCTGAACTTGCTCCATCTAGTAGAGCTCTCGACTCGTACACTCAATCCCCTTGGCTTGGAGATGCCACTTCTTCAGACCCTTTAAAGGAAATTTTTCCTACTGATGAAGCAATTATTGAGACCATGTCTTTCGAGGAACCTCCATGGTTTGATCATCACCATCGTTCCTCCTTTCTCCCTACCCATTGGGAAATGTTTACTTGTCTCGAGTGGTTTGCTCCTTGTCTCCCTTCCCAACCCCTTCAGACACCCATCCAAATTCATCAAGTGTCTTTTGAAGGGAATATGGGCAACATTACGCAAACTAAACCAATCAACATCTCTGTTAAACCAGTGATTGTGGATGTAAATCCTCTCTGCGGACAAAGACGATCCCTACTAGCCCAGACCGGGTCTAGCAACAATCACACAATGCTATCACGTAAGTCCCTAATTGCAAATACAAAGTGGATGGTGAGAACCTACTTGGATTCCAACGCTAGTGTTTGTAGAAGAGATGTCGCCCTCGTTCCTTTGCCTTGGCCGGTCACGATCCCCACGATCTCCGTGATTGGACACCCGAACATGCAAAGAACAACACGAAAACAATCATAAAATCTAGTAGATGCAATTATATATCGGTCAGAAAAGATATAACTCAACATCAAACATAAGACAATGAGAGTGGAACCATAATGATAGTCATCTATTATTAATAAATAACAAAGAAGAATACAACCATTGTTCTGACGTCAAATTCTCCTTTGGCTGGGTAGTCAGCTACACAAGTCTTGCAAAGCTTGTTGGGATGAGGAACAAGCCTCTCTCTCTTTGGGTGACAAGAATCTCCTTACTTAGATTTGGCCTTATGGGTGCAAAGAAGGCTCTTGCAGCTTCAAACTCTCTATCACTATGCTAGGACTAGAACTATTGTAACTAGCTTGCTCAAGGCATAGAGGCAAGCTTTTATAGATAGAGAAGAAAGAGATAGGATCAACCACATTATTCATGGGATTGGCTTTTATCACTTGGAAACTTCCATGAAAGGTGGCAAACCACTTTCCCTTCTATGGAGATTCGAAGCCAAACCATCCTAGCTCAACATAGATTCAGTTGGTGAATGGGTTGAAGAGAACCTTTGGGAGCTTGTTGGTTAAAAACTTTACTCAATTCGGTTGGCACGAGTGTGACTCTGAGATAGAGCGCCAATGGCGCGCCCCTTTTAGAGGATTTCCCTCATTGGCGCGGGCAGTGAACTGTGGACCCGCGCTAATGCAAAAAGAGTTGTTTTCATGGGTATTTTGCAGGATATGTCTTAAGGGCATATGAAACTCATACTTAGAGGAATATGATGCAAGTCATTTCAGGCCATGTCACTTCTCATAGGTCCCGGAATGAGTCCTCCAGTGTACGGGTGAGGGGGAATAGGGACGGTGACAAACGGTGACAAATTGTTGTGTAACAGATGCCCCCTAAAGCATGAGGCCCGAGAGAGAGAGGGGTGAAATGCTTTACAAGAACATGCGTGACTGAAAACACGGCCGCCGAAGAACCTGCGTAAAGAAGTACAACTGATATCTCAAGTACATGATAGGTGTGGTATGGGCGCAGCCATCCATAACAGAGTACACAATAAACTAGATCCAAGGTATGGGCGCAGCCATCCAGTGAGGATCGATAAAGAGACTCAGGCATGGTCGCAGCCATCCAGTGAATGAGTCATGTAATGATCATAATAAGCCACAAATCGCAGCCTGGATTCCAACAAACAAAATCCAGGGTCTTGCGCTCCACCTCGACCCGAACAGAGTACAAATTCAAGCATGTGAATACATGAGTTGTAGTCGAACATGCATGAACATCGTCTGATTACCAGTCGATGATGAAAACTGTTAACAGATGCGAGAGGTACCACCAATAATTACAATGGCCCTCAAGGTACTACAGGTACAATCTACGGTGTGTGAATCAATGAACTGGCGTCAAACACCCGTAGAATCATTTGATCGGAGGCCAATGATGAAAACCTCTCGTCGAACACGAAGAACCTGCCATTGAGGTATGCAGGCTCCAAGGCACCGAAGGGAGTCTCTAGATCAGCTTCCTGGATAAGGAGCTGAAGCTGACAGGAAGTGACCTTGATCAAAGGTGGGCCATAGTGTTTCCCACATCATTGACACGAGACAGAGGAAAGATGTTGTGGTGATTCAGAATTATGTGAGGTATCAGAGGGAGGTTGTAATTCTGTAGGGGTCAACTTCTCTTGAACATATCGGCGGCATGATAGTGGACTTGGCAGTATTTGACATCAAATGAGCAGAGGTCATGGTGACAAGGCAATGAGTAGATGAGAGGTCAAATAGGATCACCCAAACCCACGGAGGCTAGTGTAAAACAAGATGAGATGTTCCCACCCAGACACGAATGCAGACTAGTGCCATGTTCAAGAGTGACATACTGCCGACACGACAATAATTATGGGTCCATTTTCCCCACCATTTTTGGCGAGTACCCCAGTTATTTTTAACAAGCTTGACGGGGATAGCATATGCTTGTGAGCGTCATTACGACGGAATCCAATGTCATTAAGTTTTAATGAGTCTGACAAAGGAAGAACTCGGTGTCTTTTCCTACTTAGAGAGTCTGAAAAGACAACAGAAAAGCGAACCCCAGGGGGGTCCTTTTTCGTAAATTTGTGTCTCCCGAGCCCGAAAAAGTATAAAACAATGCTCGAAAGAACCGCCCGACCATTACGATCGAGGAGTACTTTTCATTTATAGTGACATCGATCTGAAAAAGTAGAAAAGCGATCAACATTACGTCGTTTCGTAACCATTAACGAACCTAAAACGACAAGGGTCCGACGATCTTTTCATTTTTAACACGGTCGGAAAAGGGTTTAAAAGACGACCACCTCTTATTTATGTTTAACGAGTCAAGAGGGGTAACCCGGCAATCTTTTCATTTTTAGCGAGTCAGAAAAGAGCTGAAAGATGACTCCATAGTGACTTTTTCGTGTATTTACTGAGTCTGAAAAAGTATAAAATGCAACTCGTTTCACCATCGAGGTTGCAAAAAGGACCTGTCATAGTACCAGAAGCAAGCGTAAAATCCATTTTTGACCAAAAATATATTAAAATATTCAAAAAAGAACTCTTTAAACCTAATTACAAGTCAAAAAGTCTATAAATATGGTGAAAATGTAAAAATAGAGTTACTTTTACTTTTTACCTCTTGCATAGTAGTAGTGGTCCATTTGGGGAGCGAACTTCGAGCAGTGATTACCGCCAATCCGTGCAACCATTTGAGATTCCGCCAGTTCCAGGTAAGAGGCGCTTCCCTTAGCTCCATTTTCATACTTTTTTTATGCGTTTTGTCCCTTGATTGAGCCTCCGCAAGGGGGATGTTAAAATTTAGGGTTGCGCCCCATTGGCGTGGGTTTCGAGCACGGGTTTGTGCCAATGGGATGATCTGCCCAAAGGTGCCGCGCTATTGGCGCGAATGTTTTAGAAACATTCGCGCCAACCGCGCGACCTAACATTTTACTTGAATTTTCCCATCATTTTTGAAATTTGTCCGGTTTTTAAACCTACCAAGGTTTCAATAATGATTTATTCATCCTTGTGGGTGCAAGAGACAAGCAAAAATGGTGGTGGAATGGAAAGAACAGGAGCATGATACCGTAGATGCCTTGGCCATAGCGGATGAGGGATGTATGAATGCTTTGAGAGACTATGGTCTCAAAAAATTCTTCCTCACCTCTTATCTGCGAGCTCAACCGGAGCTATTACAGTTCATAGTGGATGCTTGGGATGTTGATGACCAAGTATTTCTCTTACGGGATCAGACCTTAGAGCTGGATGTATCTGATGTGTACTTCATTACTAGGCTATCACGGAGAGGGGCGAGCCCCATTTTGACCGGAAGCAGGCCTTCCGGAGAGAAGATAGGTGAAGTGAAGGCTCGTGTGTGTCTAGAGGCACAATTTGGGAAAAACAGTGCCAAGGTGGATATCGCTACCATCCATGACTTGGTTCTTAGGGTGATACTGTTCACTATCATGCGCGCATCTGGGGTCCAGGTGCCCCATGAGGCGAGCAAGAATCATCTGTTACTAGCGACAGAATGCCTCAACCCTACCATTTTTTACTGGGCTACCGCGGTGACTACAAATATCAAAAGGCAGCTTACAAAGTGTAAGCACAGGGGAGTGAAACAGTTTGGGTATGGTTCGATTGTGGTGTCATTCTCCTTGGAACGATTACCCCTCTTCCAGTACCAGGGAGCTGTAGTGGCAGATCCATTGCCACGAGAGCCTAGGATGGCTCGCTGGGCAGCATTGATGCCCAAAGGAGGAGGGGGCCAACAGATGTCTTGGCGGCCCGAGTTCTTCATATGGCTTCACCGTCAGCTGATTGTGGTAGAGGATTGGCCATACGTGGGAACCAACTTCATGGGGGACCCAGACCTCCCACTGCCAGAGGGAGAGGAGTGGGAAGAGGAGTTAGGTATGATCTTCTCTTTTGATGTTTTATGTATTTTCATTTTTTTTTGTCAATACATGCATGTTCTGGTGACAGGTGTATGTATATGCAGATGTGGGCCCAGAGCGACCAGCCGGCTTGTCTCCTATAGCGTGGAGGGACCAACCTGTAGCTGATTCTCAGGCAAGGGTTGCCGTGGGGGAAGAGCTGGTGCAGAATCTCGAGGGACTTACCCAAGGGATTCCAGGCTACGCTAGATTGGTGGACGTGCCCTTTGCATACCAGAGGCACACAGTGGGGGTTCCGACCCGCATCCATCGTCTGTTGAGACGCTTGGTGCGCGTGGTGATGTGCTATCATGAGCACCACCACCAATAGACTCCTAGGCTTCTTTCATGCATATTTTTTGAGGGACATGTTGTCCGAGGATGTATCAGGGTGAACATGTATTATGTTTTGCGTTTTGTAACGCATGCGGTGCAAACATTATGACACACATATATATATACATATGCCTATGGTTTATTATTGTGCTTTTATGTGCTTGCTTGTATGATGTTTTGATTATAAATTACGTAAATGTCTATCGAATACATGATTGGCCAATGCATCAGATAATGTGTTTAATCATCGTGGAATATGTTGATATGTGATAAAGTCAAGATTCCTTTCTAACAATTTAACACGTAAGTACAACCTTAAAATGTGACGGTCTCTGACGAGATATCGCCCAATGAGCTGATGAACGACAAGTTGAGAGTCTAGGTTAACAAGCAATGTACGAATACTGAGATTAATTGCCTCGGCTAATAATTCAATAACAACGCTATATTCAGCAACATTGTTTGTAGTACAGCCTAAACAGACACCTTGAAGATCTATCAACTCACCGTGAGGATCGTAGATCACCCACGCCACAGAGGACAAATTACGAGTGTTGCGGCAGGCACCATCAGTGCAACCAATTTAAGGTGCACCCGACATCTGCACAAGAAGCAAAAAGACACAATAAGGGGCAATCACACTTTCACACCAAACCGAAAACATGAAAACTCACACACACACATACGCATGTACAAATAGAAGCGCATGAATCATGCATAGTACTTTTTCAAGTACAACCCATTGCGGGGCTTATCAAGAGGATTACCTTCATAGTCAACTAGCTCGTACACCCCTTTTTGCAACACTCTCTTTACAATGTAAGGGCCTAGCCACATGGGCTCGAGTTTGCCTGCCCCCAACTTTTCATTTGCTTGGTCGTATAGCAGGACGAGGTCTCCCTCAGCAAAGGAACGAGGACGAATGTTATGGTCAAAATGAGTTTTGACTCTCTTCTTTTGAGCTTCGATGGCTAGAGAGGCTAAGCGACGGGTCTCGTCTAACCGTTCTAGATAAAGAAGTCGTTCCGCTACCAGAGTAGTGTTGGGAAGCAACTCGACGGCTATTTTCAACGAAGGAATTTCACATTCTATAGGAAGGGTAGCCTCCAGTCCGTAAACTAGTTGAAATGGAGTGAAACCGGTGGCGTCCTTCGCAGAGGTTCGGTAGGCCCACAAGGCGGGAAACAACATCAGATGCCAATTAGACTTATGCATGTCGATAGTACGTTGAAGCATCGTAACCAAAATCTTGTTAACGGCTTCAACCTGGCCATTAGACTGAGGATAGTACGGGGTTGAACTATCGTGTCGTAAGCCTAGTTGGGTTGTCAGCTTGGTCATCATGTGATTACGGAAATGCTTTCTATGATATGTGACGATGGCCTGTGGAACTCTGAACCACGTAATAACATGATTGAACAAAAACTACGCTGCTGTATGACCGTCTTCAGTTAATGTGGGCATCGCCTCGGCCCATTTTGTAAAGTAATCGACGACAACGATAATAAACCCACGCCCCCGGCCGAGTGAGGCTTATAGGTTGTATAATCAATGCCCCATTTTGCTAAAGGGCCTATGGTCACTACAAGGTGCAGTGGGGCTGGTGGCGCACGCATCTTCTGCTGGTATATCTGGCATGCATGACATGAGCAGACAGCAAGAATGCAATCCTTAAAAATGGAGGGCCAACGCGAAGGAGTTTTTGAGCTGTGGCATATCCAGACATGTGGCCACCACAGGCGCCAGAGTGGCAGTCATTCAGGACTCTCTCAGCTTCCTCAAGGGTAAGACATTAGCGGAGAATGGAGTCAACGCCGAGGCGGTATAGGGTGTCCCCTATGATACGATAGGGTTGAGATTGATGGCGGATCTGCCGCCAAGCATCTTTGGATACAGCGGGGCGGAAAGAGGACGTTTGTAAATAAACGATAATTTCCTCGTACCAGGGATCGAGGTTGCTGATCAGAAAAAGAGTTTCGTCCGGGATATGATCCTCTGAAAGAGAGGGTGCAGAAGGAGATGGCAAAGAATAGAGTAATTCAGGAAAGACCAGAGACTTCTTAGACTTGGCAGCAGTAAATTCCAAGTCAAACTCTTGGAGGATCACGATCCATTTTGAGTATTTTGCCCCCAGCAGCTGACGTGACAAAATGTATGTCATCGGGTTGCAGTCAGAAATCACGGTCGTGGTGTGCAACAGGATATAATGCCGGAAACGTTGGACGGCACACACAACGGCCAATGCCAACTTCTAGACGTCAGCGTAGCGAGTTTCCGTATCCAGGAGGTTGCGGCTGAGGTAATAGATAACGTGCTCATTGTCGTCATCATCATCTTGCACAAGGACCATGCCGATAGTGGTATCGGCGGCGGCCAGATACAAAGTATAATCACGATGGTAATTCAGAGGTCTCAATAATGGAGCGGAAATAAGGAGACCCTTGAGACACTCGAAAGACTCCTGAGCGGTAGCATCCCAATGAAAGGGTGTGTCTCGCTTCAATAATCGTGTAAAACCCTTAGCCACCTCAGCATAATTCGGAACGAATTGTCTGAGGAAATTTGCTTTGCCCTGCAAGCTCTGCAACTGCTGCAAAGAAGCAGGGGGAGGAAGATTCAGAATGGCCTCGACTTTGAGGGGATCTAGACGGATGCCTTCTCAGGAGACGATAAACCCGAGTAGTCTGCCTGATTCAACGCAGAAGACACATTTATGAGGGTTGAGCCTAATATGGTAATGTCGACAGCGGAGAAAAATTTCGCGAAGATGGGAAGGATGGTCCTGACGCTTGACTGAATGAGCTGGAAGATCATCCAGGTACGACCGTACAATGTGACGAATGTCATGAAAGGCATAGGACATTGCACGTTGGAAGGTAGCGCCGACATTCTTTAAACCAAAAGGGAGCTTCTTATAGGCAAAAGTGCCCCAAGGACAGATAAAAGCCGTCTTATGTTGATCAGCGGGCGCAATATTGATCTGGTTATATCCAGAAAAATCGTCCATAAACGAGTAAATTTTGCTTCCTGCACACTCATCAATAAGCTGGTCATGAAGGGTGTAGGGAAGTTATCCTTAGGACAGGCACGATTGATATCACGGTAATCAACACAGACTTGAATGGTGCCCTGCTTTTTGTTCACAGGGACTATATTAGAAACCCAATCCGTCAGTGGAATGGGGTAAATGAAACTAGCCTTGAGAAGCTTTTCGACTTCTGCTTTGATGGCTGCGGCCTTTTGGGGGTGCACAGGGCGTAGGCGCTGATGAACAGGCTTAGCACCTAGATACGTAGGTATCTCGTGCACCACTATACTAGGGTCGATGCCGGGTATCTCTTCATAGGACCAAGCAAAGACATCACGAAATTCGCGAAATAGGTCAGTGTAGAGTTGAACTTCCTCTGGAGTGCAAGTGACTCCAATGTAAATATGCTCGACAATCCCTGATTTTACAGAGATGTCGATGGGTTGGGTTTGCATAATGTTTCCCATATTTCCCTCAGAAGACACTTGGTAAATTTGAATAGGTGTTTGAAGGGGCGGGGATGGGATACACGAAGCAAACCGTTCGAGACATGCGATCATTTCCTGATGGGCAGGGAGAAACGAGGAACGGTGGTGATGATCTGACCAAGGGGGCTCCTCAAGAGACATGGTCTCTATGATGGCTTCATCGGAAGGAAATATTTCCTTTAATGGATCCGAAGTAGCATCATCTCCAAGCCAAGGGAAATGAACATATGAATCGGGAACACTGCTCGGAAGAGCAGGTCCGGTAGGGGGAGCCGATGCAGCAACGATTTCGACGTAGTTGAGCTCGGCGGGACTCAACGGCATCATATCACCCCAGGATTCTATCTGATTAGCGGGAGGAAGGACCCACGGATCAGAACGCACGGAAATCATGTTAATAGGGGTGAGATTCGGAGGTGGAAGGGGAAAGACACCCATTAGGGTGGGATCCTTAAAGAGTCTGGCTCCCACACTCTCGAATGATTTGGAGGTATGCTCCACGAACGACACATTGCCTTCGGAAGAAGAGGCGAAGAAGGAGAGCTGGTCTACCGTGACAATCTTCCCCTGATGAGGGAAACAAATGACACAGAAAAGGGAGGAAGCCACAGCTTGCATGGCGTATGTCCAGCTACGTCCGAGGAGGAGGTTGTAGGTAAGATTAGCGTCGACAACTTCGACCTCCACTTCTACCGTCTTCCCTTCCAAGGAGATGGGCAAGCGTTGGAGGATACCGTAAGGACGGGACTCTCTTCCATCAAAGGCTTCTAACGTCGTAGGAGACTGGCTCAATGTTGGAGAACCAATAGCTTTCCAGCAGGCAACAGACATGATGCAAGTTGAGGCACCTTCATCAATGACTGTACGATGAATCGTTTTACCTTTGATGATGACCTGTATAAGGAAAGAGATTTGGTGAGGCAGTCTCGGCGTATAGCCCTCGAGATCAAAAGAAATCAGATCCGAGTCAGTTGGGACTATGCCACCGATGGGCGATAGCAAGGACTTCCTCTGGGAGGGGCAGCTCTGGAGGACTTCGAGAGCAGACATAGCAGACGGAGCCTGGGCTAAGTCCTCAACAATGTTGTAGTGCTGAGCAGCACGAGCATTAGGGTTGTAAGAAGACTTCCAGAGTACACCTTTTGGAGGGGGTCAGATAGTCGTCTCAGTTCTAGGTCTTTCGATGTGGAGTGGACCAGAACTGGATGGAGGAGCGCTAGAGGGGACCTCCGGCTCTTTCCCGGCATGAGATGGATATTCTTTCACTTGAGTAGTGACATGGATGGGAATCGTCCCAGCCATAAAGACTTGAGAGCTGAATGAAGAAGAGGGTTGCGATGGATCTGCCACCATTTGAGTTTGCTGCGAAGGTGTTGTGGGGAAAAATGCCTATGCAGGACGATCCTATCCACCTAAGGTGTGATAGTGCCTTAGCAACAAACAGAAACAGTTATTCTAGTATTCTTCCTTTATGAATTAAGAATGAAGAGAGATGGATGGACTAACCGGTGTCTTCCGTTTATCCCTCGCTCCAGTTTCTCTTCTCTTTGGGAGTTCCCAGCTACTTGCCTTCTCACTCGCCCAGCTTCAAGAGGTTTTTGCAAGATCACAAGAAGAGAACACTACACAAAGACATAGATTCATATTCATAACTAGTTCAGGATTAGAAATAAACTAAATATACTAATGCAATCATACATCAAATATACACCAGTATATAGGAGAAATCGAGATAGCTTTATTGATGAATAACAAGGTTCAGGAAGAAATACAACCCAGAGGGCTCCAATCCAGCATCTCCTTCCCAGCAAATGAAATCCCTATCTTCACCTTCCTTCAAAGCATTAAGAACCCAATGATTCCAGTCTCAAACCAACAGCAATTCTTTGCAATAAAGAAATTCCAGCCCCTAGATCTCATGGAGGAGAGATCCATATATAGATGTTTGGAGAGAGGATGAGTCAGCTTGAGATTTGACTAGTGTCCTCTCCCTCTGTCAGTTCTTGCTTCCACTTGGAGGTTCTTGCTTCGAATTGGAGATTGAGAACCTCTTACTCATCACTAGTCAAATTCACTGAGGCAAGTCTCATTGAGGAAGATTCTGGAAGCTTCCAGGGTCTTGACACCTTGTTGAATGAACTTGCCATTTGTCAATTCCCGCTCAGCGCACCTTGGTAGTGCTTCTACCTATGTTGCAGTGCAGGTAGCCAGTGCAGACTTTGCATTTCAGCGCAGACAGCTAGTGGAGCCTCTGAATTGATCTTGAATTGACTTGTTTTTTAGCAGTTTCTGGTGGAGAACTTCTGTGAATTGCTGTGGTTTGTTTGCCTTGTTCCTCTAGGGGTAGGAACAACATGTTTAGGGACTTTGGATCCCTTAGATTATGGACATTTCATGCTTATAGCTGCAAGGCACAAAAATGTCTATAACAGTTGCCCCTAAAGTATGAGGCCGTTTATCTGGTGAAATGCTTTATCAGGAGGATCTGAAGTTCATTCATTGCTGGGAGGAGACCTGTAATAAGATACAATACAATACATTATTTTTCATACTGCTTCCATGATCTAGCTGAGGCGGGCATTCCCATGATCAACTTTATAAATTCATTTTTCTGTACATAGAACAGACAATCATCTGATGGTAGACTGATAATTTTGATGAAATTATCATCCTTTGGGTAGGATGATTATCTGCTGCAATGATGTACATGTCAATGTCTTTATCTTTCCTGAATATATATCATAGCCCAGATGGATGAAACTAGATCCAGGGTCTTCAAACTCGTTCGATCTTCACTCTAAGTACAAGTCGATCCATGTGAGAAATGTTCTGAAGTCGAACATGGAAAGACATCACTTGATTACCGGTCAATGAGGTAAATCGTTAACAAGCGCGAGAGGAATCACCGATAATGATAATGACCCTCAAGGTACTGCAGTACAATTCACGTGGTGTGAATAAAGGACTTGGCGTCGAACATAACGCAAAATCTTTCGGTCGAAGGTCATTGATGTATACCCGTCGCCGGAAGTGAGAAACTTGCCATTGAGGCATGCAAGCTTCAAAGTACTGAAGGGGTTGTTCCTAGATCCACTTCTTGGATAATGAGTTGATGTCGACAAGAAGCGATCCATCAAAGGAGGGCCTTAATGAATCCCACATCAATGACATAGAACGGAGCTAATGATTTTGATGGAGGTGAAAACGATCTGATGACATATGATTCAGGGTGGCGGTCATGAAAGGATGAAGGATAATGTACGACAGTGGATGGGACACGGTTGACTTCTCTGAACGACTTCTCTTGAACATATGGCGACACTTATGCGATGGATCGGTAGCATTACCCCAAATATGGATGGTATGGCGAGACCATGGTGATGTGACCGGTGAATGAAACAACCCAACCCGATTGTGGTACGGAGGAAAAGTGTCATGTTCAAGAGCGACTTGCTACCATCAAAGTTTTCTTGAGTTTCTCCCAATTTTCCCCAGTCATTGCTGACCAGTACCTCTTTATTTTTGTCAAGCTTGAGGAGGATAACATATGCTTGTTCTATAACTTGCCCTTCGGGCAAGCCCATCGCTATGTTTTAACGAGCCTAGCGATAGTGAAACTCGTTCTCGTCTAAATACACGTTTGTCGCTATTTAATGCATTTAACGAGTCTAACGACAAGGATAAATCGGTCCTTTTCATTTTTAGAGAGTCTAAAAAGGTACATAAAGTTAACTCCAAAAGTCCTTTTTCGTCATCTAATCCCTTAAGTCCAAAAAAGTATAAAACAATACAGAAGGGATGAGTTTTCGATAGTTTTAACGAGCCGAACAAAACAAGCGCTCGATCTTTTTGTGCAATAATCCCTCAGGTCCAAAAAGATTAAAATCTGGAGGAGGGATAGCTCTTTTGGTCGCTTTAACGAGCTGGAAGGCCAAAACTTGGCAATCTTTTCGTACTTTACGAGTCAGATGAAAAGAGCTTAAAGAAGACTCGTCTTTTGAGGAACGAGTGATGAAACGGGTTAGCAGTTGATTCCAGGTAAGGTTTGGAATTTTCCAATCACGACAGTGTCACGAGGATGGCTAAGTGAAATCACTCTTCGGAGCTATTCCTCAAAATGGGTAAACAATCAAATGGAGGTGAATGATCGGCCAATGGAAAAGTGGAGGTGATGGTGCAAACATGACCAAGGCTTTAATGGCTGATGATATTACATTCACTGTGGTTATTTACCGGGATAGTTCATTTTTTAACGAGCTTAAACGCGGGTGGAAAGATTTGCTCGATCTTATGTTTATTTTTTAACAAGCATGAACTATGCGCTAAAACTGCTCAGATCTTGCGTTTATTTTTTAACGAGCATGAACTGTGTGCTAAAACTGCTCGATTGCCCAGTCATATGATAAGAATGTCTCATTAAGATTCTATTTTTTATGGAGCTTCATCTTACAAAGCTTTGCTCCGGATCCTTTCGTTATGCAAGTTTGGAAACGACTAATCCTATGAGTTTAAAGGGTTAGACCTACAGGTTTAAAGGGAGGACCTAAAAATTTAAAAAATAAATAGCCGCCCCTTGCTTGCACTCCAAAAGGTTTGCATGCCCCCAGGTATAAAATATGATTTCAAGGTTACCCTTACTTTGTCCGCCAAAACATTTGTTTAAGCAGGAAAGGCCTACCTCTTTCAGGCTACCCAAAGATTGTTCCGTTAATCTTTCAAACAAAACACTTCTTCGGCGGTGTCTACCGAGATAGACAAAGGTGAATGACCTCAGTGCCAAACACGTAACTTTGACAAAAGAATCTTATTCTAGAATAACCCCTCTTCCAAGACGGACGGGGTACAGACTAGTCATATTCTCCCGCGGAAACCTACCCTATACCCAAAGTTTTCCTACCGAAGCAAACCAGGACGCATGCCCCCTGGGTTCCAGTCATATCCTCCCGGATTACTCGCGCTCATCAGGAGGACGGACCGTGGGTTGAGACATTTCTTGCGTGAAGAGACCATTTAGGGATGGTATATGACTATTTGCTACGCGTGATCCGGGAAATGAAAGCTGGTCTACGAGCTTGACCACTCTTCCTTCGTGCGGAAAACACATTACTCTAAAGAGTGAGGAGACGATGGCTCCCATGCAATATATATAGTCTCGTCCAAGGAGTAGGTTATAATCCAAGGGTCCTTGAACGACCATCACGTTCATTTGAACGGTCTTCCCTTTTAATGTGATTGGCACATTGGGAAGAATCCCTAAAGGTCGACTGGTTCCTTTATCAATGCCTGTCAGATTTCTCATTTCAGGCAAAAGCGCTGGCGAACCAAGTGCTTTCCAAGCAATAGAGGAAAGGATACTCACAGATGCCCCCTCATCAATGATGGTGCCATCCATTACCATTCTGTATATTTGAACGATAATTTTGAATGGTATGCTTGCTGCCAAATGGGGTCTGCCTAGTTGGTTCCAGTCGAATGAGACAACTAGGTTGCTTGGTGGTGGGACCGAATAGACAGCCGGGTATGACTCTGACGAAGTTCCTTCCTACGATAAAGGAATGGGAAAATAGCCCCCTTGTTCGTCGGAGTCTGTGTTGATGAAGAGAATTTGGACGGTGTCGTCTTTATTCTCTTCTGTGATGGTATCATTCAAAGATAGAGCCTCTGAAGGCAAAACCGAGTCAACTGCCGCCTCAACCTTTTGACTTTCGTCAGGTATGGATTTAGACAGTTCATCCTCAATGATAGGTGCTTCGGCTGACCACCTGAGTGGGCCAGCCGGGTTCTCAACGGGTGAAGGACTTGGCAGGAGTTTTTGATATCCAGGAGGAAGTTGCACTGGTAAAACCGGGCGATCTTCCAAAACTCTTTTAGCCTCGTCTAAGAAGGGACAACGGTGGATGGCATGGTCGCCTTCACACAGTTTGCAGGGAAATCTAGCTTTCCCTCTCTGTCCTATGACTTCACTTTCACTAGTTGACGGTGAGCTGTCAACATGGCTATCAGAGGTTGACGCCACCGAATTGTGCAAACGGGGAGACCAGTCCCTTAGTATCCGAGGGATGCAGGGACAATCTCTATGGAAGTGGTCTCCCTTGCATATGACACATGGCGATTTAGGCCTAGTCAGTGTTGTGTGTGGATTTTCTTCACACGACACTTGTTTGCCCCTAGTTGCTTTTGGCTCCTTCTTCTTCTTCTCTTTCTTCTTCTTTTCCTTCTTCTCCTTAGGAACTTGGTTTTTTGTTTTACCAGTTCCGTCAAGCGAAGAGGAAGGAGGAGAGGAAGAATTAGATGAAGTAGAAGGCTGGTGGGTAACTCTAGTCTGGTCTAACTGTTGATTCGACTGTTCAGGAATAGTGGTGTTCTGAACGACATTGGTTGTGAAGAGCCAGACTGGCAACCCAATTGTCAGTCCTGGAAGCGACAATGTGGCCATATGGGGCGCACCAACATCTCCCCAAGAGGAGAAGGGACTAGGATTTCCACCAAGGGGAATTCCTTGGTTGGTGTGCTCCATTTTCTCAACCTAAAGATCAACGCAGGAATAAGGGGTGATTGTTCCGTTTAAAATAAATTTTAACGACGCTTTAGACACAACTTGCTTTTTCAATTTTAAAGAGTCGAGAAAAAGCTAAAGATGACTCTAGTCTCCTTCGATGTTTTAACGAGCCCGAAGTGACAAATGCTCAGATGGAATTTTTCTGTTATAGAGTCTGAAAAAGGCCAAAAGGAACTGCTCTGGAGTTCTAGGTAGAGCGTGTGCCAAACTTTTCGCAAAACCGCAGAATACTTTTTAAGGTACGGGCGGTCGATCTTCCTGAATGTTGTGTTCAGTGCATTGCAATCAGTAGGGCGGCCGACACGACTTCCTAAGGATAAAGGTTTTATGCCTATAGGGGTCTCCCAATATATACTCGACGGTACATGGGAGCACAATCCGTACTGGCGCTATCGTCCCTCAGGAGGAATCACCCACCATCAGCGAGATCGACAGTCACTAGGCTTTACGACGCCGGAACACGTCTCTAGCCTAGACCTCTATGTTGTGCGTTATGTTGCAAAGAGTTGTTAAGTTCATTCAATTTATTTTAGGTTGATCTTTTTAGAAGTTTGCCTTTTGAGGTTCACCACGAGATGTATGATACAATTCCTAAATGCAGTCTAAAGATGATAAGCAAGCTTTTCATATCTTTTCAACCATGAAAATCCTAGCTACAAAGGGAAAAGAAAGACACCATCTTTTCTCAAAGAGCAATCAGCACACTCTAATGAACTTTTCCTAAATCAAGCATGCAAACTATCAAGATGCAAATGCACAATGCAGGTGTTTGTTTTCCGCTCTCTTAATATTGATGCCTAAAAAGAAAGCTTTTTGTACAACTTTGAATTTGCTTTTAAATGACAAATACAAATAAGTTTACTTTTTCGAAATCAGAAAGGGTAGAAGAGATTACAACACTTAACGATTTTCGAAATGAATACTTGTTTCGACACTTAAAAGAGACAAACTCAAACCAAAAGAAAAAAGTAAATGTATAATCAACTGTAAACAGCCGATGAACTCTCTCCTAAGATCACAATCGACAGATCTGAATCAAGGGCTACAGGATGACTATTTCACTCTTGCAAAGGAAAACTATAAATGATGCCACAAACACATAAAAACACTTACAGTCTTTTTGTACAAAAGGAGGCGGAATTTAAGCAGAGAAAAGGAGTTATCAGACAGGTACCTATGCTGGTTACAAGCTGCAAAAATCAGAGATCAAAACAAGGCAAAACAGAGCAGAGAACCCCAGCTGCACAAGGCCTAACTGGATCAACACACCCCTAACACAGAGGTTTTGACATTCAGCGCAGGTAGCCTTCACAGGACCTGCGTTGAAATGTAGAACCTCTTCACAGAGTCTGCGCTGAAGGAGAAACGAGAGTTTCTCACTGGGTTCTGGGTCACAGTTTGCTGATTAATCTACGGTTTCAGGCCAAATAAAAGCAACAAGCAAGGTACAATCAAAGGGATGCTATGAGGGAGGGCTAAGATCTATCACAAAGGATCATCAAATCATTTGTGAGTCCATTTTTCAGATCATAGACAAATCCAGTGATCGGATCAAAGCAGCAGCTGTCTACTTTGCATCTGAGAATAGCAGATGCAGTTTGATTGTTGCTGTTGAGCCTATGAAACAAACAATGATAGAGACACAAATAAAATGACTAAGAAGATCTCCCCAGCGGAGTCGCCAATTTGTTGTGGGGAAAAATGCTTATGCAGGACGATCCTATCCACCTAAGGTGTGACAGTGCCTTAGCAACAAACAGAAACAACTATTCTAGTATTCCTCCTTTATGAATTAAGAATGAAGAGAGATGGATGGACTAACCGGTGTCTTCCGTTTGTCCCTCGATCCAGTTTCTCTTCTCTTTGGGAGTTCCCAGCTACTTGCCTTATCGCTCGCCCAGCTTCAAGAGGTTTCTGCAAGATCACAAGAAGAGAACACTACACAAAGACATAGATTCATATTCATAACTAGTTCAGGATTAGAAATAAACTAAATATACTAATGCAATCATAAATCAAAGATACACCAGTATATAGGAGAAACCAAGATAGCTTTATTGATGAATAACAAGGTTCAGGAAGAAATACAACCCAGAGGGCTCCAATCCAGCATCTCCTTCCCAGCAAATGAAATTCCTATCTTCACCTTCCTTCAAAGCATCAAGCACCCAATGATTCTAGTCTCAAACCAACAGAAATTCTTTGCAATAACAAAATTCCAGCCCCTAGATCTCATGGAGGAGAGATCCATATATAGATGTTTGGAGAGAGGATGAGTTAGCTTGAGATCTGACTAGTGTCCCCTCCCTCTGTCAGTTCTTGCTTCCACTTGGAGGTTCTTGCTTCCACTTGGAGATTGAGAACCTCTTACTCATCACTAGTCGAATTCACTGAGGCAAGTGTCATTGAGGAAGATTCTGGAAGCTTCCAGGGTCTTGACACCTTGTTGAATGAACTTGCCATTTGTCAATTCCCGCTTAGCGCACCCTGGTAGTGCTTCTACCTGCGTTGCAGTGCAGGTAGCCAGTGCAGAATTTGCATTTCAGCGCAGACAGCTAGTGGAGCCTCTGAATTGATCCTGAATTGACTTGTTTTTGAGCAGTTTCTGGTGGAGAACTTCTGTGAATTGCTGTGGTTTGTTAGCCTTGTTCCTCTAGGGGTAGGAACAACATGTTTAGGGACTTTGGATCCCTTAGATTATGGACATTTCATGCTTATAGCTGCAAGGCACAAAAATGTCTATAACAGAAGGGAAAGGTTCTTTAAGCACAGCAGGAGCCCCAGGAGCACCTTTCAATAATCGACTAACTTCGAACCGCCTAGGGCAGTCTTTAGTGTAGTGATCCTCATCACAGATAAGACAAGGATACTTAGGTTTACATTTGGCTCCTTCCTTGGGTGGAGGTTTAAGGGAGTCCTGTTTGGGTTGTTCAGATTTATTCTTGGCTTTCCCTTTCTTTTTCCCTTTCGAGGATTTATCCACCGTGGTGGACTGAACGACGTTAACCTTGGAGGTACTTCAAGAATTAGATTGACCCTGAGAAGTGTTTCCATTAGAAGCATTTTGTTTTTTCTTCCCAGGGTTCGCGGATGATTTCTTTGAAGACGCGTTTACAGAGCCAATAACACCGTCAACAGATGGTTTTGGCAGAGATTTGGATGTTCCGGGTCTCGGGGCGTCTGTCAAATAATCATATAAAGTACCTGACTGGGAATATACCAAGTCAAGGTACTAAGCACACGCGATAGCCTCCTCTTCAGTTACACAAGCTCCCATGGCGATGTCTCGTGCGATTGCAGGGACAAAGGAAGTCGTGAACCAATCGGTCAGGAGTTGATGAGGAATCCAAAATTTGATCAAGCGACGATGCCATCCCCATTCATGTATATGATCGGATATATGCGTGGTCATGTCCTGTTTGAGAGACGTAAGGAGATGTGTCCCTGTCTCATAGCGAATGGGTAACTGAAAATGAGTTAGGAATGCCATAGCCAGCGAATTGAAATCTTGAAATGTTCCGCGATTCAACTCAATATACCACTTAGTAGCCGAGCCGGTGAGAGTCCTTTGGAAGAGGCGGAGCCGAATGGAATCATCAAGCCATGAGTTGGATGAGCACCAAAGGTGATAGGTCATGACATGGGCTTGAGGGTCCTCACCAGCTTTGCCATCGAATTTCGGGCAATCACCGGGTATCTTAGTTGGAACTGGTGGCCAATATAGGTTATGAAGAATGGGATCATTCATCAATTTGGACACATCTGGGAGTTCCAACGTCGCTAAGAAAGGTAACTGAGGATTAAAGCACATTTGTGGATATGGAAGAGAGGTAGTACCAGGGTTCCAACCAGGTGGTGGTTGCCCCTATGGACTTTGTCCGGATGGGCCTGGCCCATAAGGGTTCTGCCCATAGGGATTTTTCCCATAGGGGTTCTGTCCATAAGGATTCTGTCCATAAGGATTTTGTCCATAAGCAGACAGCTAACCCTGGGTCTACCCCCTAACACCCCATGAACTAGCAACTTGACCTACAGGTGCAACGTATTGTTGCTTATAATTCTGGTAAGGAGTGACCTGCATTTGTTGATAATTTTGATAAGGGGTAAATTGAGTTTGCCCCTGGGGTTGCTGGTAGCCATACATCGGCTGAGCTCCATACTGAGCTTGATAAGAAGGTTGCGCTTGGTAAGAAGGTTGGGGTCGTGGCCCACCTTGCATTTGATAACCAATTTGAGTCTGGGGCCCAGAAGGATGTCCTTGAACAGGTTGAGCTTGGACCATCTGGCCGGAAGGTTGGCTTGGTTGGGTTTGGGACGGACCTGTTTGCCCAAAAGGATGTGCTTATTGGGTACGAGGTTGTCCTTGTGGAACAGATGGTTGAGCGGGCTGAACGGCTAGTTTACCTTGAGGTTGGCCAGCTTGTCCAGAGCGATGACTAGGCTAGGCAGTGGGTTGGCCTTGCTGTGCAGGAAGCTCACCCGCTTGCCCAGAAGGATGACTAGGCTGAGCAGTGGGTTGGCCCTGCTGTACGTAAGCCTGTCCCCCTTGCCCAGAAGGATACCCCTGTTGGACTGCCAGTTGACCTTGTGGAATATAAGTTTGTCCAGCTTGTCCAGAGGGATAACCCTGCTGGATACCAGGTTGGCCTTGTTGGATGTAAGGTTGTCCTGGTTGTCCAGACGGGTAACCTTGCTGGGTACCAGGTTGCCCCGGGTAACCAGAAGGTTGAGTCAGATAAGTAAAAGATGGACCACCAGTGGCCAAAGGTTGTCCTTGATAGGGTTGTCCTTGTAGGCCCCCAGGTTGTCCTGGGTGAGACTGGCCATAATATTGCTGCCCTTGGGGGGTTTGCATATAAGATGGCTGGCCTTGGTTAGGCGGTCCCTGAAGCTGCGCAGGGATTGCTTGGCCTCCATGGAAAGTGGTGGCGTCCCAAGCAATGGATAATGGTACCAAAACCTCAACAATAGGTTGAGCAGGCAAATGTCCGGAATGATAAAGGAACTGACTAGTAGAATTGTAATAATAGAAAGGACCTTGCGCATTCGGATCCTGAACAGCTTGTCCATATCGGTCATATGGCCCCCCTCCTGGAACGGGAGCAGAAGAGGGTGGTGCACTTTGTGCAGGGTGAACAACTTTGGATGTGTGTGCCGGCTGGCCGCTACTCACTTGACCGTGAGGGGGACCAGCACCAGTGTTCAAAGTTGAAGACATCGTAACGACACTAACAACCGGAGTTGAATGTGCTACACAAACAGTTGGATTTGTCGGAACTGAAGTGACAGGCATAGTGTGGACTTGTGAGACAAAAGATCCCGTGGTGGGAGTGATGTGGGGGTCCCACATACTCGAAGCAGGGGTCCTGGCACTTACCCTATCCCTCAACGACTGGTAGCGTGGGGGGAGTGGAGAAGTAGCTGGAATGGGAGTGTCGATATTCGACAAAACAGGTGTCTCACTCACTCTGGGAGATATATCATCCATGTGAGAGGTAGACATTGGAGATGAAACACCAGGGGGGTAACAGGAATATCGTCCTCTTCAGGCTCCCAGATGGGGTTCCAATGAATTTCGTAATCCTCGTCGTCCGGGGCACGAGAGTTGATCGGTTGGATACTCGGGATGACAGGAAGAGTATCACTTACAACCGGTACCTCAGGAGCAATGGAAGACAGAGACCCTTGATCACTTGGAACGGGAGTCATAGGTTCAGCCAGGATGACAAACTTCAAACAAGACCTAAGGGAATCTAACGATAAAGGACCCTACTCAAACTAACAAACATAAGATCTAACCAGGTGATGTTAATCACAGCCAAATAAATTTTAAGACGCAAGGACACAACTTTACCTTTTCATGTTTTAAGAGTCGAGAAAAGGACAAAAAGGTGACTCTAGTCGCCTTCGAATGTTTTGTGAGCCCGAAGTGACAAACTGCTCAAGTGACCCTTTTCTTTTAAGGAGTCTGAAAAGGATCAAAAGTGACTACTCTGGAGAGACTAGGAAAAGGGTTTACCAAACAAATCCGTAAAACTGCATATACACCTTGGCAGTCATATGAAAACCAAGGACTTCCCGTACGACAGTCAATCTTCCCGAATGCTGTGTTCGGTGCGTTACGGCTTGTAAGGTGGCAGACACGGCTTCCTGTGGATAAAGGATGGTAACCTAGTGGGGTATCCCCTATATACGTGATGGTACATGGGAGCTCAAGTCCGTGCTAGACCACTATCGAGTCACAAAAGGAGGAATCACCCAACCGTAGTGTGAAACAACAGTGACTAGGTTTAACGACGTCGGAGCACGTCTCTAGCCTAGACCTCTAATTAGTGAGCGTTATGTTCCAATGCGTTTTTAAGTTCATTCAATTCATTTTATGGTTGATCTTTAGTTAAGTTTCAATTTCCAGGTCCTACCGTATGTAATCTCTCACAATTCCCTAAATGCAAACTATATGCCAAAGAATATCATTTCATTCGATGAATGCTAACTACGAGAGAGTTGAGAATTTTTCAAACAAAATGACCACAAACAACCAAGAACCACTCTAATGCAGCTAATGAAAAATAAACGAAACTTTTCTTTGTTTTAAATCGCTTAATCAATGAAAATCTTCTAATTTCAATTAACTAATGCAACGCAAAAGAGATTATTCGTTTTCTTTTCAATGGCAAAGTGCACTAAACAAATTTTGAGAGATAGTAACACCGAGAAAAAGATCAATTTCACTCAATGAGCACACAATCGAATCCCCAAAACACCAAAACAGTCCTTCAAACCAAGAAGAAAACACAAAGACCTCTACGGGCTATGTAATCCAAGCCTAAACGAAGTCAAGCGAAATCCAAGCGGAAAAGGAGCAAATCACTTGAATACCAACAAAAGGCTTTGACAACTACTGAGCAAGTGAAAAAAGTAATCAAAAAGTCGACTGGACGATCAAAGAACCCAAGACTCCTACGGAAAGCTCGATGCACAAAGCCACTAGATGTCCTAGGGCTAAAATGTGAAATGGATAAAAAAAGGAAAACACCCGAAGGATGAAGGTCCAAAACCAGTCAAACACACTCCAGTAATCGAAAAAGACGCGGAAAAATACAAATCCAAGCTTAGAGGGCTTGAAGACAAGCGAACTGGAAAAGTTGACAGGCCTGGCATGACTGTCAGGCTGCAACTCGCGCTTTTAAAGGATTGGTGCGGGTTGTTTTTGAGAAACTTGCGCCAATTGACGCGACTGTAAGGCTAAAAAGCGCGCTAATCGAGTTCGCTAAGTCAAAAACAAAAGCAAGCAACCCAGGGCTTGAAAACAATATCTAGGCAAACGAGGAAGCAAGAAACAGCAAGAAATCCAACCCAAAAATTTATCTAAGCAACCAAACGAGAAACCAAAGAGACAAGACTTCCCCAGCGGAGTCGCCAAATTGTTGTGGAGGTAAATCCTCTCTGTGGACAGAGATGATCCCTACCAGCCCAGACCGGGTCTAGCAACAATCACACAATGCTACCACGCAAGTCCCTAATTGCAAATACAAAGTGGATGGTGAGAACCTACTTGGATTCCAATGCTAGTGTTTGTAGAAGAGATGTCGCCCTCGTTCCTTTGCCTTGGCCGGTCACGATCCCCACGATCTCCGTGATTGGACACCTGGACATGCAAAGAAAAACATGAAAACAAGCATAAAATCTAGTAGATGCAATTATATATCGGTCAGAAAAGATATAACTCAACATCAAACATAAGACAATGAGAGTGGAACCATAATGATAGTCATCTATTATTAATAAATAACAAAGAAGAATACAACCATTGTTCTGACGTCAAATCCTCCTTTGGCTGGGTAGTCAGCTACACAAGTCTTGCAAAGCTTGTTGGGATGAGGAACAAGCCTCTCTCTCTTTGGGTGACAAGAATCTCCTTACTTAGATTTGGCCTTATGGGTGCAAAGAAGGCTCTTGCAGCTTCAAACTCTCTATCACTATGCTGGGACTAGAACTATTGTAACTAGCTTGCTCAAGGCATAGAGGCAAGCTTTTATAGATAGAGAAGAAAGAGATAGGATCAACCACATTATTCATGGGATTGGCTTTTATCACTTGGAAACTTCCATGAAAGGTGGCAAACCACTTTCCCTTCTATGGAGATTCGAAGCCACACCATCCTAGCTCAACATAGATTCAGTTGGTGAATGGGTTGAAGAGAACCTTCGGGAGCTTGTTGGTTAAAAAATTTACTCAATTCGGTTAGCGCAAGTGCGACTCTAAGACAGAGCGCCAATGGCGCGCCCCTTTTAGAGGATTTCCCTCATTGGCGCGGGCAGTGAACTGTGGACCCGCGCTAATGCAAAAAGAGCTGTTCTCATGGGTATTTTGCAGGAGATGTCTTCAGGGCATATGAAACTCATACTTAGAGGAATATGATGCAAGTGAATCCAGGCCATGTCACTTCTCACAGGTTCCGGAATGAGTCCTCTAGTGTACGGGTGAGGGGGAACAGGGACGGTGACAAACGGTGACAAATTGTTGTGTAACAGGCCTCCAATGATGACTATTTAAGGGAATTAATTGTTGTTTTGTTCTTACTGTGACTAGACCCACTTTAGGGCTAGATGGGTTGCCTTTGTCCGCAGAGGGAACACTTTCTTGCATCACACTTTCCTCCCAATATCACTCCCATTAATATGATTTTTGTTCGCTCTGATCCTTGGGTTCTTCCTCCTGTTGATCAGATAGAATTATGGGGTGATGAGATGCCGTTGAGTCCTACCGAGCTCAACTACGTCGAAATTGTTTTTGTATCAGCTCCATCCCCTGAACTTGCTCCATCTAGTAGAGCTCTCGACTCGTACACTCAATCCCCTTGGCTTGGAGATGCCACTTCTTCAGACCCTTTAAAGGAAATTTTTCCTACTGATGAAGCAATTATTGAGACCATGTCTTTCGAGGAACCTCCTTGGTTTGATCATCACCATCATTCCTCGTTTCTCCCTACCCATTGGGAAATGTTTACTTGTCTCGAGTGGTTTGCTCCTTGTCTCCCTTCCCAACCCCTTCAGACACCCATCCAAATTCATCAAGTGTCTTCTGAAGGGAATATGGGGAACATTACGCAAACTAAACCAATCAACATCTCTGTTAAACCAGTGATTGTCGAGCACATCCATGTTGGAGTAACTTGTACTTCGGAAGAGATTCAGCTTTATACTGATCTTTTTTGCGAATTCTGTGATGTGTTTGCTTGGTCTTACGACGAGATGCCCGACATCGATCCTAGCATCGTGCTGCATGAGATACCTACATATCTGGGTGCCAAACCTGTTTGATAGTGTCTACACCTCGTGCACCCCTAAAAGGCTACATCTATTAAAGCGGAAGTTGAAAAGATTCTTAAGCCTAGCTTCATTTACCCTATCCCACTCACAGATTGGGTTTCTAATATTGTCCCTGTGAATAAAAAATCAGTACTAAGGGCTGCAACCAAGCAAGATTTTATGTAACTCTTTCAACCAGACTTTAGACTAAGGATTAGCCTCCTTAGTCAGAGAGGGCTCTCTCACAGACTTTTGATAAAAATCAATCACAACAACAGATGGCTAACTCTTCACACTTTTATGAAAATAAAGCTGGTTGGAAACACAAAACAACACTTCTTCCATTGGGCTCATGGAGTCATTCACTTCTGCAGTAAACTATTGATCACTTAATCATAGAAGCCAAGGCATATAACGTTTAACACTCAAAACATTTCTCCAAAAAACTCAACTCATAAATAAGCACAGGAAGTCTGAGCACTAGGTGAATTCAGAGTGATTGCATATTTAGTGAGCTGTAAAATACATAAAAGATAATGACAAAACCACACATGTTCTGAGCCATAAACATATAATGAATCTTGGGAAGAAAAAGTAACTCTTGTATTACTGTCAAAGTCTTCTTACACAAGCTGATAAAAACTCTGTTTTTTTATAAAATCTCCAACCTTTTTTACATCAGAGTCATTTCTATATATAGGAAAACAAAAATACAACTACTTGAGACTCCTCCTCCAGCATGAGGGGAGCTCGAAATCCTATCATTAATTGCCTTATTCATATCTAAACAAACTAATTAATTACAAAGGTATTGCGCTGTGAAAACATAGAGTCCCATTCCCATTGAAACTCTAAGTCTATCTCCTCGTGTGCATTGATGCTTTCTTGAACTTTGACACCTGTATCATTTCAGTAATAGCCAATACATGCTGGAGAAACATTCACTGAACGAGCAGCTTCGGATACTTGTTGTGTGGATGACTCATCAGTTGATGAAGATCTGTGCCCTATTTTCACGGTCTCTGCCTCCCATTAGTCTTTATGCACTAAAAGACTATGCTCCAAGCCATTTAATTCCTTTAATAACCACGCATAATCCAATATGTCTTATGATCTGGACACTTTGTGAGCTGAACAGGTGTACCACTCAAAATTTCGGTAACCCTACCAGAACCCTAAAAATTCGGCTATAAAGTAACTTTAGGAAGACTTTAACAAAAATTTCACCTTTTCCTTCAATACTTACACCTGTCACCTTTTGAATATCTGGATAGCTTTGTATAATCTCCATGCTGACCTCAAGTCATCCTTTTCAAGATTTGCTGACCTCAGCATCAATTTTATTTTTTCTCATAAAACAGTCATCTACAGCAGTTTCGTAGCGCGCTACGAAACTGCTGTAGGTAATCAAAACAGAACATATGAATCTTAAAGCACTGATGACTTAACTTCGTGATTTCTTCAGCTACTTTGTACAGGTGTAAGGGATCCAAAAAGTTTCAAAATGATGACAACCAAAATTTATCAAAACTTGAAAAGCAAATTTCCTCTTGGATTAATCAGCTAGTTTACCTAGCTTCTTCTTCAAACTGCTGACTTCTTCCTTCAAAGCCTTGTTTTCTGCTCTTAAGCTTGTGTTCATCTGTTTCATGATTTTTGCCTGCTTCAAAGCTGGCACTGTCCACAAATATGCATCAGACACTGAGTCATTTTGGCTCATTAGACTTGTTCTGCCTTTTATTACAGCCTTTTTATAATTTGCATATCTCACTGCCCTTTCCTTAGAAACATTTTTAATCTGAGGCACTTCTTCTTGTGTTGTTCCTGCCTGTTGCTTGATAGCAATGAAATTTCCACCTTGGCTGATGATGACTCTATTACCCTTGTTTTTACTTCTGGCTGCATGAACTGTTCTGGTCAAAACCTCAAGTACATCTGTACTAGGCACTTCTAAAGGTGCCTTCTCTTTCTGCGCTTTCTCCACCTCTTTCATTTGTCTTCTTGTGACTGGCCTACGTGGCTTGAAAGCATATTCTTTACTAGGCTCCTCAAATCTCAACCTTTTTGAAGCTCTTGGTTTCTTGGTACTTTCGGGTGAAGATTGAGTGAGGTCAATATGCATTGGCTGCACTGGGTGATCTTGCTCAAGCTCTATTGGTTCAATCTGTATTGGTTGATCTTGCTCAAGTTCAATAGCTTCAAGTAAGTCACTTAAACTGCCTTTTGAAATAGAGCTTTCTTCCACAGTAATTGACTTACCTTTCTCCTTGTTTAGTTGACCTCTGGTTTTCACCCTTGAAATCTTTTCAACTTCACTTGGTTTAGCTTCATCCTTCTTTTTCTGGATCTTCTGCTTTGATGACTGAGGTGTCTCCTTAGATGATGACTTAGGTGTCTCCTTTGCTGCCACTGACTTCTCTGATTTCCTTAACTTGGTTTTAGGCTTCTTTTGGTCTGTCACCTCTTTTCTGAGCTCAGCCAGAGTAGGTTCTTCACTCCTTTCTTTCCTTTCTCTCACAGGCAATGGAGTGAGGCCTGTTTTGCTTGGAAAGCCGGCCATAAAAACAAATGAATCCCAATCTCTGCCAATCTTTTGTAAACCATCCAATACCAGCAACTTTACCAAGCCATGATGAAACAAGGATGTTTCACAACCATCTTTCTTTAACTGGATTTTATCACACATTTTACTAATGCTTCTGAACAAATAGAAAGGGATATCTATTGAAGCCTTACCTGTGAAATGCAACAAAAGTTTGAAGTGATAGGAATAAACTTTATTGTACCTTCCCTCGCATGTTAGGTATTTCTGGATGCATGTGAGGAGCATAGCATAATGTTCTTTTATGTAACTCCTTGGCACCGCTTTGGTGAGGTCCTTATTTGCATACGGTTCCTTCAAAAACTCTTTACAGGGACTCATGTCGAATTTAAAGTTTTTGAACCATTCTTGACCTCCCCTCGGAATTTCAGTGACAATGGAAATGGCTTCAGGAGACACAGGAAATTCTAACATTGACACCTTTGAATTCAATCCAGTAAAATTCAATGCGAAAGCCTTCGTTACCTCTGCATGTCCTCCCTTCAACTTCTCGCAGAACCTCCAGCAACCAGCATTTCGAAAGGCTCTTGCTACACCTTCATCCCTGAGTGTAACATCAAGCCCCTCTGGCTCTGTCCTTAGGCACTTACCGGATCGATGTTCCCTCTTTTCCATCTTGCTTCGAATATCTTCACACAGGGAACTAATAGCAGCTACAGCTCGAAAACAATCTCGACTTTGGAGTGCAGGCTCGCTTGCAATGATCCCTTTAAATGAGAACTCGGGCTTCTCATACAGCAGACATGTTTACACATTATGAAAAACACATTATGACACAACCATACCTCATAAAATCCCTTAAGATGATATTCATATGCGTGATTCTGGACCTTATGGCGGAATGATGATTTATCATGACCTGGAGAGGACATCAACTGACAAACATGAACGGACCTATGACTCACCCCTCCCAGATTTGACATTTCAAGAAAAGGCGCTACAAAAACCCCGAAACCCCGATTTCGTAGCGCAGGTAGTTAAGATTTAACAAAACGCGCTACGAAATGGCTGGTAAACAGTACGCTGCGAAAAGACGGAAACATCATTGCGCAGCTAAATTGACCAAACAGATTGCGCTGCGAAACTGCGCAAAGTACTAATGACGCAATCAAGACAAGACATGCCTTAACTGACAATGATAGAGGGTATCTAACGATTTTTTACACGAACTTACATCAATACCTTTTGAAATTCAAATTTCAAAGTGACACACACACATATAAACCTATTCACAAAACTGAAGATTTTTATATGAAACTTGTGGACAACATTACATACATGAACTATGGTTCTAAGTGATAACACACCCCTAAAAGGCTACATCTATTAAAGCGGAAGTTGAAAAGATTCTTAAGCCTAGCTTCATTTACCCTATCCCACTCACAGATTGGGTTTCTAATATTGTCCCTGTGAATAAAAAATAGAGCACTATTAGGGTATGTGTTGATTATCGCGACATTAATCGTTCCTTTCCCAAAGATAACTACTCTACACCCTTCATTGACTAGCTCATTGATTAGTGTGCTGGGAGTGAGATATATTCATTTATGGACAGCTTTTTTGGTTATAACCAGATTAATATTTCACCTATGTATCAACACAAGACCACCTTCATCTGTCCGTGTGGCACTTTCGCTTATAAAAAGCTCCCCTTCGATTTAAAAAATTCCAGTGCCACCTTCCAATGTGCAATGTCTTATGCATTTCATGATATTCGACACATTGTGCAGCCTTACCTGGATGACCTTCCAGCCCATTCAGCAAAGCGCTAGGACCATCCAACCCACCTTCGCGAAATTTTCCTTCGTTTTCGACACTATTGTATCCAGCTTAATCCACATAAGTGTGTCTTCTGCATTGAGTTAGGTAGACTTCTTGGGTACATCGTCTCCTGGGAGGGTATCCATCTCGATCCCCTTAAAGTCGAAGCCATCCTGAATCTTCCTCCCCCTGCTTCTTTGTAGCAATTACAGAGTTTGTAGGGTAAAGCGAATTTTCTACGATGATTTATTTCGAATTATGCTGAAGTGGCTAAAGGCTATATGCGGTTATTAAAGCGGGACATCCCTTTTCTTTGGGATGCCGCTGCACAAGAGTCATTCGAGCACCTCAAGGCCCTCCTTGTTTCTGCTCCGTTGTTGCATCCCCCTGACTATCACCATGACTACACTCTTTATTTAGCCGTTGCTGATACCACTAATGGCATGGTTCTAGTTCAAGATGATGATGATGGTACTGAGCATGTCATTTACTATCTCAGCCGCAATTTACTAGATACGGAAACTCGATACGCTTATGTCTAGAAATTGGCTATGGCCACCATTTGTGCTGTCCAGCGTTTCCGCCACTATATATTATTGCATACCACGACGGTGATTTCTGATTGCAACCCAATGATGTACATCTTGTCACGTCAGTTACTAGGGGTCAAATACTCAAAGTGGATTGTCATCCTTCAAGAGTTCGACTTGGAGTTCACCACTACCAAGTCTAAGAAGTCCCTCGTCTTTGCTGAGTTTCTTTGCTCTTCGCCATGTACTACCGCGCCCTCTCGGTTAGAGGCTCATATTCTAGATGAAACTCTGTTCTTGATTAGTGCCCTCGATCTTTGGTATAGGGATATTATTGTCTATCTCCAGACGTCCTCTTTTCATCTCGATTTGTCCAAGGATGCTCGGTGGCGGATTCACCATCATTCTCAACCTTAACATTATTGGGGACACCCTGTATTGTCTTGGCGCCAACTCTGTTCTCTGACAATGCTTAACATTCGAGGAAGTCGAACGAGTTCTAAATGACTACCATTGTGGCACCTGTGGTGGTCATATGTCCGGGTATGCTACTGCTCAAAAGATCCTCCGTGCTAGTTATTTTTGGCCCTCTATCTTCAAGGATTGCATTCTTGCCGTCTGCTCTTATCATGAGTGCCAAATCTACCAATGGAAGATTTGTGCGCCTCCTGCTCCATTGCACCCTGTCATCACCGTCAGCCCTTTTGCCAAATGGGGCATTGATTATATGACTTGTAACCCTCGCTCGACCGGGGGGGGCATGGGTATATCATCGTTGACGTTGATTATTTCACAAAATGGGCCGAGGCAATGCCTACACTATCCAAAGATGGTCACACAACAACATAATTTTTATTTAATCATGTCATTTCACGGTTCGAAGTCCCTCAGGCTATCGTCACTGATCATGACAAACATTTCCGTAATCATATGATGACTGAATTAACGACCCAGCTAGGCTTACGTCATGATAGCTCGACACTGTACTATCCTCAGGCCAATGGCCAAGTGGAAGCTGTCAACAAAGTTTTAGCGATGATGCTTCAATGCACCATCGGCATGCACAAGTACAACTGGCATTTGATGTTGTTCTGTGCCTTATGGGCCTACTAAAATTTAGTGAAGGATTCCACCGGGTTCACCCCATTCTAATTGGTTTACGGTCTGGAGGCTACCCTTCCGATTGAATGTGAGATCCCTTCTTTGAAATTAGCTGTCTAATTACTCCCCAACACTACTCCAGTAGAAGAACGTCTTCTCTACCTAGAGCGGCTAGACGAGACCTAGAGCGGCTAGACGAGACCCATCGACTAGCCTCTCCGGCCATTGAAGCATAGAAGAAGAGAGTGAAAACTCACTTCGATCATAGTGTCCATCCTCATTCTTTTGTTGAAGGAGATTTAGTCCTGCTTTATGATCAAGAAAATGATAAGCTGGGGGCAGTCAAATTCGAGCCTTTGTGGCATGGGCCTTATATTGCAAAGCGAGTTTTGCAAAAAGGGTCCTATGAGTTGATTGATTAGGAAGGGAACCCTCTAGATAAGCCCCGAAATGGGCTTTATCTGAAAAAATATTATGCATGAACCCCATGCATCTGATTTGTACATATGCGTGTTTTCATCAAGTGTGTTATCTGTGTTTTTTCATGTCTATCTTGCTGTGTAGGCATAATTGCTGCTTATTGTGTCTTTTTGCTTCGTGTGCAGATGTCTAATACACCTTACGTTGGTTTCGCTGATGATGCCTGCCACAGTACCCAGAATCTTTCTTCTGCGGCATGCGTGATCTATGATCCTTACGATGAGTTAGTAGACCTGCAAGGTGTTTGTTTGGGTTGCACCACAAACAATGTCGCTGAATATAGTGTTGTTATTGAATTACTGAACGAGGCTATCAACCTGGGTATTCATACATTGGTTGTGAATTTGGATTCTCAGCTTGTTGTCCACCAGCTTAACGGGCTTTATTCCATCAGAGATCATCGGATTTTAAGGTTGTATTTACATGTTAAATTGTTGGAAAGAAATTTTGATTTTATTACATATCAACATATTCCAAGGAGAATAAACACGTTAATTGATGCATTAGAAAACCATGTATTAGACAGACATTTATGCAACATGTAATCAAAACAGCATATAGAAGCATTCAAAATGCAATAATGAACCATAGGAATAAATATATATATATATATATATATATATATATATATATATATATATATATATATATATATATATCGTGTGGTGCACCAAGGTGCTTAAAAAATAAGTGTTTATGTCCAAATAGAGTCTGTGCTCTCCATACATCTGAGACACATGTATCTCAAAAAATTAGTAGGAAATAAAACCTAGGCATCTAACTGTGGGGGGTTATGCTCCCTGTAGCACACCACCGCTCATGCGACTCGCCTCAAAAGTTGATGCACCCTAGGTATCACCCCTACTGTATGTATCTGGTACTATATCGGGACCTCCTCGATCCCCTTGTAATCAGGGATCCCCTTCGTCAGGCCCTCAAGATTCTGGGCCACTGTCTCCACTGAATTGCCAGCTGGAGGAATCAAGACTAGCTCTCTAATGCCCTGTGGATCCCTTCGCACCTCTAGAGCTAGTCCCACAGGCCAATCTGGTCCCACGTCTACAAGTATTACAGAGTACATCATTAGGACATATGCATGAAAAAATCTAAAAAACATCATAAAATACAAAATACAAAAAATAGTGTTATCAAGTGTTTTACCGCCATCGTCCCACTGCTTGCCAGCAGGTAGCTGCATGTCAGGGTCTCCACACAAGTCCATACCAGCATATGGCCAGTCCTCAATGAAGATCATCTGGCGATCCAACCACTCGCGGAATAGTGTCCCCCATGACACTGGTCGTCTGCCACCCCCTCGTGGCATAACATGCACCTGCTGTGTGATCCTGGTCTCTCGCGGTCTAGGTCTGTCCAAGTCCATATCCTACAATTGAAGTGCCGAAACCCACTCTAGCATGAGCGGGATCAAGATAGACACGTAGCCAAATTGCTTCACTTCCCCGTGACGACATTTGGTGAGCTGTCTCTTCATGTTAATCGTCACCGCTTCCACCCAGTTGTACATTGTCGGGTTGAGGCACTCAAGAGCCAACCAGAGTTGGGTCTTTGTTGCCTCATGTTGGGCTTGAGAGCCCACTACCCTCGTCACCATAAATAGAACTACACGAAGAACCAAGTTTTCCACCGTGGGAATTGATACTTTCCTGCTGTTTGATTTGTGTGCCCGTGGGTACACTCGTGCTATTAGCATGTCTAGTGATTCACCTCCTATCCGTTGGGCCTCTAGAACTAGCCTCTCACCGCGACGGGACAATCAAGTTAGGAAATATATGCCTGTAGTATCGAACTCAATGTCTCTGCCATGGATAATGAATTTTCCATCTGTTGGGTTCCAAGTACGAATTATCAACTCTAATAAATCGGGTTGATCCAGAAGAGGCGGAGTGAGAAAAAATTTCAATAGCCCACAAGCCCGTAAAGAATTTTGGCACCCAAAATCATTCAATGCTTCCTCATCGTTGACATCGTGAGTTTGTTCCTGCCAAACAAATGCCATGGTACCCTGCATAGCAAGAAAAATGAATTAGAGCTCCTTTCATGAATTTAAATTCATAATTTACACAAAAATTCAACTTTACGCCATTGTCGTGGCTATTTTCAAAATAGTGATGACAACACTGAGTCAATAGTTCATTTTTCTTGCGATTGTCACAAGAGTACATCAGTTTCTCACGACAATCACGGAGGTGGTACGTGTAATCACGCTCGGTCGTCGCGGACGCAAACGGCTTTTCCGCGATGACTGAGAGACGGTCTCAGATTTGAAAATCCACCTAAACCCACCTACCTAACACTAAATTGCATGAACAAACTACTAAAATGTAGCACAGGGAGAAATGTACTTACTTGGCAAAGGTTTCAGGACGAACTGTGGATGGATGAGGCCGGAATCAGCTTGGGAAATTTGCTTAGGTTGGTGCTCCAAATTCTCGAAGGTAATATGTGCAATGTAAATGGTAAAACGAATGAGTTACCCCACCGTTTTTATAGTAAGTTTTTGAAAAATTAAATAATCATACTTTAGGATGTGGGTTTTCTCATTTTTATTTGCATTATTAATTAGGGTTTCTTAGTTTTTAACTATATTTCTGCATATATTAATCATTTATGTCGAATGGGTTTTACGTTTGACGTGTTTTGTGCAAAACTACAGGTGGTGAGGTTATGTCATACTTTGTATGCACTTGATCCGTAAAGTCTTCTTTAACACTCTTTTCTAACTTAAAAGATGAAAAGATAGTCAAGTTATTCCTTTTGACTCGTTAAACGAAATAAGAGGCGGTCTGCTTTAAGCTCTTTTCCGACCGTATAAACGCGGAAAGATTGTCGGGATTTTTTTGTTTCAGGTTCATTATTGGTTACGAAACAACATGGCGACGATTGCTTTTCTACTCTTTCAGATCGAGGTCACTAATGATGAAAAGTACTCCTTGATCTCATGGTCAAGCGGTTCTCTCAAGTATTTTTTTATACTTTTTCGGGCTTGAGAGACACAAATCTATGAAAAAAGACCCCATGGAGTGTTGTTTTCCATGTCTTTGTCAAACTCTAAACATGAAAAAGAATCTGAGTTTTACCTATGTCGGACTCATTAAAACCTTATTGTTACACTAAAAAATGTCACCATGACTACTTACAGTTAGTATGGCTCAAATCAACAGTCATGCTACCCTCTTAGGCAAGTCTTATGCCTCTGCTATCCATCTCAAACTCAAAGAAGAGAGAAAGTCTTGTAAAAAATGTGTTTATCTCTGGGGTCGCAAGTTCTCTCTAGCCTTACCTGCGGGGACGCTTACAATGTTCACAAAAGTTGCGTCCTTGGACGCTCTGTATGTTAAGGGACAGGTGCGTCCTTCTGTAAAAGGCAAAATGCGCGAGTTTCATCTTAAAAAAGTTACTTGTGGTTACTTCTAGAACTTTCTAGAGGTCGGTTTGATGAAATGGATGCGCCTCCAGTTGGTTCATGTATCCCTATTAAGGAGGAACTTATCCCATCAATAAGGGAGCTATCCCACCCAAAGAGGGGGATTATCCCATTGATGGTGGACTTGAATAACCTCTTTACAGCACTATAAATAAAGACATTGAGCCAGAGGGAGGAGAGGTTGGAGCTATACATTTTCTTTGGGTAAATGCTGCAGGAATTAGGACTCCCATTTAGAACCTTGTGAGGAGAGATTGTCTTTGCTTGATTATACTTGGAAGTGGGTGAGCTTTGTCAAAGTAGAGGAAAACCCTTGATGGACCCTGGGAGGAACTCTCACAACACCAAGGCCAGGTTGTAAGAGTTTCTTTGTTTCGTTATTAATACAAACTGGTTTATTTTTCTCAATAGCTTGTGTTAATGAGTTATTTCATGTGTTCCTTGGTCTGCATGTTGAATATATGTTTTATTATATGAAATGCAAGTGCTTGGTAATTGTTTGATTGTTTGTGGTTGCAGGAATTGACTTGAAGGAGGAGCTCATCCGGATCGGCAAGGACGGACTACAACAACAGCGTTTTGGAATAAGGTAAGCCTAAACACTTGTAGCTCATCCGGATCGGCAAGGACGGACTACAACAACAGGGTTTTGGAATAAGGTAAGCCTAAACACTTGTAGTTTTCATGTTTTAAAAGGTATATTTAGAGAAAGATCACTCCATTTTGTCTTGTTTGTCGCTAGAGAGTTTAGACTCCTAGGGAGGTCAGTTGTGTCCGCACAAACGACTTTTTCCGCCACGACAAATTGGCGACTCCACTGGGGAATCCATTAATGAGAAAGTCTTTTCCTTTGTGTGAACTTTGCTCTGTGAAAATCATTTTTATTTTCTGGTTTTTGACTGTGAGAATTAGTATTTGGGTGGCTTAGCTTTAGATTTAGTTAGATTTGGTTTTTCTTAACTTTTTCAGAAGGACGCACTCTCTGAGTACTGCACAGTGCGTCTTTGGACGCGCTGTTGCCATTTGCACAGAGCGGGCCCGCACCTGTTATAACGGGTTGCCTGCGTCTTCCTGTAAAATTTAGGAAAATTCCATTTTTTGCTTTAATTGCTTTTAGATTTTGATTTTTCTTAGTGTTTTCTGCCCAGATCCTTTAGTACCCTGTCAAAAATTTTCACCTGAACTTGTTTTGTGAGCTTTGAGTGTTTTAGTGGATTTCAGCGAAGTTTAGGCCTAGGGTTTGATTTTTGGATAGGTCTTGTAGTGACTTTGACGGTAGAAAGTTGTCCAGTCTTAGATCTCTCTGGTTAGTCAGCCTTCTTAGAAGTCGGGCTTGTCGTAAAGTCTCCTTGTGTGAGCAGCTTGCCATTTAAGTTGTTTTGGGTCAAATTTCGAATTACTTGTTTATAAAGTGTTGATTTCCATTTTACAAAAGAACAAAAAGATTAGAGTTTTGTTTTGGCTAGTTTTTGGTTCTGCAATAAGCTAGTCCTTGATTTGATTGTGATCAAGTAAAACACCTTAGAATAATCATTGTTGGTTTTGGCCTCGTTAAGATTGCTTAGAGTAAATTTATCTTTTAGTTTGCTTATGAGTGAATTTTCATAGATTTTAATAGTTGTTAAGATTGATTTTTGGTTATATTAGATTTATTTGCTTTAATAAAAGAAAAATACAAAAACATCTTCTTTAAAAGTCTTGTTTCAAGTAGCTTTTTGTTTTTTAAAAGAGGAAAAGAGTTTTTTCGTGCATGTAAAGAGCGGTCATGTTTTTTATGCTTGGAAAAGAAAAATGAATTGTTTCTTTGATTGTCTTCAATTAAGAAGTTGCTTTTATAAAGATTGCATTCTCTCAACTTTTTAGTTAAGCAATTCATCGAAAAAGTAAAGTAGTGGGTAAATCATCCTAGGTGCATTTTGTAGTGGTTTCGAGTCGAGTCAACACACCACTGGTTTCACTTCCATCACCTTTTGACTTAAGAAACAACCTTAAAAGTAACGCTTAAATTAAAATCAATCTAGTAATTTTTATTTTTCTAGGGCTCTGAAACACCAACATAGCTTAGGCTAGGGTCTTGGAGTAGGTGAGTACTTAACTCTCCAAGACTACAAAACCAAACAGATAGTTTATCTTGAGTAGATTAAATCCAATTGTTTCAGTTATACTCTGGGAAAGCTCCTCTTAAAGGAGAAGCACGAGCTCGTGTCCGAACCAGTGAGGGGATCATTCCCCCCTCGTTGGGAACGACGCCAGACAGTACGTATTACAAACGGTAAACCTCGGATTAACCATTGTCGAGGAGCCAGGGGTCACTTATCGGTAAACCTTGGATTATTGTCAAGGAGCCGGTAAGGGGATTGAGCTTGTTACTCTGCCCTTGCATGCTGTCGGAGTTTAAACTGTTCCCCCAGGTGTAATTGTTGAGATTGGTAACTTTAGTGACCATAATCTTTAGGGTTCTACCGAGGTGACGGTGGAGGGAAGGTCCCACTGTACCTGGAGCAGACGTCGGTTATACTCACTTGAATTTTCCGGGGGGTTCACTTCACTTCGAGACGGTTAAAGTGGAGGAACTTGTGCCGGTCTATTCATTAAGCAGGTTGCCGGGGTAACTGTTCCACCCGCCATTTCTGTACTGAATCCTGCGAGGTTGGGCCTAATCACCAACTAGCGCTTTTGGTCAGAAGACTACTGTTTGTGTTTGGTTTGACGCTCTAGATTCTTTAGGCGTGTGCTTCAAATTTGTTTGCTTCTTTAGAAGACTTTAGGTGGTTTGATTTGAAATTTTTTACTTTGTTTTCGTGTGTTGTAGTTAGAAATCTTTAATTGTGGCGGAATTACCGAGACAGTCCCGTAGACTTCGGGGCCAGTCTCCTGAAGTTGTTTCTGTGGCCGAATTGTTGAGAAGATCCCGTAGACTTAGGGGATCACCTCCTCGAGACGACCCGGGTAATTTAGAAGGTTTAAAGGTCCTTGTAACTCCTCCTAGTGACAGTAGAGTAGGTTCACCTGAAGAAGGAGAATCTTCCTTGGTAGTCCATCCAGATTACCAAAGTTTAGAAACAGGTTACAATCCCGAAACTGTTACAGTTTCCGAGCTTGCTGGTAGTTTTTCATCTGCCAGTGAAACAGGCGAAGAACCTGAAATTTCCGAACCTGTTACTCCAACTTCTAGTGTCCTTGATTCACCGAGAATAGAAAGAATTATCACCGAAAATCTACCTTCTGGTTTGATTGCTATAGAAGAACTTGCTCCAGAAGAAGATATAGGTGTCTCTCACCTTGAAGGTCAACTTACTATTGATCTAAGGGAGCGTGAATCCATCTTTTACAGTCCTCCTAGAAGTACTTCTTGGTACCTTGCGTTAACCAATTTTTTAGACAACTCAGTCGGTTTTTCTACACCTCGTACTCCTTTTCCACCTGGAGGTATTCATACTCCTGTAAATATGTCTGGTCAGTCATCCGTGTTTACACAAAGTCCTGAATCTTTTTTACACGGCGGTCCTTCTGTTCCCACTGGGTATCAGTCACTTTCTGGTACCTTTGCGGGGGCATCTCCTCAACCCGTTGATCATGGGTTATTTGCTGGAAACAGTGGTAATATACCATTGGGTGTAGGAGACATTTACATGATGTCAGGTTCAGTTCCCGTTTCCCAACCTCAAGGTGGCCAATTACCGCCTGGGGGGCAACCGCAGTTAACGCCTGGGGGGCAACCTCAAGGTACACAAATCGTGTCTGGGGGGCAACCTCAAAGTCAGTATGTACCTATGGTGCAATACTTGCCTCAAGGTCAACCTCAGCCTCAATATGTACCCCAAGGTCAACCTCAGTATCAATATCAACCTCAAGGATGGCAACCCCAAGGATGGCAACCTCAAGGGTATCAACCCCAAGGTTATCAACCTCAAGGGTACCAACCTCAAGGTCAAGGTCAACCCCAGTATCAGTATTTACCTCAAGGTTATCAACCTCAAGGTCAATACTCAAGTCAAGGTTATCAACTGCCTCAAGGTCAGTCATATGTTCCAAGTATGGGAACTGCACCTTACAATTATCAATCCTACCCTCAATCTGGTTATGGATCTCAGTATCCTCAACCTGTTACGGGTCAATACCCTGGAATGTTAGTGTGGGATCCATCACAGGGTCAACAGGTGTTGCAGCCAAGTGTACAGATGGTTCCTCAAGCTGGACAACCCGTAGTTTCTGGTCCAACCCAGCAACCGCAACCTGTCCAGCCGAATGTTCAAACTTCTGTAGCTTCGGTAGTTACTCAGCCGTCAATTGCACCTAGTACTCCATCTCAAACGGCTGCTGCAACTATCGCTACATCTACCATACTTACTTCTGGAGTATCGACGGCTCCAGTTTCTACTGTCCCTGTTACCACACCTCAGACATCTTTACCGTTGTCTGGATCTACGATTCAAACCACGGTCCAGATGCCTGTAGGTCAGCCTGGTATAAGTACGGTTGTGACTACTCAACCTCAATTTGTTCAACCTCCGTACCAGGGACAGTACCAACCTGGGCAAGCTGTCCAACAACCGGTTTACCAGTATCAACCGTATCCTGGGTACACTTATCAACAACCTCAACAACCCCAGTACGGTCCGGTTAATCCTGGTTTTCCAGGAGGATATAATATCCCAAATGCGACTCCTGTTCCTAGTTATCCTGGATATCCTCCTCCTGGGGCTGGTATTGTGACCCAGAGTTTTAGAGATCCTAACCGGCAGTTACCGTTTATTGCAACTTTGGATTTACCCGACTTGACGCGCCTAACGAACGATCCAATTCAATATCTTCAGTTCTGGCCGCCAATGCCAAATAAGTTGCCCAGCGATATACCCAAGTTCGAAGGTAAGTCTGGAGAGGATCCGTCCAATCATGTGATGACTTACCACCTCTGGTGTGCTTCGAATTCTATCTCAGATGATTCCATCCGCTTACGTCTTTTCCAGCGTACACTCATTGGTCTCGCGGCCAAGTGGTACATTGAGTTACCACGGGCCTCTTTTTACAACTTTAGCCAGTTAGCTACCTCGTTCTTAACTCACTTTCAGTTGCCGGTCAGATACGATAACGGCACGGAGTTATTAACTTCACTAAAACAATCGACGTCCACGTATATTTCTGATCACATTCATGAGTGGAGACGTCGAAGGAGATTAGTGAAAGTTTTTATCCCGGACCAAATCTTAGCTGAATGGTTTGTCAAATCATTATTACCGAAGATTACTGAAGATGTAGCTAAGGCCGGAGTAGTTACTGAGGAGCAAGTCATTGCTCAGGCACAATACCTTGACTTAGTTTACACTCAGTCGGGTACGTTACACGAGAAGATTCCGGATCTTCCAAAGTCGAATCAAATCGCTGCTGCTCCTTCGGGATCTCATGCCGCTGATGGTATGATTGGTATCGTGACTACGAAGAGCAAGAAGAAGTCTTCCAAGGCTTCAACTACTCCAATTATCACTTTGCCTGATTCTCCGACAGGAGAGTCTTCTCCTGAACTTACCGCCGACATTCACGCTGTAGAGTCATCTACGGCCAAACCAAAAAACGGTGGAAAGAAGAAAGGAAAGAAGAAGGCTAAAGCAGACAAGGCTCCAAAGGAGAAAACTGAAAAGTCGGAAACCAATGACGAAAAACGCAAACCTCGATATCCTTGTCTTATTTGTGAAGAGGATCATTTTACGAGAGATTGCCCTCATCGGGCCGAGGTTGTAAAAATAGTCAAAGGTTCTCCCACTCCTGCTGTGTTAAAGAATCCATTTCCAGAGCAGGAGAATAAGATGATAGGTTCTTCTTCGAATGCCAGTGAAGAACCCATTTTGATGATGTCTCATGTGAGGATTGCGACTCGATCGCAAGATTATGGTAGTAAGGCTCCTGTTGATGGCAAGGAAGCAGAATCTTCTCACTCTAACCCATCAACCTCAGCTCCTGGTTCCGATCCACTACAGATCGAAAAACCTAACCCAGACTTAGTGATTAAGCCGCCCGCCAAGGGTGTACTTCGAAGGTCTGCTTTCAATCCACATGCGAGAGCAGCCCAGAATTACAACATTGTTGAGGACTTAGCTGTTTCACCTTCAGCAATGTCGGCACTCGAAGTGCTGCAATCATGCCCAGCACAACGGAAATTGCTTTTGTCGGCTATCGGAGCTGTCGATGTTCAGGACCCGAACCTAATGATCTTTGATCTAGAAAATAGTACGCCACGTCTCCCCCATCAAATGGCTTTCCAAATTCCAGTGATAGTCAAAAACAGGCCTATTCATCGGACTGTGATTGATGAGGGAGCTTCTACGTGTATTATGTCGATTCAATGTTGGAGATCGCTTGGTTCTCCTTCGTTGAACCAATCCCCCACCATCCTTAAGGCCTTTGATGGCCGTGGGTTCCGTCCGTTTGGTATTCTACAAGAATTGCCTATAGGGGTTGAAGGTAAAACCGTTAGTCTGGATGTGGAAGTGGTTGATGCCCCTCTAGACTACAACCTTCTTTTGGGTCGAAGTTGGTCATATGCTATGACAGCGGTCGTTTCATCGGTCTTCAGAGTAATTAAGTTTCCACATAACGGTAAGATCGTGACTATTGATCAGCTGACATACTTTTCATCCGACCCAGCCTCTTCAGAGAGTATCCAGCATGTTGGTAAAACGACAATCCCTTATAGGGACGTTGGTGTAGGTTTAGTTAAGGATTCCGGTTTACTGGGAACTTTTCCTCTCCCTCCACTCAGCGCAGATCCTTCGTTTGCAACCATTCATATGATTACATCAGAAAACATTATTTATGATGATCCTTGGTTCGTCCCATCTGACTCTGAGATAGACTCACTCGGTGATGCTATGCCTTTGAGTCCATATGAAATTGCTTATGAAGCTCTCATGTCTTTTACTGACTTTCATTCAACCGAAGTCGACCAAATGAATGTGGTCAGTGAAGAGTCACTTTTCACCTCACCCTTAGAACGGATAACGTTTCCCGAAGTCGTGTCATCTGACGAACAACTTCGCGAAATCCTAAGTGTAGATGATCTACCATGGGAGGATCTCCATCACAGATCTTCGTTTTTACCTAAGGATGATGCATTTGAAAATGATTTTTCATCTATCTTTACCGCTGAATATGTCAAAGACGCTCAGGATCCAACGAAACATTCTGATTCAGAGTTGAATTTAGGGAATATTTCTCGTACTATTCCCATTGATATTTCAGTGAAGCCCGGAATCGAGGAAAACATTCATATAGGTGCCGCATGTACTGAAGAAGAAATCCAAACTTACAAGGCCCTATTCCAAGAATTCCGCGACGTGTTTGCCTGGTCTTACGAGGAAATGCCGGGAATTGATCCTGCCATTGTTGTTCATGAAATAAAGACCTACCCGGATGCTAAACCCGTCCGGCAACGGTTGCGTCAAATTCACCCTCGAAAAGCGGCTGCGATTAAAGCAGAAGTCGAAAAGCTGTTGAAAGCAGGTTTCATTTATCCGATCCCGTTAACGGATTGGGTATCGAATATTGTTCCGGTCAATAAGAAACAAGGAACAATAAGAATCTGTATCGACTATAGGGATATAAATCGAGCTTGTCCAAAAGACAACTATCCTACGCCTTATATCGATCAAATTATTGATGATTGTGCCGGAAGTGAAATGTTTTCCTTCATGGATGGTTTCTCGGGCTATAATCAAATCAATATTCTACCTGCCGACCAACCAAAAACGGCATTCATTTGTCCATGGGGGACATTTGCTTATTGCAAGTTACCTTTTGGGCTTAAGAATGCCGGGGCCACTTTTCAACGGGCGATGTCTTATGCATTTCATGACATCAAGCACATTGTGCAACCCTATCTCGATGATTTGCCTGCTCATTCTTTACATCGAGCTGATCACCTTGTCCACCTACGAGCAATCTTTATGAGGTGTAGGCATTATCGAATTCGGTTGAATCCCCACAAGTGTGTTTTCTGTATAGAAACAGGTCGATTGCTGGGATTTGTTGTTTCAAAAGCCGGCATTCGCGTCGATCCCTCGAAAGTCGAGGCTATCATCAAATTGCCTCCTCCTTCGAGTTTGCGCCAACTCCAAAGTTTGCAAGGGAAAGCGAACTTTTTACGCCGATTCATCCCAAACTACGCCGAGGTCACTAAAGGTTTTACACGGTTGTTGAAACAGAATGCACAATTCTTTTGGGACGAGATTGCCCAACAATCTTTTGATGCACTTAAACACGCGTTGACCCATGCACCGTTATTGCATCCTCCCAACTACAACCAAGACTACTTCTTATACCTCGCAGCTTCGCATTCCACCATTGGAATGGTGTTAGTTCAAGAAGATGAATTCGGAGCGGAGCATGTGATATATTATCTTAGTAGGACCTTGAATCCCACTGAGCTAAAATATTCGCATGTGGAGAAATTGGCCCTGGCAGCCGTTCAAGCTGTCCAGCGTTTCCGTCACTACATTCTTCTCCGCAAAACTACAGTTATTTCGGATTGCAACCCTATGATTTATATTTTGACAAAACAACTGCTAGGGGGCAAGTACTCTAAATGGATTGTCATCCTGCAAGAGTTCGACTTGGAGTTCGAGAAGTCCAAGTCTAAGAAATCCTTAGTTTTTGCGGAATTGATGTGTGATTTCCCGAGTGCTGACACAGAGACTGTGGCAGAGGAGTCCATTGCGGACGAATCTTTGTTTCTTATCAGTACTGTAGATCCGTGGTACGGGGATATAATCATTTATCTCCAAACCCAAACCTTTCGGCCTGAAGCTTCCAAAGCAGAACGTCGAAAAATTCGGTTTCAATCCCAGCCATACAAAATTATTGGAGATACACTTTATCGCCGGGGGGCAGACTTAGTTTTTCGACGTTGTTTAACTCACGAAGAGGCTGAGAGGGTTTTGAATGATTGTCACTCTGGAGCATGTGGCGGTCATATGTCTGGGTATGCCACAGCTCAGAAGGTGTTGCGCGCTGGCTATTTCTGGCCGTCTATGTTTAAGGATTGTATCATTGCAGTCAGGAAGTGCCACAACTGTCAAGTGTTTGATCGCAAGATGCGCGCTCCACCTGCTCCTCTCCACCCTATAATTGCCGTTGGTCCATTCGCCAAATGGGGTATCGACTTTATTACTTGTAACCCTCACTCGGCCGGGGGGCATGCGTATATCATCCTTGCGGTTGATTATTTTACTAAGTGGGCCGAGGCGATGCCTACATTCGACGCAAGCGGCAAAACAGCTGCAGTTTTCGTATTCAATCATATCATAACTAGGTTTGGTGTCCCACAAGCAATCATTACTGACCATGGGAGCCATTTTCGAAACGTCATGATGACTGAGCTTACAAGCCAGCTTGGTTTGCGCCACGATAGCTCTACTCCTTATTATCCGCAAGCCAACGGTTTGGTTGAGTCTATCAACAAAGTTCTAGTTATCATGATCTGACGAACCATTGGTGTTCATCGGTCGAATTGGCACAACATGTTATTTTCAGCGCTATGGGCATACCGAACCTCAGTGAAAAATTCAACAGGGTTCACTCCTTTCCAGCTAGTTTATGGCTTAGAAGCTGTGTTACCCATTGAATGCGAAATCCCATCACTTCAAATGGCTGTCGAATTACTTCCAGCTACTTCCGAAGAGGAGAAACGTTTATTGTACTTGGCTAAATTAGATGAGACTCGACGTGACGCTACATTGGCAATCGAGACTCACGCGAAACGAATGAAAGCTCAGTATGATAGAAATGTAACCCCTCGAAGTTTTTCGGAAGGAGACCTAGTACTATTATATGATCAAGCTAACGATAAGCTAGGTGCCGGAAAATTCGTTCCCATGTGGCATGGGCCCTACATTGTAAAGCGAAAGCTAGCAAAAGGGGCTTATGAGCTAGTTGACTTTGATGGGGACTCTTTGGGTAAACCCAGAAATGGACTTTACCTAAAGAGGTATTATGCTTAAATGATGGGTATGGAGAAATTTTTAGATAGGTTAGATTTTCTTTCTAGCTAGCAAGTGTGTTAGTTTAGTCAGTGTGCTTAGCTTAGAGAGTGTGGTTTTTCGTCATTATTCTGGCTTATCTTGGTTTTACTCTTGATATTGCAGATGTCGACGCCTCTCCAAACATACATTGGATTTGCTGATGGTGCTTGTCGTAGTACACGGAACATCTCTTCCGCAGCTTGGGTTATCTATTCGCCCTCTGACGAGTTAGTTTCTATGCATGGGGTAAGCCTCGGTCAAACAACGAACAACATTGCAGAATACAGTGCAGTGATTGAATTATTATCCGAATCTATTTCATTTGGAATTCGACGTTTGATAGTGAGGTTAGATTCTGAACTTGTTGTATTACAGCTTAATAGAGTTTATGCCATTAGGAATCCTGTGTTATTAAGGTTGTTTTTGAGAGTGCGTCTCTTGGAACGTGAATTTGATTACATTGAATATCAACATATTCCAAGGTCTTTGAATACATTAGCAGATGCAATTGCTTCTCGAATGTTGGACAGACATTTACGATAATCATGCAAGTAAATTTAAAAACATTTCATCACATATGTTAAACAAGATAAGCCGGTAATAGTGATATATATAGATAGAAGTGTGTCAAAAAATATATACATCGTCTTCGATCATAGGTTGAAAACACCTTATGATCGGCAAAATGATAGTACAAAAAGTCAAAATGTCACATGTGACTACAAAAGTGACTAGTCAATCACTGGTGGTGCTCTCTGTATGACACCACTGCGCGGGCTACCTTACGCAAAAATCTCCTAAACGGTCCAGGGACCGCGACTACGAAGCGCTGAAGCCGGGTAGGAATGTCATCCATAGTAGTCTCAGGTATATCTGCCGTGAGACGCTCTAGATCATGCTCCAACTCAGCTAGTACTTCTGCAGCCGCGTCCTGTGGGGCCGGTACCGGTGCAGCTGGATGTAGTCTATCAAAAGGCCGGAGGTTGGCTGGACGCTGTGGACCAACATCTGCATTTTGAAAATTTTACTGTTAGTTTTGAGACGATATATATGAAAAATAAAAAAAATACATAATTAGAGAACTTGTGAAAATAAAAGTACCTCTGTCATCCCATTGTTCTCCCGGTGGAAGAACCATGTCCGGATCACCTCTAAAATCCACTCCGGCATACGGAAAGTCCTGTATCGAAAAAACCTGGTCCTCTAACCAGTGAAAGTAACTATCTGAGAATCGAACCACTGTCGCACCCTCGTCAGGATGCCGGGCCATCACCGCAACCCATCGTATCAGCTTTGGCTCCCGAGGACCCAAGATATCAACAGTGAGTTGCTGAGGGATCAGCATTGGAACTCTCTCCAAGGCAAAGCTCACGACTAGAGGCCCATATCCAAAAGTCTTTAGTCGTCCGTTCTTTGCCTTGGTCAGTTGGCTCTTCATATGAGCCGACACAGCTTCACACCAGTTGAAAATGGTGCCTTGGTAACAGTCAATTGCCATCCGCATTTGGGATCCGGAAGCAATGTGTAAAGCGGCCGCGCCGCAAATTCTGGTAACCGTGAACGCTATGACTTTGAGTTCAGGCAGAGTGATGTGTTTTATCTCTATGCCTTTTGAATGGTGAGCCCCAGGTGTGCACCACTCGTCGCGGAGACTATCAAGGGATTGGCCACCCGGCCTAGTCCCCGCAAGACTGAGTTGCTCACCTCTGTTCGGCAAGCCAGTGAGAAAGTATACATCCGAGGGCTCTATCTCGAGCTGGTGCCCTCCTATGTAAAAGCATTGTTCTTGAACGTTCCATCGCTCAACCAGCCATTCCAAGAATCTTACCTGGCCCCTCATGCCCGGTATGGTCCAATATTTGTATAATCCGCATGCTCTTAGGGCATCCAGGGAAGGTTGATGATTTATTGCAACTTCATCATCCTCTACATGCTCTCTTTCTCTCCAATCTAACATGGTTAATACCCTGCACATCAGAAATAGCAATTAGAAATTGATTTGGGAATTTTTGGTAGTTTTTTGAGGGAGTTGGGGTTTTGAAATGCGCACTTCTCGGAAGACGCACCCCGGCTTTGTAGCACAGGGCGCCCGGACGCGGCTGGCCTGAAGGCGGGCCGCGTCTTCCGACCATTTTCCCGTATGAGAAAAAGTCGGGGGACGCGGGTCACCCGAAGGGCACCCGCGTCCGCCGAGAAGCGCATTCCAAAACCAAAACCCCCCCAAAAAATGAAACTAAGACCTAAAAATTGATTCTAAACGGATAGAAATGCAGAGTAGGATGTGTAAAATACCTGGATAAGACGGCGTTCGATTCCGACGGTCAGATTTTCCGCAGCGACCACGGGAAGTTTCTTGTCAAAAGCTCCTTTTTCAACCTCAACAGTCAAACGGTAAAAATGACATGGTAAAAGGTCTTTTTATAGGTTTTTTGGATGAATTAGTTCATTTTTTACCATGAAAAGGTGTTTTTCGATGTATTTTTGCCTATTTTAAACAGGTATGAGTAATGTGTTGCTTTTGTGCAGGACAAAGGGATTTCGAGGGAAATTGTAATTTTTCACAAACAAAAATATCAGAGTCATCTTTTAAGCCCTTTTCTGACTCCTAAAACATGAAAAGATCGCCGAGCGTTTCTTTTACACTCGTTAAAACGGAATTAAAAGACGGTCCCCTTTTAGCTCTTTTCTGACCGCAAAATCAGGAAAAGATTGCCGGGTTTTTGTCGTTTCAAACTCGATAAGGAAATAAAACGACGTGTCCTTGATCGCTTTTTACTTTTCAGGTCAACGACACTATTATGAAAGTACTCCTTGGTCGCAAGATCAAGCGGTTCCCCCAGGTATTATTTTATACTTTTTCGGGCTTGAGGGACACAAATATACGAAAAAGTTCAACGTGGAGTCTCCTTTTGTTTTTTCAGACTCTCTAAAAATGAAAAACGCCGAGTTTCTCCTATACTGGGCTCGTTAAACTTTTACAGTAAAGGACCTGTTCAATTACAAACAGGAACGAACCACTCCTTCCTAGGGTTCGAATTTAAACTAGGTTGGACTCGTCCGAAGGATGAGCTTATAATCAAGCATATGTTATCCTCCTCAAGCTTGTTAAAAATAAAGAGGTACTTGCCAGAAATGGTGGGGGAAAAGAGAGAAGAATGAACCTGTTTGTTACCTTTTGTCTCAAAAGAAACTTTATTACCACTCTTGAACACGACACTTTTCATTCACCTGGGTTGGGAAATCTTTTACCTCACAGTTGACCAAACCACTTTGAAAGTCTTTAACCGGGTTCCGGGGATTAACTTTGAGTTATTCGTCACCAAGCCATCTGTCGTGTCGTTATGTGTTCAAGAGGTCTGCAAGCAAAACTTTCATCTGCAAAATACTTGTCATCCATTTGACCATCCCTGAGTCAGTCCTTACAGCAACATTTCTTCAACTTGAACAATGATTTCGTGTTGCGGGCTTGCCTGCAACGGGTCGCTTTCTATCGACATCGACACATTATCTAGAAAGATGACTTAGGAATCGACAGTACCTTGAAGTCTGCATGCATCAATGGCAGGTTTCTCGCCTTTGACGTCAGTTTACATCATTGACTTTCGATCAAAGGATTCCGTGAAGTGTTCGACATCAAAACATCTATTCACATTTCACGGGTTGTGCTTGGTACTTTGAGAACCATTGACATTACTGGTGGTCTCTCTCACGCTTGTTAACAGTTTACATCATCGACTGGTAATCAAGTGGTTTCTAACATGTTCGACATCAAATCATTTAAATCACATGGCTAGAATCGTACCAATTCGGGAAGTAGAAGTGAAGACCCTGGATCTAGTTTCTACCATCCAGGCTGCGAGGAGTTTTGTATTCATTATCTATGTAGACTAATCATAAACAGATGGCTGCGTCCATACTGTGTCTACAAAAGTCTATAAAAAATGATGTACTGCAAGATCATTCCTGTATCAGAATAGTTAGTCCATTAGTTAAAGTTTTGAATCTGAGTATGGGAATGCCTACCTCAGTGATGATATAATCTTATACATGTATTTTGTGTTGAAAATTGCAGGTTCCAACCAGGTCATCCACAAGACAATCCTTGAAATGATAAAGCGCTTCACCCTTCCTAGAATTACAAAACCCTAATCTATTCCAGGCTTCGCACTTTAGGGGGCAATCTGTTACACTAAAAAATGTCACCATGACTACTTACAGTTAGTATGGCTCAAATCAACAGTCATGCTACCCTCTTAGGCAAGTCTTATGCCTCTGCTATCCATCTCAAACTCAAAGAAGAGAGAAAGTCTTGTAAAAAATGTGTTTATCTCTGGGGTCGCAGGTTCTCTCTAGCCTTACCTGCGGGGACGCTCACAATGTTCACAAAAGTTGCGTCCTTGGACGCTCTGTATGTTAAGGGACAGGTGCGTCCTTCTGTAAAAGGCAAAATGCGCGAGTTTCATCTTAAAAAAGTTACTTGTGGTTACTTCTAGAACTTTCTAGAGGTCGGTTTGATGAAATGGATGCGCCTCCAGTTGGTTCATGTATCCCTATTAAGGAGGAACTTATCCCATCAATAAGGGAGCTATCCCACCCAAAGAGGGGGATTATCCCATTGATGGTGGACCTGAATAACCTCTTTACAGCACTATAAATAAAGACATTGAGCCAGAGGGAGGAGAGGTTGGAGCTATACATTTTCTTTGGGTAAATGCTGCAGGAATTAGGACTCCCATTTAGAACCTTGTGAGGAGAGATTGTCTTTGCTTGATTCTACTTGGAAGTGGGTGAGCTTTGTCAAAGTAGAGGAAAACCCTTGATGGACCCTGGGAGGAACTTGCACAACACCAAGGCCAGGTTGTAAGAGTTTCTTTGTTTCGTTATTAATACAAACTGGTTTATTTTTCTCAATAGCTTGTGTTAATGAGTTATTTCATGTGTTCCTTGGTCTGCATGTTGAATATATGTTTTATTATATGAAATGCAAGTGCTTGGTAATTGTTTGATTGTTTGTGGTTGCAGGAATTGACTTGAAGGAGGAGCTCATCCGGATCGGCAAGGACGGACTACAACAACAGCGTTTTGGAATAAGGTAAGCCTAAACACTTGTAGCTCATCCGGATCGGCAACGACGGACTACAACAACAGCGTTTTGGAATAAGGTAAGCCTAAACACTTGTAGTTTTCATGTTTTAAAAGGTATATTTAGAGAAAGATCACTCCATTTTGTCTTGTTTGTCGCTAGAGAGTTTAGACTCCTAGGGAGGTCAGTTGTGTCCGCACAAACGACTTTTTCCGCCACGACAAATTGGCGACTCCACTGGGGAATCCATTAATGAGAAAGTCTTTTCCTTTGTGTGAACTTTGCTCTGTGAAAATCATTTTTATTTTCTGGTTTTTGACTGTGAGAATTAGTATTTGGGTGGCTTAGCTTTAGATTTAGTTAGATTTGGTTTTTCTTAACTTTTTCAGAAGGACGCACTCTCTGAGTACTGCACAGTGCGTCTTTGGACGCGCTGTTGCCGTTTGCACAGAGCGGGCCCGCACCTGTTATAACGGGTTGCCTGCGTCTTCCTGTAAAATTTAGGAAAATTCCATTTTTTGCTTTAATTGCTTTTAGATTTTGATTTTTCTTAGTGTTTTCTGCCCAGATCCTTTAGTACCCTGTCAAAAATTTTCACCTGAACTTGTTTTGTGAGCTTTGAGTGTTTTAGTGGATTTCAACGAAGTTTAGGCCTAGGGTTTGATATTTGGATAGGTCTTGTAGTGACTTTGACGGTAGAAAGTTGTCCAGCCTTAGATCTCTCTGGTTAGTCAGCCTTCTTAGAAGTCGGGCCTGTCGTAAAGTCTCCTTGTGTGAGCAGCTTGCCATTTAAGTTGTTTTGGGTCAAATTTCGAATTACTTGTTTATAAAGTGTTGATTTCCATTTTACAAAAGAACAAAAAGATTAGAGTTTTGTTTTGGCTAGTTTTTGGTTCTGCAATAAGCTAGTCCTTGATTTGATTGTGATCAAGTAAAACACCTTAGAATAATCATTGTTGGTTTTGGCCTCGTTAAGATTGCTTAGAGTAAATTTATCTTTTAGTTTGCTTATGAGTGAATTTTCATAGATTTTAATAGTTGTTAAGATTGATTTTTGGTTATATTAGATTTATTTGCTTTAATAAAAGAAAAATACAAAAACATCTTCTTTAAAAGTCTTGTTTCAAGTAGCTTTTTGTTTTTTAAAGAGGAAAAGAGTTTTTTCGTGCATGTAAAGAGCGGTCATGTTTTTTATGCTTGGAAAAGACAAACGAATTGTTTCTTTGATTGTCTTCAATTAAGAAGTTGCTTTTATAAAGATTGCATTCTCTCAACTTTTTAGTTAAGCAATTCATCGAAAAAGTAAAGTAGTGGGTAAATCATCCTAGGTGCATTTTGTAGTGGTTTCGAGTCGAGTCAACACACCACTGGTTTCACTTCCATCACCTTTTGACTTAAGAAACAACCTTAAAAGTAACGCTTAAATTAAAATCAATCTAGTAATTTTTATTTTTCTAGGGCTCTGAAACACCAACATAGCTTAGGCTAGGGTCTTGGAGTAGGTGAGTACTTAACTCTCCAAGACTACAAAACCAAACAGATAGTTTATCTTGAGTAGATTAAATCCAATTGTTTCAGTTATACTCTGGGAAAGCTCCTCTTAAAGGAGAAGCACGAGCTCGTGTCCGAACCAGTGAGGGGATCATTCCCCCCTCGTTGGGAACGACGCCAGACAGTACGTATTACAAACGGTAAACCTCGGATTAACCATTGTCGAGGAGCCAGGGGTCACTTATCGGTAAACCTTGGATTATTGTCAAGGAGCCGGTAAGGGGATTGAGCTTGTTACTCTGCCCTTGCGTGCTGTCGGAGTTTAAACTGTTCCCCCAGGTGTAATTGTTGTGATTGGTAACTTTAGTGACCATAATCTTTAGGGTTCTACCGAGGTGACGGTGGAGGGAAGGTCCCACTGTACCTGGAGCAGACGTCGGTTATACTCACTTGGATTTTCCGGGGGGTTCACTTCACTTCGAGACGGTTAAAGTGGAGGAACTTGTGCCGGTCTATTCATTAAGCAGGTTGCCGGGGTAACTGTTCCACCCGCCATTTCTGTACTGAATCCTGCGAGGTTGGGCCTAATCACCAACTAGCGCTTTTGGTCCGGAAGACTACTGTTTGTGTTTGGTTTGACGCTCTAGATTCTTTAGGCGTGTGCTTCAAATTTGTTTGCTTCTTTAGAAGACTTTAGGTGGTTTGATTTGAAATTTTTTACTTTGTTTTCGTGTGTTGTAGTTAGAAATCTTTAATTGTGGCGGAATTACCGAGACAGTCCCGTAGACTTCGGGGCCAGTCTCCTGAAGTTGTTTCTGTGGCCGAATTGTTGAGAAGATCCCGTAGACTTAGGGGATCACCTCCTCGAGACGACCCGGGTAATTTAGAAGGTTTAAAGGTCCTTGTAACTCCTCCTAGTGACAGTAGAGTAGGTTCACCTGAAGAAGGAGAATCTTCCTTGGTAGTCCATCCAGATTACCAAAGTTTAGAAACAGGTTACAATCCCGAAACTGTTACAGTTTTCGAGCTTGCTGGTAGTTTTTCATCTGCCAGTGAAACAGGCGAAGAACCTGAAATTTCCGAACCTGTTACTCCAACTTCTAGTGTCCCTGATTCACCGAGAATAGAAAGAATTATCACCGAAAATCTACCTTCTGGTTTGATTGCTATAGAAGAACTTGCTCCAGAAGAAGATATAGGTGTCTCTCACCTTGAAGGTCAACTTACTATTGATCTAAGGGAGCGTGAATCCATCTTTTACAGTCCTCCTAGAAGTACTTCTTGGTACCTTGCGTTAACCAATTTTTTAGACAACTCAGTCGGTTTTTCTACACCTCGTACTCCTTTTCCACCTGGAGGTATTCATACTCCTGTAAATATGTCTGGTCAGTCGTCCGTGTTTACACAAAGTCCTGAATCTTTTTTACACGGCGGTCCTTCTGTTCCCACTGGGTATCAGTCACTTTCTGGTACCTTTGCGGGGGCATCTCCTCAACCCGTTGATCATGGGTTATTTGCTGGAAACAGTGGTAATATACCATTGGGTGTAGGAGACATTTACATGATGTCAGGTTCAGTTCCCGTTTCCCAACCTCAAGGTGGCCAATTACCGCCTGGGGGGCAACCGCAGTTAACGCCTGGGGGGCAACCTCAAGGTACACAAATCGTGTCTGGGGGGCAACCTCAAAGTCAGTATGTACCTATGGTGCAATACTTGCCTCAAGGTCAACCTCAGCCTCAATATGTACCCCAAGGTCAACCTCAGTATCAATATCAACCTCAAGGATGGCAACCCCAAGGATGGCAACCTCAAGGGTATCAACCCCAAGGTTATCAACCTCAAGGGTACCAACCTCAAGGTCAAGGTCAACCCCAGTATCAGTATTTACCTCAAGGTTATCAACCTCAAGGTCAATACTCAAGTCAAGGTTATCAACCGCCTCAAGGTCAGTCATATGTTCCAAGTATGGGAACTGCACCTTACAATTATCAATCCTACCCTCAATCTGGTTATGGATCTCAGTATCCTCAACCTGTTACGGGTCAATACCCTGGAATGTTAGTGTGGGATCCATCACAGGGTCAACAGGTGTTGCAGCCAAGTGTACAGATGGTTCCTCAAGCTGGACAACCCGTAGTTTCTGGTCCAACCCAGCAACCGCAACCTGTCCAGCCAAATGTTCAAACTTCTGTAGCTTCGGTAGTTACTCAGCCGTCAATTGCACCTAGTACTCCATCTCAAACGGCTGCTGCAACTATCGCTACATCTACCATACTTACTTCTGGAGTATCGACGGCTCCAGTTTCTACTGTCCCTGTTACCACACCTCAGACATCTTTACCGTTGTCTGGATCTACGATTCAAACCACGGTCCAGATGCCTGTAGGTCAGCCTGGTATAAGTACGGTTGTGACTACTCAACCTCAATTTGTTCAACCTCCGTACCAGGGACAGTACCAACCTGGGCAAGCTGTCCAACAACCGGTTTACCAGTATCAACCGTATCCTGGGTACACTTATCAACAACCTCAACAACCCCAGTACGGTCCGGTTAATCCTGGTTTTCCAGGAGGATATAATATCCCAAATGCGACTCCTGTTCCTAGTTATCCTGGATATCCTCCTCCTGGGGCTGGTATTGTGACCCAGAGTTTTAGAGATCCTAACCGGCAGTTACCGTTTATTGCAACTTTGGATTTACCCGACTTGACGCGCCTAACGAACGATCCAATTCAATATCTTCAGTTCTGGCCGCCAATGCCAAATAAGTTGCCCAGCGATATACCCAAGTTCGAAGGTAAGTCTGGAGAGGATCCGTCCAATCATGTGATGACTTACCACCTCTGGTGTGCTTCGAATTCTATCTCAGATGATTCCATCCGCTTACGTCTTTTCCAGCGTACACTCATTGGTCTCGCGGCCAAGTGGTACATTGAGTTACCACGGGCCTCTTTTTACAACTTTAGCCAGTTAGCTACCTCGTTCTTAACTCACTTTCAGTTGCCAGTCAGATACGATAACGGCACAGAGTTATTAACTTCACTAAAACAATCGACGTCCACGTATATTTCTGATCACATTCATGAGTGGAGACGTCGAAGGAGATTAGTGAAAGTTTTTATCCCGGACCAAATCTTAGCTGAATGGTTTGTCAAATCATTATTACCGAAGATTACTGAAGATGTCGCTAAGGCCGGAGTAGTTACTGAGGAGCAAGTCATTGCTCAGGCACAATACCTTGACTTAGTTTACACTCAGTCGGGTACGTTACACGAGAAGATTCCGGATCTTCCAAAGTCGAATCAAATCGCTGCTGCTCCTTCGGGATCTCATGCCGCTGATGGTATGATTGGTATCGTGACTACGAAGAGCAAGAAGAAGTCTTCCAAGGCTTCAACTACTCCAATTATCACTTTGCCTGATTCTCCGACAGGAGAGTCTTCTCCTGAACTTACCGCCGACATTCACGCTGTAGAGTCATCTACGGCCAAACCAAAAAACGGTGGAAAGAAGAAAGGAAAGAAGAAGGCTAAAGCAGACAAGGCTCCAAAGGAGAAAACTGAAAAGTCGGAAACCAATGACGAAAAACGCAAACCTCGATATCCTTGTCTTATTTGTGAAGAGGATCATTTTACGAGAGATTGCCCTCATCGGGCCGAGGTTGTAAAAATAGTCAAAGGTTCTCCCACTCCTGCTGTGTTAAAGAATCCATTTCCAGAGCAGGAGAATAAGATGATAGGTTCTTCTTCGAATGCCAGTGAAGAACCCATTTTGATGATGTCTCATGTGAGGATTGCGACTCGATCGCAAGATTATGGTAGTAAGGCTCCTGTTGATGGCAAGGAAGCAGAATCTTCTCACTCTAACCCATCAACCTCAGCTCCTGGTTCCGATCCACTACAGATCGAAAAACCTAACCCAGACTTAGTGATTAAGCCGCCCGCCAAGGGTGTACTTCGAAGGTCTGCTTTCAATCCACATGCGAGAGCAGCCCAGAATTACAACATTGTTGAGGACTTAGCTGTTTCACCTTCAGCAATGTCGGCACTCGAAGTGCTGCAATCATGCCCAGCACAACGGAAATTGCTTTTGTCGGCTATCGGAGCTGTCGATGTTCAGGACCCGAACCTAATGATCTTTGATCTAGAAAATAGTACGCCACGTCTCCCCCATCAAATGGCTTTCCAAATTCCAGTGATAGTAAAAAACAGGCCTATTCATCGGACTGTGATTGATGAGGGAGCTTCTACGTGTATTATGTCGATTCAATGTTGGAGATCGCTTGGTTCTCCTTCGTTGAACCAATCCCCCACCATCCTTAAGGCCTTTGATGGCCGTGGGTTCCGTCCGTTTGGTATTCTACAAGAATTGCCTATAGGGGTTGAAGGTAAAACCGTTAGTCTGGATGTGGAAGTGGTTGATGCCCCTCTAGACTACAACCTTCTTTTGGGTCGAAGTTGGTCATATGCTATGACAGCGGTCGTTTCATCGGTCTTCAGAGTAATTAAGTTTCCACATAACGGTAAGATCGTGACTATTGATCAGCTGACATACTTTTCATCCGACCCAGCCTCTTCAGAGAGTATCCAGCATGTTGGTAAAACGACAATCCCTTATAGGGACGTTGGTGTAGGTTTAGTTAAGGATTCCGGTTTACTGGGAACTTTTCCTCTCCCTCCACTCAGCGCAGATCCTTCGTTTGCAACCATTCATATGATTACATCAGAAAACATTATTTATGATGATCCTTGGTTCATCCCATCTGACTCTGAGATAGACTCACTCGGTAATGCTATGCCTTTGAGTCCATATGAAATTGCTTATGAAGCTCTCATGTCTTTTACTGACTTTCATTCAACCGAAGTCGACCAAATGAATGTGGTCAGTGAAGAGTCACTTTTCACCTCACCCTTAGAACGGATAACGTTTCCCGAAGTCGTGTCATCTGACGAACAACTTCGCGAAATCCTAAGTGTAGATGATCTACCATGGGAGGATCTCCATCACAGATCTTCGTTTTTACCTAAGGATGATGCATTTGAAAATGATTTTTCATCTATCTTTACCGCTGAATATGTCAAAGACGCTCAGGATCCAACGAAACATTCTGATTCAGAGTTGAATTTAGGGAATATTTCTCGTACTATTCCCATTGATATTTCAGTGAAGCCCGGAATCGAGGAAAACATTCATATAGGTGCCGCATGTACTGAAGAAGAAATCCAAACTTACAAGGCCCTATTCCAAGAATTCCGCGACGTGTTTGCCTGGTCTTACGAGGAAATGCCGGGAATTGATCCTGCCATTGTTGTTCATGAAATAAAGACCTACCCGGATGCTAAACCCGTCCGGCAACGGTTGCGTCAAATTCACCCTCGAAAAGCGGCTGCGATTAAAGCAGAAGTCGAAAAGCTGTTGAAAGCAGGTTTCATTTATCCGATCCCGTTAACGGATTGGGTATCGAATATTGTTCCGGTCAATAAGAAACAAGGAACAATAAGAATCTGTATCGACTATAGGGATATAAATCGAGCTTGTCCAAAAGACAACTATCCTACGCCTTATATCGATCAAATTATTGATGATTGTGCCGGAAGTGAAATGTTTTCCTTCATGGATGGTTTCTCGGGCTATAATCAAATCAATATTCTACCTGCCGACCAACCAAAAACGGCATTCATTTGTCCATGGGGGACATTTGCTTATTGCAAGTTACCTTTTGGGCTTAAGAATGCCGGGGCCACTTTTCAACGGGCGATGTCTTATGCATTTCATGACATCAAGCACATTGTGCAACCCTATCTCGATGATTTGCCTGCTCATTCTTTACATCGAGCTGATCACCTTGTCCACCTACGAGCAATCTTTATGAGGTGTAGGCATTATCGAATTCGGTTGAATCCCCACAAGTGTGTTTTCTGTATAGAAACAGGTCGATTGCTGGGATTTGTTGTTTCAAAAGCCGGCATTCGCGTCGATCCCTCGAAAGTCGAGGCTATCATCAAATTGCCTCCTCCTTCGAGTTTGCGCCAACTCCAAAGTTTGCAAGGGAAAGCGAACTTTTTACGCCGATTCATCCCAAACTACGCCGAGGTCACTAAAGGTTTTACACGGTTGTTGAAACAGAATGCACAATTCTTTTGGGACGAGATTGCCCAACAATCTTTTGATGCACTTAAACACGCGTTGACCCATGCACCGTTATTGCATCCTCCCAACTACAACCAAGACTACTTCTTATACCTCGCAGCTTCGCATTCCACCATTGGAATGGTGTTAGTTCAAGAAGATGAATTCGGAGCGGAGCATGTGATATATTATCTTAGTAGGAACTTGAATCCCACTGAGCTAAAATATTCGCATGTGGAGAAATTGGCCCTGGCAGCCGTTCAAGCTGTCCAGCGTTTCCGTCACTACATTCTTCTCCGCAAAACTACAGTTATTTCGGATTGCAACCCTATGATTTATATTTTGACAAAACAACTGCTAGGGGGCAAGTACTCTAAATGGATTGTCATCCTGCAAGAGTTCGACTTGGAGTTCGAGAAGTCCAAGTCTAAGAAATCCTTAGTTTTTGCGGAATTGATGTGTGATTTCCCGAGTGCTGACACAGAGACTGTGGCAGAGGAGTCCATTGCGGACGAATCTTTGTTTCTTATCAGTACTGTAGATCCGTGGTACGGGGATATAATCATTTATCTCCAAACCCAAACCTTTCGGCCTGAAGCTTCCAAAGCAGAACGTCGAAAAATTCGGTTTCAATCCCAGCCATACAAAATTATTGGAGATACACTTTATCGCCGGGGGCAGACTTAGTTTTTCGACGTTGTTTAACTCACGAAGAGGCTGAGAGGGTTTTGAATGATTGTCACTCTGGAGCATGTGGCGGTCATATGTCTGGGTATGCCACAGCTCAGAAGGTGTTGCGCGCTGGCTATTTCTGGCCGTCTATGTTTAAGGATTGTATCATTGCAGTCAGGAAGTGCCACAACTGTCAAGTGTTTGATCGCAAGATGCGCGCTCCACCTGCTCCTCTCCACCCTATAATTGCCGTTGGTCCATTCGCCAAATGGGGTATCGACTTTATTACTTGTAACCCTCACTCGGCCGGGGGGCATGCGTATATCATCCTTGCGGTTGATTATTTTACTAAGTGGGCCGAGGCGATGCCTACATTCGACGCAAGCGGCAAAACAGCTGCAGTTTTCGTATTCAATCATATCATAACTAGGTTTGGTGTCCCACAAGCAATCATTACTGACCATGGGAGCCATTTTCGAAACGTCATGATGACTGAGCTTACAAGCCAGCTTGGTTTGCGCCACGATAGCTCTACTCCTTATTATCCGCAAGCCAACGGTTTGGTTGAGTCTATCAACAAAGTTCTAGTTATCATGATCCGACGAACCATTGGTGTTCATCGGTCGAATTGGCACAACATGTTATTTTCAGCGCTATGGGCATACCGAACCTCAGTGAAAAATTCAACAGGTTCACTCCTTTCCAGCTAGTTTATGGCTTAGAAGCTGTGTTACCCATTGAATGCGAAATCCCATCACTTCAAATGGCTGTCGAATTACTTCCAGCTACTTCCGAAGAGGAGAAACGTTTATTGTACTTGGCTAAATTAGATGAGACTCGACGTGACGCTACATTGGCAATCGAGACTCACGCGAAACGAATGAAAGCTCAGTATGATAGAAATGTAACCCCTCGAAGTTTTTCGGAAGGAGACCTAGTACTATTATATGATCAAGCTAACGATAAGCTAGGTGCCGGAAAATTCGTTCCCATGTGGCATGGGCCCTACATTGTAAAGCGAAAGCTAGCAAAAGGGGCTTATGAGCTAGTTGACTTTGATGGGGACTCTTTGGGTAAACCCAGAAATGGACTTTACCTAAAGAGGTATTATGCTTAAATGATGGGTATGGAGAAATTTTTAGATAGGTTAGATTTTCTTTCTAGCTAGCAAGTGTGTTAGTTTAGTCAGTGTGCTTAGCTTAGAGAGTGTGGTTTTTCGTCGTTATTCTGGCTTATCTTGGTTTTACTCTTGATATTGCAGATGTCGACGCCTCTCCAAACATACATTGGATTTGCTGATGGTGCTTGTCGTAGTACACGGAACATCTCTTCCGCAGCTTGGGTTATCTATTCGCCCTCTGACGAGTTAGTTTCTATGCATGGGGTAAGCCTCGGTCAAACAACGAACAACATTGCAGAATACAGTGCAGTGATTGAATTATTATCCGAATCTATTTCATTTGGAATTCGACGTTTGATAGTGAGGTTAGATTCTGAACTTGTTGTATTACAGCTTAATAGAGTTTATGCCATTAGGAATCCTGTGTTATTAAGGTTGTTTTTGAGAGTGCGTCTCTTGGAACGTGAATTTGATTACATTGAATATCAACATATTCCAAGGTCTTTGAATACATTAGCAGATGCAATTGCTTCTCGAATGTTGGACAGACATTTACGATAATCATGCAAGTAAATTTAAAAACATTTCATCACATATGTTAAACAAGATAAGCCGGTAATAGTGATATATATAGATAGAAGTGTGTCAAAAAATATATACATCGTCTTCGATCATAGGTTGAAAACACCTTATGATCGGCAAAATGATAGTACAAAAAGTCAAAATGTCACATGTGACTACAAAAGTGACTAGTCAATCACTGGTGGTGCTCTCTGTATGACACCACTGCGCGGGCTACCTTACGCAAAAATCTCCTAAACGGTCCAGGGACCGCGACTACGAAGCGCTGAAGCCGGGTAGGAATGTCATCCATAGTAGTCTCAGGTATATCTGCCGTGAGACGCTCTAGATCATGCTCCAACTCAGCTAGTACTTCTGCAGCCGCGTCCTGTGGGGCCGGTACCGGTGCAGCTGGATGTAGTCTATCAAAAGGCCGGAGGTTGGCTGGACGCTGTGGACCAACATCTGCATTTTGAAAATTTTACTGTTAGTTTTGAGACGATATATATGAAAAATAAAAAAAAAATACATAATTAGAGAACTTGTGAAAATAAAAGTACCTCTGTCATCCCATTGTTCTCCCGGTGGAAGAACCATGTCCGGATCACCTCTAAAATCCACTCCGGCATACGGAAAGTCCTGTATCAAAAAAACCTGGTCCTCTAACCAGTGAAAGTAACTATCTGAGAATCGAACCACTGTCGCACCCTCGTCAGGATGCCGGGCCATCACCGCAACCCATCGTATCAGCTTTGGCTCCCGAGGACCCAAGATATCAACAGTGAGTTGCTGAGGGATCAGCATTGGAACTCTCTCCAAGGCAAAGCTCACGACTAGAGGCCCATATCCAAAAGTCTTTAGTCGTCCGTTCTTTGCCTTGGTCAGTTGGCTCTTCATATGAGCCGACACAGCTTCACACCAGTTGAAAATGGTGCCTTGGTAACAGTCAATTGCCATCCGCATTTGGGATCCGGAAGCAATGTGTAAAGCGGCCGCGCCGCAAATTCTGGTAACCGTGAACGCTATGACTTTGAGTTCAGGCAGAGTGATGTGTTTTATCTCTATGCCTTTTGAATGGTGAGCCCCAGGTGTGCACCACTCGTCGCGGAGACTATCAAGGGATTGGCCACCCGGCCTAGTCCCCGCAAGACTGAGTTGCTCACCTCTGTTCGGCAAGCCAGTGAGAAAGTATACATCCGAGGGCTCTATCTCGAGCTGGTGCCCTCCTATGTAAAAGCATTGTTCTTGAACATTCCATCGCTCAACCAGCCATTCCAAGAATCTTACCTGGCCCCTCATGCCCGGTATGGTCCAATATTTGTATAATCCGCATGCTCTTAGGGCATCCAGGGAAGGTTGATGATTTATTGCAACTTCATCATCCTCTACATGCTCTCTTTCTCTCCAATCTAACATGGTTAATACCCTGCACATCAGAAATAGCAATTAGAAATTGATTTGGGAATTTTTGGTAGTTTTTTGAGGGAGTTGGGGTTTTGAAATGCGCACTTCTCGGAAGACGCACCCCGGCTTTGTAGCACAGGGCGCCCGGACGCGGCTGGCCTGAAGGTGGGCCGCGTCTTCCGACCATTTTCCCGTATGAGAAAAAGTCGGGGGACGCGGGTCACCCGAAGGGCACCCGCGTCCGCCGAGAAGCGCATTCCAAAACCAAAACCCCCCCAAAAAATGAAACTAAGACCTAAAAATTGATTCTAAACGGATAGAAATGCAGAGTAGGATGTGTAAAATACCTGGATAAGACGGCGTTCGATTCCGACGGTCAGATTTTCCGCAGCGACCACGGGAAGTTTCTTGTCAAAAGCTCCTTTTTCAACCTCAACAATCAAACGGTAAAAATGACATGGTAAAAGGTCTTTTTATAGGTTTTTTGGATGAATTAGTTCATTTTTTACCATGAAAAGGTGTTTTTCGATGTATTTTGCCTATTTTAAACAAGTATGAGTAATGTGTTGCTTTTGTGTAGGACAAAGGGATTTCGAGGGAAATTGTAATTTTTCACAAACAAAAATATCAGAGTCATCTTTTAAGCCCTTTTCTGACTCCTAAAACATGAAAAGATCGCCGAGCGTTTCTTTTACACTCGTTAAAACGGAATTAAAAGACGGTCCCCTTTTAGCTCTTTTCTGACCGCAAAATCAGGAAAAGATTGTCGGGTTTTTGTCGTTTCAAACTCGATAAGGAAATAAAACGACGTGTCCTTGATCGCTTTTTACTTTTCAGGTCAACGACACTATTATGAAAGTACTCCTTGGTCGCAAGATCAAGCGGTTCCCCCAGGTATTATTTTATACTTTTTCGGGCTTGAGGGACACAAATATACGAAAAAGTTCAACGTGGAGTCTCCTTTTGTTTTTTCAGACTCTCTAAAAATGAAAAAAGCCGAGTTTCTCCTATACTGGGCTCGTTAAACTTTTACAGTAAAGGACCTGTTCAATTACAAACAGGAACGAACCACTCCTTCCTAGGGTTCGAATTTAAACTAGGTTGGACTCGTCCGAAGGATGAGCTTATAATCAAGCATATGTTATCCTCCTCAAGCTTGTTAAAAATAAAGAGGTACTTGCCAGAAATGGTGGGGGAAAAGAGAGAAGAATGAACCTGTTTGTTACCTTTTGTCTCAAAAGAAACTTTATTACCACTCTTGAACACGACACTTTTCATTCACCTGGGTTGGGAAATCTTTTACCTCACAGTTGACCAAACCACTTTGAAAGTCTTTAACCGGGTTCCGGGATTAACTTTGAGTTATTCGTCACCAAGCCATCTGTCGTGTCGTTATGTGTTCAAGAGGTCTGCAAGCAAAACTTTCATCTGCAAAATACTTGTCATCCATTTGACCATCCCTGAGTCAGTCCTTACAGCAACATTTCTTCAACTTGAACAATGATTTCGTGTTGCGGGCTTGCCTGCAACGGGTCGCTTTCTATCGACATCGACACATTATCTAGAAAGATGACTTAGGAATCGACAGTACCTTGAAGTCTGCATGCATCAATGGCAGGTTTCTCGCCTTTGACGTCAGTTTACATCATTGACTTTCGATCAAAGGATTCCGTGAAGTGTTCGACATCAAAACATCTATTCACATTTCACGGGTTGTGCTTGGTACTTTGAGAACCATTGACATTACTGGTGGTCTCTCTCACGCTTGTTAACAGTTTACATCATCGACTGGTAATCAAGTGGTTTCTAACATGTTCGACATCAAATCATTTAATCACATGGCTAGAATCGTACCAATTCGGGAAGTAGAAGTGAAGAACCTGGATCTAGTTTCTACCATCCAGGCTGCGAGGAGTTTTGTATTCATTATCTATGTAGACTAATCATAAACAGATGGCTGCGTCCATACTGCGTCTACAAAAGTCTATAAAAAATGATGTACTGCAAGATCATTCCTGTATCAGAATAGTTAGTCCATTAGTTAAAGTTTTGAATCTGAGTATGGGAATGCCTACCTCAGTGATGATATAATCTTATACATGTATTTTGTGTTGAAAATTGCAGGTTCCAACCAGGTCATCCACAAGAAAATCCTTGAAATGATAAAGCGCTTCACCCTTCCTAGAATTACAAAACCCTAATCTATTCCAGGCTTCGCACTTTAGGGGGCAATCTGTTACACTAAAAAATGTCACCATGACTACTTACAGTTAGTATGGCTCAAATCAACAGTCATGCTACCCTCTTAGGCAAGTCTTATGCCTCTGCTATCCATCTCAAACTCAAAGAAGAGAGAAAGTCTTGTAAAAAATGTGTTTATCTCTGGGGTCGCAAGTTCTCTCTAGCCTTACCTGCGGGGACGCTTACAATGTTCACAAAAGTTGCGTCCTTGGACGCTCTGTATGTTAAGGGACAGGTGCGTCCTTCTGTAAAAGGAAAAATGCGCGAGTTTCATCTTAAAAAGGTTACTTGTGGTTACTTCTAGAACTTTCTAGAGGTCGGTTTGATGAAATGGATGCGCCTCCAGTTGGTTCATGTATCCCTATTAAGGAGGAACTTATCCCATCAATAAGGGAGCTATCCCACCCAAAGAGGGGGATTATCCCATTGATGGTGGACCTGAATAACCTCTTTACAGCACTATAAATAAAGACATTGAGCCAGAGGGAGGAGAGGTTGGAGCTATACATTTTCTTTGGGTAAATGCTGCAGGAATTAGGACTCCCATTTAGAACCTTGTGAGGAGAGATTGTCTTTGCTTGATTCTACTTGGAAGTGGGTGAGCTTTGTCAAAGTAGAGGAAAACCCTTGATGGACCCTGGGAGGAACTTGCACAACACCAAGGCAGGTTGTAAGAGTTTCTTTGTTTCGTTATTAATACAAACTGGTTTATTTTTCTCAATAGCTTGTGTTAATGAGTTATTTCATGTGTTCCTTGGTCTGCATGTTGAATATATGTTTTATTATATGAAATGCAAGTGCTTGGTAATTGTTTGATTGTTTGTGGTTGCAGGAATTGACTTGAAGGAGGAGCTCATCCGGATCGGCAAGGACGGACTACAACAACAGCATTTTGGAATAAGGTAAGCCTAAACACTTGTAGTTTTCATGTTTTAAAAGGTATATTTAGAGAAAGATCACTCCATTTTGTCTTGTTTGTCGCTAGAGAGTTTAGACTCCTAGGGAGGTCAGTTGTGTCCGCACAAACAACTTTTTCCGCCACGACACTTATGGCATTGGACTCGTCACCATGACGAGACTTGAGCTTCTCCTCCCTAGGGCTCGTTAAACTATTACTAGGTTGGATTCGACCAAAGGTCGAGCTTATATTACAAGAATATGCTATCCCCTTCAAGCTTGTTTTCAAAAATGATTGGGGTACTCACCAGCAATGGTGGGGGAAAATTTGGAAGTTGTCATTGGCTACCTGTGGCAGCTAGTCACTCTTGAACGTCGACACTTTTGCTTCTTGTCGGGTTGGGATATTCGTACATCGTATTTTTCCCTTCTAGGGTTTTGGGTTGCCATTTAGCCTCATTCCATCTAATCCATGCTATCTCCATCAAGCCTCTGATCCCTTGGTACCTGAATGTTGCCACCCTCCGAAGTCATGTCGCCGACATGTTTAAGAGTATAATCCTTCTGCAGTTCACATTCTTACCTCCTCCTCTGATACTCTGTTTCACCATCTACCACTTGTTCCTTATCTCGTGTCGTTGATGGGGGAAACATTATGGCCCTCTTGCGATGGATCATCTCCTGTTGACATCAGCTCATTATCAAGGAGATTGATTTAAAGATCCCTTTTGGTACCTTGGAACTTGCATGCCTCAATGGCAAGTTCTTCACACTTGACGGTTGACTTTCATCATTGGTCATCGATTGGGTGATTCCATGAGTGTTCGGCTTTAGCTCATTCTTCACACTTCATGTATGGTACTGGATAGTACCTTGAGAGCCATTGGCATTATTGGTGGTTTCTCTTGCGCTTGTTAACAGTTTTCATCATTGACCGTTAATCAAGTGAATTTCTTTCATGCTTGACTTCAACACATCTATTCGCATGCTAGAATTTTTACTATGATTGGTTGGGTTTCAAGAACCTGAACTAAGATTACACATTCTCGGGTTGTGTGGATTGGTTCGTGATTACATACATGACTCCTTGATGGATGGCTGCGACCATACCTGAGTCTTCATGGATAGCTGTGACCATACCTTTGTCATTATATATGGTCTTATCAACTGGGTGGCTACGTCCATACCACAGACCAAGTTTGTATGTCTTTTGCATGGTTGTGCCCATGCCTAGACTATATGTATTTCACTATCAGAGATATTAGTTATATTTGTGCCTACAGGTTCTTCAAGGTGGTGTTCCAGTTCAGACACTTTCGTAAAGCATTTCACCCCTCCCACTCTCTCGGGCTTCATGCTTTAGGGGGCATATGTTACACAATAATTTGTCACTATCCTCATCTTAGTCCCTCTACTGTGTCATGTGTCAGATAAACATGTTCACATCTTCCCATTGATGTAACAAGATTAAGCAAATGCTCTCTAATGCTGAAGATTAACCCTTTTTGACTAATTTTCTGCATCGTTGCTAGTAAACCCTCAAAATCAGCGATGATTTTCTGTCATGCACTGTATCATTGCGACGTCGTCACTAGTCCCTAGTTCATGACCTGTGACAATCCCTATTTGGCGAATTAGTTCAAACAGTCGGCCTTCTGGATGTTTCTAGAGCTGGTTGTTGGGTCAGTTTGGGTCACCTATCTGCCTCTGGGATGGTGGTTCCGCCTCTTGTGCAACCTTCCTTGAGGATTAGCTCCCTCTCCCTCATTTCATGGAGGTACCTCCTCCTATAAAATCACTCACCATTGCTATGATTTGCTAGTTCCTTAGTTGGAGTTCTTTTGGTTGTACAGTGCTACTGCTACTTTTAAGTTTGATAGGTAGTTGGTGTGAGTGTGACAAGTGTGGGATTGCTTTGTAGTTTGCAAGAATGTGTGGAGTGCCCTTAACTTTTTGTAAAGCTTGTGAATGAGAGAGAGAGAGATATATTGCTATTTGGGAGACCCATCTTTGAGAGTGAATGCTTGAAGAAACACACTGGTTGGACCCTCTGAGAAGGCTTGTGACGTCAAGACTTGTAAGCTTTACTCTTGATTCATTATTAATACAATCAATGACGATTTCCTATGTCTTGTATGTAATTTACTTGATAGCTCATGACTTCTTGACTTTGTGAGTAAATAGATCTTTGTTGTTTCTCGGTTATGTGTTTTGTCATTTATTTATGGTGTTTCAGTTTGATTGCTCTTTAAGGAGAAGGAAACGAAAGCTGGAGCAGCGCAACGGAACTTCATCGAACACCGGTTTGAGGTAGGCCTCCAATGATGACTATTTAAAGGAACTAATTGTTGTTTTGTCCTTACTGTGACTAGACCCACTCTAGGGCTAGAGGGGTTGCCTCTATCCATAGAGGGAACACTTTCCTGCATCACAAGTTGGTAGTTGGTCATGAAGATTCAAAGGGACCAAGAGTGCAGAGCTAGTTGGAGAACCAAGAGATATGATCTCATCGTAAGTGAGAAATATCCTAACTTCTATATTAATTCCAAATTTGAAATCTTTCGATGAGAGGGGCTCCGAAATATACAAGCACCCGGTCATGGAAATCTGAATGAACCAAGGTCATAGGGATGGCTGGAGTGCTTAAATGCTAAGATAGAATTTCAGAGGATAGTGACATTAGAACTATTTTAATTCCTTTTTGGAAATATTTTGATGAATATGGAATTCAATGTATATGAGCACTTGGTCATGAAGAATTAGTAGAACCAAGGGCTCGGACCAAGGGCAAGCACCCAAACATTATAAAGCACTCCGGAGGGAAAGGCCATCAAAATTTTATTGGAAGATCCTCTGCTGGAAGGAGATCCGAAATAATTTGGTTGTTGGTCATGCAAGCTCTAGAGAGCCAAAGGAGCAGAGATAGGGCTGAGAACCAAGAGTTATGAGCTCATCAAAAGTGTGAAATATCATAACTTCTGGTAAATTATTATTTGAAAACATTCTGATGGTGAAGGGGGATTCGATATGTGTCGGCACTTGGTCGCAAGAATTTAAAAAGACCATGGGCACAACACAAACTATAAAGGGAGATAAGCACTGATAGAAACTCAAAGGCATTAACACCGAAGCACGAGGCCTCGTCACCACCCCTGATTCCGAGGAAAAATATAAGGGGGCCAAACAAATGGAGCTAAGAGGCATCATACATTTATGATATCGGAAGGGTTTTTCAAATGCAGTTATGATGAAGAAAAGTTGCGATATAGCATCCCCTTCATAGTAAGCCTCTATTCATAGCACTTGGTCTTTTGGGATACACTTTTCAAGGAACAATGGAAAAGGAGCTCTATGACATCAAAAGCTTATGATTTCAGAAGGTTATTTCAAATGATGTTACGAGGAGAGGAGGCTCCGATATTTTAGTTCCTATGCCTCAAGCCTTCAGTCACAGGTAGCAGTTCTATGGTGTATAAGAAATGAGGAGCTAAGTGAAGAAGGGCCAAGGACATCAGAACTTCATGTTTTTGTAATGTCTTTTAAATTGAAGTTTCGATGATTTGCAGCTCCAAAGTGGCACTATGGCCATGTTACGATGCAAATTTGGCTCCGATAGGGTAACACATAAGGGATAAATAATTGATGAGTCAAAAACTATGATTACAAAGCACCACTTGAACCACCACAGTTAATCACCACCATCTCCAAGAGTTGGGAATTCAAGCGATTAAGAGGAAAGTGACAAGCATACTGGCTGAGTATTTGAAGAGGAAAACCGTTGCAAAGACCTGGCCTGTTTAGAGGCAATCACCAGGAATAACATGGAGATATTTTGTTGGGAAATCATTTAGTTTTTTTCTATTTGTATTATTCTATAATTTATTTTATTTTAAAGAAATGAATCAAATCCATTGTAAGGATTTGGGCAGCAAAACCTCTGTGTGCTGAGATAGCTAGTCGATCAGATTACTGGAGCATGGTGAGATATTTTGTAACTATTTTCAAGTTTCCTCTCTCCTTATAAAAAGAGGTAATACACACTTTAGAAAGGTACCCAATTTCTTCATTCAAGGGCCTGAATTATATTTTTGCAAGTTCTGAGCTCTGTTTGCAAAGAAAGTGCTTCCACTTTGGTTCAATTTGCTTATTCATGATGTTCTCAGGCTTATACAATTGTTAAATGCGATGGAATGGTGATTTGGACTCCGTATTCAAATATTAATGAAACAATTTTGTTGACTCAAATAAGATAAATGCGAAATATGTTTTCCCCTTTGTATATCATTTCATATATGTCTTCCCCCTCTGAAATTGTGTAGTGAAGTTTCCAGTTCACTCTCTCATGGTTGTATGTATGTTACGAAGTAGTAAAAAGTACCTGTGTCAATGACAGGCTTACTTGTGTTATTTGATAGTCTGAAGTACCTGTGTAAACACAGATTTCCTTATGATAATTGGTGAAAGGATGTATCCATGAGCCATAGAGCTTAAGACCTTAATTCACACTCCCTGTTTTCTGCTTTCTCGCCTTCTCACTCTTCCATATTTCTATTGGAGGTTGTTTCTTAGGCTTATTTGTTATGTCCAACTCTTTGCATTGATTTCCCTCATTTCCTTCTTCCTATTCATTTATACCACAAAAACAATACTAAGATGCATATTGTTCTATGTCAGCCACTAGAATCATGACATTCCTCTCTGAGATAAGCCATATCTATCAATGTGTATTTAGATTTATGGGTCTGCTTGAGTTTACCTTGGTGAAGGGCCATTGAATCAATCTATGAGTTATCCTAATTCTAATTATGTGACATATGGAGTGCAACATAAATCCCTCAGATAATCTTCAAAAGAACTCCTTTGGAAGCCCTGGGCACTGACCCTTTCCTTCAACCCCGAGGTTTTCACTTGGAGGCTTTTACATCTTCTGAAGCACTTTGTGATGGGAGATAGAAAAGGCTACAATAGCTAGTAGGGGTCCAATAAAGTACTCATTAAAGTATTTTCATTTGTATCATTGTTTTGATGATACTTATCATTTCTGTATGTTTCATGGATTTTTGGGCAGTGGCCTGAGTCCTGGCCCTGAAAAGGTGGCACATAATCCGAAGTTGCTGACACAAAACTACCTATAAAAGTCCCCAGTCATATGCATGCCTTGCTATGGGAGCAACTGGAGGGTCCTAGTTGTCGCATGCATGCCCATTTCAAGGGATCAAAATATGATTTAATGCAACAAAAATTAATTTTCTGTTAGGGGCTGGTCACCTGGATGGGTTGGATGGCTCCTGGGGTTCTATTGCATGTGTAGAAGGTCAGGTTGTCTTTGTTCCATCAATTCCACTTCCTTAATTGCTACATAGGGAGTTGAATCATATCCTAATAAATATTCATCACATGTTTACCCCGGGTTTCCAATTAGTTGGGTAGATGTGGGAGGAGGGAGTTACAAACACATGGTCGGGAGACCATGATTATTTTTCATCTTGGGAGTCTGATGCATGAGAATTCAATCTTCCAGGTCAAAATGAATTTTTACTAGAATAGGGGTCTATCATTTACCAAGGGAGTTGGTTCCCTAATTGAATGTAATTATTTAATTATTAGAATTCTTAGGAATATTCAGATATTCAGAGATATTTGGGGATTAGTTAGATATTTTGAGGCAAATATGGATCTAGAAGATCTAGATTAGGTGAGAAAATAATGTATCTGAACCTAAATTTAGTTCAGGATTTCTTTTTTTTATAAATATGTGATTTAAATAGAATAGATAGAGTAGAATTATGGTTCAAGAGGCTTGAGGAAGCCAAGTGTAGTAAAGGCAAAAATCAGGGCCACTAAATGTAAATATGGCCGAGCAAGAGAGGCCTGTAGTAATTTTTTACATATTGGAATATATGAGGACACTCTATTTTGAGTGTATGAATCTAGAATGCAAGCCATTGTTTATTAATTTCCAACCTATTATATATGTGTATATTTATTGTGTTGTCTATAGGTGTTAAGGCTCAAGAGGGAGAGTGTTTGAGAACATATGTTGGAGTTAATACATAAGTGGCCAGTTCATATAAGAGATTCGAGAAGCATAAATACAAAGAGCGGTTAAAGGTCGAGAGGGGTCAAATGATGTAATCGGGCCGAGTCCTTCATAATATTATATGTATATAATACTAGAAACACTCTACTAAGTGTATTAGAATGTCGAGCCTAATTATTGTTTGTAACCTTATTATATATTCTAGTTATTCCTATGTTTGAAATAATATTGTTGTATTATAGGCCTGCCATAGGGAAGCTAAAGAGATATTAACACAATGATTGAAGGAGAAGAAGACTTGACGTATTAAAGTACCAATGTGGAACATAAAAGGTTTTACAATATACGGTGATGGAAGACGAAGGCTTGAGATTGGAACAAAAGGGTCGATTAGACAGCATACAAGGTGAAACTGAGCTGAGTTTAAATCAAAGGAGCTAAAAGCCATATAATAGACTTAGAGGCAGAGTCAACCATAGAGGAGCATAACACTTACTTTTTTTAAAGTTGTAATGGAAGTCTGTCACTTGACAATGTTGGGAGATGGAACTTGACGACACTGGGAGATGAAAATTGACAACACTAGGCCAAAGGCTTTAGTCTCGAAGGATAAGAGGAGCACTTAGTGAGAATAAGCAAGTTGACTGGGACCAGGTGACGTGTGTTCCAACCAATCTAAAGAAGGATGGGATTAAGTGGAAATGTGGTCCCTACCCAAAAGATTATAAGCCCAGATGAACTTGGAATTGTATTTGGAAGTGGAGAAGGCTCGAGACATAATGTGTAAACAAAGGAAATGTGGTCCAAGTATATGATAAACAATGGAACATTGATGAAAGTTTAAGAGGTGTGTGGAGGATTATGTGGAGTTGTGGGTCTCGTGTGGATGATTTATTCCTTGACGTATTTTGTGAAGCTCATTTATGAAAAGAGGTTCATGTGGCCTCAATAGGACATAAAACCAAGTGGGTCTCACATGGGGGTTTTCTACCTCAAAAACCTTTGGTAATCCCTTATTCCAGTGAGCTTGACTTTAAAGACCAAGCCTTTTGTGTACATGGACATGGGGAATATATATATATATATATATATATATATATATATATAGATATATATATATATATATATATAGATATAAGGTTAGTCATTCCTTAAGTGTATATGTATATAGTATGATCATAGATAGTTAAGAAACCTTTAAGGCTTAAGGGAAAATCACTTATTGCGACAATTGAATAAAAGGGCTGAATTTAGTATTAGGGCATATGTCTCAAAATGTTGTGTGCCGGTATTGGCTTTTCATAAGGGCCAATTTATATAAGAGGGGACTTGCATTGATAGTTTATATAAGCATATAACCCTTTCAGATCCTCCCATTGGTAATTTTATATAAAGGGATATCTTACCCTTTAAATGCCCCCGTTGTATTATTTGTAAAAGGGATTATTATCCTATAAGGTGATTGTAAATAGGGTTGCATGAAGCACCTAATTGATAGAGATTTTGGAATTGTGGGTTGATTAAAAAAAGATTTTAAGTAGGCATAAATTAGGGTTGCATCATTTGGTATCTGAGAAGGAATGCTCTGGAAACCTTAAAATACAGAGTTTGAAAGCGAGAGAATATAGGAACTATGGAGCAAGGAGTTGTAGGAGAATAATATTTGGAGGAGTCTGAAAGAAGCTAAATTTGTTTTTTCTCCAATTTATATTTTTTCTTGAAGACTAATGGCCATAGGGTAAATCTTGGAAGAAAATCATTGAAAATATTGGAAAGCAGTGACCGAGGGAGATGAAGCAGTTAGAAATATTAAGGGAATATGCTTGTAGATTGGAGCAAACATTAACTTAATAGGAAGCAATGTTATGAATGAAGAGTAGGGATAAATTAGGCTCTTAGAAGTAAGAGGTGTTGTGAAAAACCTTAGCAGTAGAATCCCATTGCTATAGAAAAAGAGGTGAAGACATCGAAGTTCTCGAGAAGTGAGCAGGAGAAATTGTAATAGCACACAACTTGAAAGCTGAGTAGTAGACATGCTCTAAAAGGAGAAGAAGAGGTTCTATTATAGGGAACCAGACATTAGGGGAATTTTGAGGTACAAAATGGTCCTCCTAAGGAAATTATAAAATAATAGTGGAAATAATAAAATAAGATTAGATTACATCATCAAATTTTAGAGAGAAAAAGGGAAAAACTATTTTCTCAACTCATATTTTCAACTTATCTCCCTATAGGTTTACTCAAATTTTGAGTGGCAACACTTGTTGGATGAAAAATTTGATTCCTTGTCCAAAGAGTACCCATGTTACATACTTTTGATGGACCCTACTACATGAAGAATGAGAAATACATGAAAAACATGATTGCAATCATGTTGTTTCACATATTTCTCATTTTACATGTAGAAGTGTCCATAAAATGTATGCAACATGGATACTAATTGGATGAGGAATTAAATTTTGAATCCAACAAGTACTCCCGCTCGAAATATGAGTACAAACTTAGGGAGATAAGTTGAAAATATGAGTTGAAAAAGTAGTCGTATTATTTTATGATTTTTTAATCTTATTACCCTTTTACTCCAAAAATGGTGAATCATCCCCCATGGTTAATCATCTTGAATCCTATCAGTTCTCATAAATTTTATTTTTGTTGTACATTTTTCTTACGAGGCCCATTTTAGACCTCAAAAGTCCCCTAATGAGAATGACGACTTCCTACAAGAAGTTGTTGGCTAGAAGTTGTGTTGGGTAGAATTTGTGTTAGGCCCTACTATTGTTACCTTTTTTCTCACCCTCTCCTAATGTTTTTACTGTAATTTTCCTACTTTACCCCTTTGGATGCCATAAAATCACTCTACACTGGCTAAACTGTGTTACTCTACAGTGGAGTTGAGAATTACTAATAAGGACTGTTTTGTATATCTTTGATTGGTTTAAGTAGATGTTAAATAAATTTATATTTCTTGACTTAAATGACTAATATATAGATGGAATATAAATTATAGGGAAGACACTTGAGTACGTGGACATGTCATTGGAGGTCCAACACCCATTCCAATGAATACATCAAGCAACCATTTTGGAGAAGCTATTTTGTACTTAGTTTGGTACTCAAATCAGTACTCTATTTTAGGTTTAGTACTAGGAAACTAGTCAAGTATCGACATCTCGATATAGTATCTCTTATTTTTGAGCATGGTGTTAGTTTCCTTGATCCAAAGTTAGTGTCACAATTGGAACAATTCAATTATGATCTAGGTGAAGTGATCCTGAGAATTTAGCTTAGCTTAATTTAGTTCAGATCACAGGTGTATTTTCTTTCCTCGATCATTTTGTTGTAACCATTTGTAGGTCTAAATTCTTTAAAAAGGCCCAGCGTTTGTATGAGAGGTGACACAAAAACACATGCATAGAATGAATCTGTAACGAGGAGATTTGTTATTAGGAATTTGGTATCTACGGGCAAATACTAATTCCCTAGATAAGTAGCCATATCTAGAACAATAGTTTAAAGCACTTTAGCCTTTTCCTATAAGAAATAGATAAGGCAAAGAGAATGAGAAGACCTACTTGTAGTTCCACTTTCCTCTTGTCTCCTTTGTATTTGTCCTGTCGCTCCTTCCTGTACTTAACACACTTGAGAACTACTTGTAAACATCAGCAGAAGGAAAAGAACTAATCAGATAAAAACATATATTGATTACAAGTAAATGGAATTAGATACATTTACACATATAAGCATCATATAACAAGATAAGCATATGGAAACAGGTTCAAATAATTTATTGAATAGAAGAAAGAATTACAACCACAAATTCTAATTTGAAGTCACTCCTCCAGCTTTGATCCTATCCACATCACATCAAAAGCATGACAAACTTGTAGCATAACAATACTTGTCTCAAAGTCAATTCTCATAGCAAAATTATCTGCTTACAATTCAACATAGTCCAGCGCCTGATCACTTAGATTAGTATTCAATTTATAGGAATATGGAGGAGGTTTTGTCATCAATGAAGGTATTGAATGGCCTTCCATACTTAGAATTAGTTTTCATGGAAGAAGGGATAAGAGGACAGGAGGTTGTTTAACTCATTCCCTGTCCATTTTCAAGCTCAGAGGAGATGATAAGTGTGGGAATCTTCTAGATGGTTCCAGAAGATAAGAATATTACCAGACCCTATGTGAATTTTGCTCAAACTCACCCAACATAGGTCAACGAGGGCCTAAGTGCTCTGTAGAGCACCCTAGCATGGACTTAAATTCTCTTCAGTGCACCTTTGCATGGGCCTAACTGCACTGGTCCCTCTAGAGGTCATTTCAGGATGTCTTTAGGCCATGAAACTGTCTCTGAAGGAGGAATTCAAAAGTTTGAATTGTTTGGCACATGTAGCAACTAAAATTAGGGTTTGATGAGCCCTAAAACATTGATCTAGATGATGGGAGTAATGTGCCCAAATGGATTTGTAATCGCTACCCCATAAAGCATGAAGTCGAAAATGTAATGTCAAGTGAAATGCTTTATGATGTGATGAGGAGGTTCCGAAGCGGTTGGTGACCTGCATCAATTACAATACATAATATCATGATATTTTGATTTTTTCTAATGAATTGTTGAGGGAAGGCATACCCATTCTCAGCATATAAACTTTCATTACATGTACATAGACAGTTGTCTACAGATATAGACCCAAAAATGGATGACCATCAATGTAAGGCCATTGTACATATGATTTATTACTCTTTATATCACAGCCCGAATGGATGAAAATAGATCCAAGGTCTTCTATCTCGTTCAATTGTTTGCTCAAGTACGATTCTAACCATGTGAATATGTGATTTGAAGTTGAACATGGGAAGACACTGCCTGATTACCAGCCAATGATGTGAGCTGTTAACAGACGTGAGAGAAATCACCGATAATGATAATGATCCTCAATGTACTACAATACATTCTGCATGGTTTGAATAGATGTTTTGATGTCTAACACCATACAAAGTCTTTCGGTTGAAGGCCATTGATGTCAACCTATCGCTGGAAGCGAGAATCTTGCCATTGATGTATGCAAGCCTCAAGGTACTAGAAGGGTGTTTCTAAGTCAACTTCTTGGATAATGAATTGATGTCGACAAGAAGTGACTTGTCGCAAGAGGGCCTTGATGTATCCCACATCAATGACACGAAATGAGTGTAATGATTTTGGAGATGGAATTTGACTGATGACACAAGGTTTAGGGTGGCGGTCATGAAAATGAAGGTTTATGGTATTGCAAACACTGAATTTTAACTGAATGAATTCTATTGAACATGTTGGTGACACTGAAATGAATTGGTAGCAATGCCCCAAAACAAAGTGATGGATGGTATGATAGACCAACAGTCTGATAACCATCAAGCTGATAACCCAATCAAATAGTGACGGTGATGATGTGAAAGTGTCATGTTCAAGAGCGACCTGCTGCCAAAAGTGGTTTACCCCTTTTCCCATTTTCCCTAGTCATTGTTGACCAGTACCTCTTTACTCTTATCATGCTTGAAAAGGATGACATATGCTTGTTGCATAATTCCACCCTTCAAATGAATCCATTGTTATGTGATGTTTTAACGAGTCTAGAAAATGTGAAACTCGGTCTTGTCATGATTGACAAGTTTGTCGCTATTTGATGTTTTAACGAGTTTAAAAACAAAGATAACTCGATCCTTTTCAAGTTTAAAGAGTTTAAAAAGGGATGAAAAGAAAACTCCACAAGTTCCTTTTCATAAATTTTTCTCTCAATCCTGAAAACACGTAAAACAGTATGAGAGAGAACCTATTGACCATGTTCGGTCAACATATTGCTTTTTCATAAATAATCTATTGCAGATCGAAAAAGGTTTAAACTTATATTTAGTAGATGCCATTTCCAATCCTTTAACAAGCTGAAAAGTACAAGCACTCGACAATATTTTCATATTTCGAGAGTTTGAAAAGAGCTTAAAGAGGACTTCAACTTTGAGGAATGAGTGGTGTCTAGGATAGCGCCTGGTTTCGGTGATGTTGGAACTTCTCAAAACATGTTGATTTATGTGAAGAGGCTAGCTAATAAGACCACTCATTACAATTGTTCCTCAAAAAGGGTAAAACAACCAAGTGAAAGTGTATGATTGGCCAAGTAGATAGTAAAAATGGAAGGAGAAAAACCAAGGCTTATCTGACTAAAGAGGCTGATAAAATGGCAATCATGAGGGTTAAAATTGAAATTGGTTCATTTTTACACAAGCTTGAACCATAGGGAACTATGCTTGGATTTAGTTTGATGGTTACACAAGCTTGAAACAAAAAACTATGCTTGAGATTAGTTTACATGACCCCAACATGGTGACTTGATTCTAGGTGCATGCCCACCAAGCTTCATTGTATTCACCTAAGTAGACTACTCATGGATATCAGGTGGATGGAATGAAGGTTCATTTACGAGATCAAGTGAAAGACTCGACTGGGATTTTACGAGATCTAGTCAAAGAATCGAATTGGAACTTTGCTCCAGGGGAGCTTGTTTCATTTTTCAATGAGCTTGACACAAGAAAAGGAACTCTGCTTAGATTCCTTGTTTCATTTTTTAACAAGCTTGACACAAGACAAGGAACTATGCTTTGATTTCTTCTTTCATTTTTTAATGAGCTTGACACAAGACAAGGAACTAAGCTCATGGGACCCGTTTCTTTTTTTAATGAGGTTGACATAGTAAAAGAACTATCCTCATATTCCTTGTTTCATTTTTTAATGAGCTTGACACAAGACAAGGAACTAACCTCATACTCCTTGTTTCATTTTTTTAACAAGGTTGACAGAAGACAACGAACTATCTTCATATTCATTGTTTCATTTTTTAACGAGGTTGACACAAGGCAAGGAATTATCCTCATTTTCCTTATTTCATTTTTTAACGAGGTTGACACAAGACAAGGAACTATCCTCATATTCCTTGTTCACTACCCATAAGAGGTCGTGACTTCCAAGAGGTTCTCATCATATGGGAGAACAATGCTCTAGAAGGAGAGATCTAGTTCCAATGCCCCCAGTACATAATGTACAACATCACATAATTGATTGTCCATTGATGTAGGCATGGAACGGGTTGCCACATAATTGACCTGTGGTGGGGAAGATACCATTGTTAGAAAAGGACCATTTAGGGAAGATGGTTGAATGGAAGCCATATTTGGACCAGGAAATGAAATTTGGTCAACGTTGACAATTCTGCCTTCATGCAGGAAACGAATCACTCAAAAGAGTGTTGAAACAATAGTTCCCGTGTCATAAACATAGTCACGCCCAAGAAGTAAATTGTAATCTAAAGGACCTAGGACTACCATCACATTTAAATAAAAAAAATTTCCTCCCAAAGTAATAGGTAATTGAGGGAGGATCCCTAATGGTTGACTGGTTCCTCTATTAAAAGCCAACAGATTATGGGTGATAGGCACAAGTCACGGCGAACTGAGTGCTTGCCAAGCAGTGGAGGAAAGGATACTCACATATGCACCTTCATATATAATAGTGCGAGGTACAATAATATTAAAAACATGTACTATGATCTGGAAAGGTACATAGGAAGGAAGATGACATCCTACCAGTCGATTCCAATCAAAGGAAGTGACCAGACTACTTGGAGGGGGTACCATAGAAAGGGGAGTATTATCCCCTTGTGCCACGAGAATGGGAGGATTTTCCTCCTATCTTGATGGAATAGGAGGGTTGTCTCCAATCTCATTAGAATATGAAGAAACAAAAAGAACTTGAGTGGTATAATACTCACTCTCTCTGGGAAAGGTATGATTAACTGAAGGTGAAATCAGGTCAAATTTTTCCTCGACTTGTGATGGTTGAGGTGTAGACTCATTAGACTCACATTCATAGAGAATGGGTTTGATCGACGGTTGATTTGGGTTAGTCACTTTATCAACTAGTGAAGGATTAAGGGATAGTCTCCTATGACCAGATGGAAGTCTCTGGGTGAAGAAGGACGATTATCCAACACTTTTTTGGCTTCATCCAGATAGGGGAAAAGGTTAATAGAGTGATTCCCTTCACATAACCTACAGGGAAAATTAACTTTACCCTTCTTTCAATGAACTTTACTACCACTAGTTGATGGTGTGTCACCAGCATGATCTCTAGAAGTTGATGGCACAGGATGATGTGAACGATAAGACCATTCTTCTAATATCTTAAGAATATCAGAACAATGTCGAAGAAGATGGTCTCCCGTACAAAGTTTGCATGGATGTCGAACTTTGTGAGGCTTGATGGACTGTTTCTCATCAAATGTTGCATTCAAAGAAATGGTTGCTTGGTTGCCCCTCTGCTGAATTAGCTTCTTCTTCTTCTTCTTCTTCCCTTTCTTCTTCTTCTTAAACACTTGGTTACTAGTACCAATACTTTCACCAGGCGAAGAGGAATAAGGGGAGGAAGAAACAATTGAGGAAGAAGGAAAAGGGTCAACTTTAGGATTAACTGGAGGTTGATTTTGTCGAGTTGGAGGAGTACTCGATTGCAGATAAATCATGACATTTTGAACCAAGGAGGTTGAAAACAACCATACTGGCAAGCCAATGGTAAATCCCAGAAGGGACAATGTAGCCATATAAGAAGCAACAATATTTCCAAAAGGAGGAAAAGGACTAGGATTCCCATCAAAAGGAATTCCTTGATCGGTGGACTCCGGATTTGTTGCCATATGTCTCAACCTAAGACCAACTAAGGAGCGATTGTGGAGGATGTTACCCGTAGTCAATTAATTTTATTTTAATCAAAGTAACATAACAAAAAAAAGAGGGATAATCTAGGCAAAAGGTTTACCAAGCAACTGTGAACTTCATAATACCTCCCGACGAACCGAGAAGTATGGGCATGCAATCTCCCCAAATGTTGTGTTCAGTGTATCATAGTGTACAAGGTGATTGAGTTGGTTAGCTAAGGATGGATAAAAACCTAGTGTTGTCCTCCCGTATATACCTAAAAGTATGTTGAGGCCCAATCTTTATTAGAGTTGTCTAATGCAAAACCACACAGTGAGAGCATTCCCATATACTTTACATATTGTAACACCGCCCTATATACCCGAAGGTACATGAACAAGTTGCAATATATTCACGTACATGGAATGAGGTATCACACTCGGGATCTATTGCAGACAAGTTAGTGACAGCTACTATGTTTTACGACGTTGGAACACGTCTTTAGCCTAGACCTCTAAATGTTTTTTGTTAAGTGACAATGCTCCATTAGGTAAATTCAGATAAATTTTACGTTGATCTTCTTTAGAATTTTCCTTTCAAGGTTCACCACATGATGTATGTTTGAAATTCCTAAAATGAAACTAATATGATAAGCATCATTTTCATTCAATTGAACAGTGAAAACCTTAGCCAGTAGGGATAGAGGAGTCAGATCTTTGACAGAGAGAAAAGAGCACACCTGATGCAATTTCCCTAGCTATTCATATCAAGTTTTCACAAAATATAATATGAATGATGCAAGTTTTTGTTTTACATTCCCTTAATGTTATGATTAACAAAAAAGGAAACTAATGCACATACAATAAATTAATCTTTTTGCAAGAATGAAGACTTTATGACAATTCCTTTTCGAAAGAAATGATTACTTTTACGAAACTTTATGTTGAACAAAGATTAATCGACTATATTCTAACTTTGACAATGAATCGATAATGAAAAAGAAATAATTTAAGAAATATTAATCAATCAAATCCAAAGTAGGGCTAGCAAAGGAAATACAATGTTGATTTCAGAGATATAACAATCATTGATCTTTCAGCAAACCAGTTCAGAAGGAAATTTGGAAAAAATCAATCCGAAGGTAGAATTTTTGGCTTAAGGAGGATTAGCGTGGCCTTGAATGTTAGAAAATGCACTCTAGAGCACTTTCTCTAAGCCAATGGTGCTTTCCAAATCACTGTCCCCTGACCAAATGTGCTCTCGTTACAACACATTCCTAGAATACGCGTTTTAGTGCAAATTTTAACAAAAAACACTTCAAAAATGCTGAAACAAGATCAATGAAGGAAAATAAAGTCTACTACAGTATCCTAGGATGTGGATAAGCTACTTGGAATGATGATCATCCCCAATGGAGTGGCCAATTTGTTATGAGGAATTTGGTATCTACAGATAAATATTAATTCCCAAGATAAGTAGCCATATCTAGAACAACAGTTTAAAGCACTTTAGCCTTTTCCTATAAGCAATATATAAGATGAAGAGAATGAGAAGACCTACTTGTAGTTTTTCTTTCCTCTTGTCTCCTTTGTATCAGTCCCATCGCTCCTTCCCGTACTCAACAAGCTTGAGAAGTACCTGTAAACATCAACAAAAGACAAAGAACCAATCAATGCAAAAGATCTATTGATTACAAGTAAATGGAATCATATAAATTCACACATATAAGCATCATATAACAAGATAAGCATATGGAGAAAGGTTCAAATACTTTATTGAATAGAATAAGGAATTACAACCATCAAGTCTAATTCAAAGTCACTCCTCTAGCTTTGATCCCATCCACATCACATCAAAAACATGACAAACTTGTAGCATAACAATACTTGTCTCAAAGTCAATCCTCATAGCAAAATTATCTCCTTACAATTCAACATAGTCTAGCCCCTAATCACTTAGATGAGTGCTCAATTTATAGGAAGGTGGAGGAGGTTTTGTCATCAATGAAGGTATTGAATGGCCTTCCATGCCTAGATTTAGTTTCCATGGAGGAAGTAATGAGAAGATAGTTGGTTACTTAACTCATTCCCTATCCATTTTCGATCTCATAGGAGATGATAAGTGTGGGAATATTCTAGATGGCTCCAAAATATAAGAATATTTCCAGAACTGTCTGTGAATTTCGCTAAAAATCACCCAACATAGGTCAAACAGGGCCTAAGTTCTTTGCAGAGCACCATGGCATGGACTTAACTACTCTACAGCGCACCTTTTCATGGGCCTAACTACGCTGGTCCCTCTAGAGGTCATTTATGGATGTCTTCAGGCCATGAAACTATCTAAGAAGGAGGCATTCAAAAGGTTGACTTGTTTAGGGCATGTAGCAACTAAAATTAGGGTTTGATGAGCCCTAAAACACTGATCTAGATGATGGGAGTGATGTGCCCAAATGGATCTGTAACAAGATTGTGACATTGTATCATTTGACTATGTTTTGTTTAACACTGAAACTCTCAAAATTATGTTCTATTGAAGGTTTTTAATATAATTGTCTCAACTTCTACGTATATTTGACAATTCATGTTTTCTTGATCTCAGGACTATTGAATTAAGTTAGACTTGTTCTAAGTTGTGGCAAGGGCCCACCAAAAACCTTGACCCAGTCATGTAATATTTTCGTTAAGTAGGAGGTGTGTTTCAAATTCATTAGATAAAACTGTACTTGAATATTTGTTCTCTTTTCTTGATGATTTCCAGAATTTATGTACTTAGAATTGCACTTAAATTTCATTTTATGCTTTCATAGATCAGAATTTGTGATAGCTACTGAAATGTATATTGTGTTTTTGCGAGCTTGAGTATCATTTTCATAACTATACTCTGCATCTATTAACTTCTTTGATTTCTCTCGTGATTTCATGAACACTGAGAGGAAGGTTTTAGTTTGGAACATATTTATGAGAAATCAATCATTGTAATTTTAGGTTAACTCCTTTGTTCAGAAAGAAAATGATTTGATCATATGTAGATCTATATATTGTTGGCAAGAAACTCATGTAGCTTGTGTTTAATCTGAATTCTTATGGGAATTTCTTAGGAAAAATGTGGCGTTAATTGATTAAGTAGATAGTGTTAATGCTTGGAGAATTCCATATCATTACAGTGTGTTGGTTATTCGATTAACAATGTGATGATTATTTGATCTGCAGTGTAATTTTAATGAGTGGTATGTCATTTATTTGATTTTGTACTATGCCCTAAGTTAGATTTACTTTTGTTCACTTTCTTAGATAAATCGAAACTTTGTGTTATTTAATCACTCAGATTGATTTTGAGTTAGGAAGCCATAAGTTATGTGTTAATATGCTTAGTTTGCTTTGAATGAAATAATACATAGGAAATAGTTTGAGTTATTTTGCAAGACATTGTTGAGTTTACTTTCGATTCTTACACCCTGGGGATTAGTTTTTCATAATGATTTTAAATGAAATTGGTTGTTAGGTTGATTTGAGAACATCACTTGTGATAGTTGCCAATCTTATTTTTGGAAGAGTTTTTGAATTAGATGTTCCATAATTGAGAATGAGATAGTAATTTTGGTTGTGTAGGTGAAATATATTTCATTCTTAGTAATTCATATTGTGTAATGAAATAGGTTTCTTCATTTCGGAAAGATTTGGTGTGATTTTTAGGAACATAGTTGTTTATTATGAACTTAAATTCATACTAAGTTTTCATAGGGTAAATATAGATCTGAACTGTAATGCAATTCAACTCAAAGTTTATGAACTCCAGTTGACAATTTAAACTAAGGGAATTCAATCACATATAAAATCCATAAAAATTTTGGTGTCATTGTCGGGGAGTTGAAAACAATGCAAGTAATATTTATCTAAATATTTATGTGTGGTAAGGATTTTTCAAGGCAATAAGAGAGTGGATAGTCTACGGTAGGACATGAGTGAAGAGCCACACATCCACTATGGTGGGGTTACTCTAAAGTGTGGTTGTCTATAGTAGATATTTGTAGTGTTTTATTTTTCTTATGCACAAAAGTAGATGTGGACCTAGAGATAGTAAGGGGAGATTTATTCAAAGTACAAAATCACTTTTAGAATTATTTGGTCCTACAAAGACTCCCCCACCTAATGTTGCTAATCGTTATGAAGGTATTAAAGAGGAGGGAGAAAGCTCTACCACAAATGTGGACTTAATAAAAGGAATATTACATCAAGAGGAGCCAACACAACTTCAAGGTATACCACTACAAGAACAAACTATCTTAGCAGCTGCTTGTTGGGATGGGGTCCCCTGGGTCAGTTTTGGGATTAAAAACCCAGGTTTTGATGTAATTTTTGTGAAAAAAATGTAAAGTATCCGTGATTTTTGGATGCAGAGGGCATAGGTAATTAAGATTAAAAGGGAACTTAGCCCCCTGTCTATGAAAAGTTGAGTAGATATTGAGATCCACCAATGGTCCACAGAGCATGGGATTGTATAAATAAGTTTTTCTTAGAAAGTCTAAGATATAATATGATGATGGTGGATGTAATGGGTCGATAGAAGATAGTACAGAGAAGTGAGTCATAGAGAGGAGAAAGGATCTGTAGCTGAGTGCGTAGAGGCCTAGAATAGCATCCGCAGTGGAGTGCGTGGACCCTTGTAGTTGAGTGTGTAGGGTAGTTTTGAGTCTGTAATATCATATTGAAGATCAATAAAGAAGACTATTTAATAATCCACATGTTTTTTTTTCCTTCCATTATTTATGTTTGTGATATATGCTATGATTGAATAATGCTTTTATGAAATATTGATCTATTAATGCATGACTCTATGGGATAATTCTTAATAACTGTATGTAATACATGTTAAGTACTTTCACAAAGACTATAATACCTTATGTTATGTTTATTAAATACTTAAGTAGATCCATGCGAGCTCAGATCTAGGGTTATTTTTTGATATGTGTAAGTGGAGGATTCAATTATTAAGGGTCTGCAAAGACCTATCGTAGACCTTCTTGAAGTTCTAGATGCCGTTTAAAGGGAGTTGTAGTACAGAGCCCTAAGGGCTTATAGATCTGCGTGAAGACAGGTATAGGGAAATAGATGACATCATACTAATCTCTGTATGCGAAAAAAAATTTCCAGCATCCCCCCATACTGCTTTGGGTGAGACTTCAGCCTGCGCTACGTGGGTTGATTTCGTAAGGGCCAGGTAGGGCTTTGATTGGTGCAATTAACTCTGAACCTGGGTCAGGACCCACTAAGCCAACAAATGGTTCTATTTCTGGGACTGAGATCTACTTAGAGAGATGTGTGATGTTGCATCACTAGAATCCGACCAAGAAGGAAATTGAGAAGTGGTTGGATAGAAAGATTCATGAATTCGCGGCAAAATAAAATAGGAATCTGTGCCTGTCAAAGGAGGAGTGGTTGCATATATACTTCTACATAGAAATACATGAAATTTTCTTCTGCACCTTCCTAATCAAATTATACGAGTGGATAGCTAAGTTGGTAGACGACCAAAGGAGGTGGAAGCTTGAGAGTCCAATAGTGTGGACTCCAAAGCTAGTGCAAAGGTTGGAAGCTTCTAAAAATAAGATTGTGTGCACTGTCAACCACTAGCTGGATCAGATTATAGGAGGATTTGTTACATAGTTCACGGTTGATACCTTAGTAAGCTACAACAAAGAAGAGCAGCACTTATTCAAGGAACCACGAGGTAAGTATCTGAGATATTTGAATACATGGATTAAGATTCTCTTGTGTGAGAAATGGGTTATGCCATTGCCTTGATGTTTGGAGCTACACGAAGTGGAAAACTCTTTAGAAATTGAGAGACAAGAGGTCCTGAATATAGCCCATTCATTGGACCTCCTTCGAGCGATGACGAGGTAATGGTACAAGCCTCACCGCGGAGTTTTGCCCAGCTAGTAAAATTGGTATTTCCGCGGATACATCATCCATCCACTCCACCTCCACCTTCAACTCTATAGCATAAACCTTCGCCCATACCTCTGCCACCACCATCATCGTTCAACATGTCAAACACAATAAAGCTCCTAATTTTCAAGGGTATAGGTAGCGAAGATACATACTAGTTCTGCTTTGTTTCGAATGTTGTGTGGATATCGCAACATATCAATGATGAAAGCATAAAGAAGGCATTGTTAGTTACCACTCTTCAGGATCATGTGATGACGTGGTATATTAAATATTGTGCTCATCATCCTGTAGAAATGCTAGAAGAGACTAAGGATGCTTTAAAAAAAGCGTTTAGTAAGCCTAAGTCTGACTTGCAGTCAGTAGTTGGATTTAGGAGACCATGATGAGGGTTAAGGAGATGCATTGGGAGTTAGATCAGAAGCTGAAATGTGTGATTTTTGAAGCTAATATGCAGCTCACAGATGGTCAACACCATGAGTGGTTCATAGCTTTGCTTCTTCCCCACCTAAGGATTTCTTTGTCACAACAGAATATAGGAACTCAGGCAGAAGCCTTGGAAATTGTGATGAGATTGTATGTGACGCCTATTCAGGATGTGACTTTTGGAGTCCAAAAAATTCACTCGCAATTGAAGAACCTCTACTTGGAATTACAAAGCTTGATAAAAGAGAAGTAGGCTAGGTTGGAGGTGCGCAAGAAAGTCTGGTGCCCAAAGTGTAAATTCCATGGGCATGATAAATACCACTCCCCTGTCTTCGCAAATTATATTGCAGGAGGGGGACCCATTCCCTTAAGGCTAGAAGCTCTAGAGGGACCAAGTGTGGGGCCGCGCTATGGTTTGCTATTTGTTAGGTGGCTAGGAAACACATAATGGATAATTTTCATTTGCTGCAAAAGTTTGTTCAAACACCACAACAGTTGTTTTGTGATTTCTGCAAATCGATGGGCCACGATGAGTTCCACTATTGCAGCTACGAGTTGATGATGGAATGAATGCCTACCTATCGAATGCAAGCCAAAACGTGGCCTTCGAATCAGGGTGCTAGAGGAGCACGCAGAGGATATGAAGGATGAGGATGAGACTGAGGAGGAGGAGGGCATGGTAGAGGTCTGGGATAGGTTATTTTCTATAATTGTGGGAGATCAGGGCACTACACCTGGGAGTGTCAAAATTAGACACACCTGTCCTATCAATACTGCAACCAGTTTGACCACATTATAGAAGAATTCCCTGTGTTGATAGCCAAGATGTAGGAGAAGAGGGTGAAACCTCATCAACTTACGTAGAACTTACAAATGATGGGAGCTAGGCCCCACGAAGAAGATCAAAATGTGAATATAGTGCTGAGGAGCGGAATAAATACTAGCGGTGACAAGGAAAAACAACTTGAAGAGGACGGATGGGTCTGTAAGGCCCCAAAAAAGGAAGTTGGTTTTGATCTGGCACACATGAAGGAAACATTTACGGAAGACAAGAAAAAATTCACTAAGGCCTCCACCTCAGGAAGCTAGAAAAAGGTACCAGAAACCAATGTGTCTACAAATATTCTTACCATGTTCTTGGAGAATACATGAAACTTCTGCATGATAAGAAGGTTGTGAAAGGCTTGCAAGAATTGATAAACAAGTTTGTTGGTAAAAAAACGCCCCTGGTGGACACTGCTTGATAACAAAAATTGCAAATATAAGGCAAGAAAAGGGCGTGAGATGAGGCTCACCATGCAGATAGGCGATTATGAGATGGACCAGGTCATTCTGGATCTGGGGTTTGACGTGAACGTTTTGCCTAAATAGAGTTGGGAAAGAATGGGGAGACTTGTGTTACAGTGGTCTCTGATCCATCTTAGAATGGAAAACTAGTAGAGGATCATCCCTATGGGACAACTACATGGAGTAATGGCAGATATAGAAGGTGCTAGCACGCTAGCTGATTTTGAAGTAATAGAGATCATCGATGACAACAATCCATACCCTGCACTTCTTGGAATTGACTCTGCCATTGATATGAATGGATTCATAAACTTGAAGAATAGGAAAATGTAGTTTAGAGGAAATCGCTTCGGGTTGTAGTACCGTTGGACCCTGCAGAAGGACTGTGCATTATTGAACCAGTCCGTGAATATGAAGAAAGTGATGATGACTTGGATCAAATTTACAAAATAATAACATAGGATCAAGACTGAATTAATCCAACAGCTGATGGATGGATTTCATGGTACCAGGAAAGTTCTTGTACCTATGATTTAGATGAAGAATTGGAGCATTGACAAAATAGGTTGCATGAAGTATCTACGCTGCACTACAACACGATGACTAAATCGTTGTGTTGTGTGTCATTAGAGGTAAGAAATTTACCTTATTATGATGGTTTAGCTAATGTATATAAGTTCTTAGATGCCTTTGGACAATAATTCCCTGAGGATCATCGCTTCCAAGAACCGATTTGGCATTGCGCGCTATGCCCACACAATGGTGGGGTATGCAGAAGGATATATTTGATGAATGGTGAGATTACAAAAGGATGATGAGGTTGTGATTTGGTCATCATAAAATTTGACTGACTGAAAAATATGATGGGAGAAATAATCCGTGCAATCATCTAGTGAAGTGGACTAAAGCTTATGGAACGAAGCCACAACTAGCGTGGGTGCACTTATTATGTCATACTTTGGATAAAATTCCTATGAATTGGTATCTGGAAATGGAGCTTTGCCATGACACCATAGAGTGGGATATACTAAGGGAATGATTCTTAATGACCTTCAGTTTTGAAGATGGGTTTAAGAGCATTGATGAAGCTCTATAGGAGGTTAAGGCAACGATCTTCAGAACCTCGCAAGAACATTTGGAGTTGGCTCAACCAGATTGGAGCACCTAGCTATGCCATACGCTGGAATGCTATAATGTGACTACTGAGGGGGAGGATGAAGACCCAAGAAATATTAATATTCCATAGGTAGAAGGCCATCGCGAGGTCAAAGGTCCACAAATAGAAAACCCAGACATCATTGCGCCATTGAAAACCAAGCAAGTGAACATTGGTACTGAAGCAAAGCCAAAATTTGTGTATATTGGGGATTACTAGGATGATGCCATAGTGGATAAATTTGCTGAGTTACTCCACGAGTAAAAGGATCTTTTTCCTACAAATTTTTTGGACCTGAAGGGCATCATAAGTGACTTTGGTGTGATGAAAATCACTTTGAAATAGGACGCAAGCCTATTAAGTAGATGTCATATCACCTTAATCTCAAATAGAAGGAAAAGGTTCACTTGGAGTTGGATAAGATGCTAGAATCAGGCATCATCAAACCTATGGAAGAATATGATTGTGTGAGCCCGATGGTGGTTTAGGAGAAGAAATAGAAGGTAGAAATAAGGATTTGCATATATCTGAGGAAGCTTAATGATTCCTACATCCATGACCCATTCTCGATGCCATTTAGAGATGAAGTATTGGACAACGTTGGAGGGAAGGAGGCTTATTCATTCACTGAAGGTTTTTTGGGGTACCATGAGATCAAGATCGTGCCAGAGGAAAGGAGAAAAACAACCTTCACGACAGAATCAGGTTGCTTCTAGTATACTGTAATTCCGTTTGGACTCAAGAATGTGCCTGTGATATCCCCTTACGTAGTTATAGTAGCATTTAAGTAGTTCATTCATAAGTTCTTGGAGGTGTATTTTGATGACAGGACGATGTTTGGTTTAGTGAAGCGCCATGTAGCAAGTCTATGCTTGATGTTGGATATGTGCTGCAGATACTAGATTTTGATAAATCTAAAGAAGTGTTTATTCGATGTCCCCTTTAGGATCTTGTTGGGTCATGTGGTGTGCAAGAAAGTGCTGACGATGGACCCTGCCAATACTGCGGTGATAGTGAATTTGGAGGCCCCAAGAAGTGTCAAGCAGCTACGCGCAACGCTCAGACATATAGGATATTACAGGAAGTTCATCAAGACTTATGCTCATATTAACATGCCCATCGAGAAACTACTGAAGAAGGATGATACATTCCATTGGGATGAAGAATGTCAGTGTAGTTTAGATGTTTTGAAGGAATATATGGTCACCGCGCTGATCTTGGTCTTTCCCGATTCAAAGAAGGAACTCCATGTACATGTCGATGCCTCTTGCATTGTGTTGGGAGCAGTGCTAGCACATATGAGTGAAGGAGAGTTGGACCACCCTATATCCTTTGCGATTAGGAAATTATCAATGGCCAAGAATAATAACTCAATGACAACGTGCGAAACATTGGCTATGGTATACACGCTTCAAAATTTTAGGCACTATTTGTTGGGTGAACATTTCAAAATGTACACAGATCATTATGCCTTGAAATACCTGGTCAATCAGCTTCTGTTAGGGGGGAAGATATGCTGATGATTGCTGCTATTCCAAGACTATGACTTTGAGGTGATTGTGAAGTTAGGAAGGTTAAATGCAGGACCTGACCATCTGTCACAGATCAAGACATGAGAGGAACCTACTAATTTGGAAGAAGGGTTGCCCGATGCACAGCTCTTCGCAGTGTGCATATAAGATAACTAATTTTCAGATATTATTCACTTTTTTACTACAGGGATGACATCAGAGAGGTATACAAGTCAGCAAAACAAGGAACTAGTAGTGTGCACGATAGATTTATCAGTGATTGTAGGAAATTTGTTTAAAATGGGTGCGGATGAGATATTGTGAAGATGTATGCCAAATTTTGAGTAGAATAGCATCCTTGCTGAATTTGATGGAGGGGCTTTATGAGGAAATTATGCACGAAAGGAGACAACAAAGAAGATTTTGCATGTAGGTTTATGGTGGCCTATGCTGCATAAAGATTCTAAAGTATATTGTAGGGAATGTAATGCATGTCAATGAATGGGCATACCATTGTAGAGGGATGAGTTACCACTAAATCCTCAAGTATCGTTGCAGCCATTTGAAAAATGGGCAATTTATTTCATTGGTCCATTTCTGCCCCCAGGGAAGAAGATCGGTGTGCACTACATCATCACTGCAACAGAGTATCTCACTAGATGGGTAGAGGCATAGCTGGTGAAGCATTGTACAGGGGATACAACAACATAATTCTTCTTTGAGTATGTGTTAAATAGGTTTGGCTTCTCGTCACTTCTGATGAGTGATTGAGGTACACACTTCCTAAATGAGATAATCAACGCGTTGACTGAGGAGTTCCAGGTCTATCATTAGAAGAGAACCCTATATCATCCTCATGCTAATGGAACAGTTGAGATATTTAATAAGATTTTGGAGAACACTCTGACGAATATTTGCAATGCACAACAAAATGGTTGGGACCTGCACGTAGCTGTAGTGCTATGGGCGTACAAGACTAGTAAAAATCTGATAGTTCAAACAACTTTTTTATTGGTCTATGATGTAGAAGTTGTGATGCCTATGAAATATATCATGACTATTCTACGCATAACATCTTTCATAGGTATGTAAGATCACAAAGCCTTGGAAGAACGGCCTGTGCAACTGATGGAGCTTGAAGAGGATATTGGCTCAGTGGGGCGTGACCCAGGTTCAAAAGTGATTTATCCAAGCAAATCCCAGTACTACTGGCCCTTTCGGCAACAGTCCACGAAGTGCGGACTAAGGTCTCACCCAAAGTAGTATGGGAGGGTGTTGGAACCATGTTTCCACACCCTGGGGATGTATCATATGCGGTGATAGGGACACGATCCAACATTAGCACTTACTGGGCTACATGCACCTATGGGCATGTTACGTCCCGTGTTATTGCCTTCGCGCAGCTCTAACCACAACGTGACCCGTGTTGCTCATCCAAGTCTTCATTAATTAGGTTTTGTTTTCTAATTACTTAGAATATTTTCATACATAAACATTCAAACAAGTATTTATCAAGTGCGCACATATAAATAAACAGATAACACTTAATGCATAATATCAAAAATATAGATCCATGACCAGATGCACGATATTTCGAATCCACTTATCTTTATTAATTATCTTTTCAAGTTCAGTTCAAGTACAAACCCAACTCTACCCTGTGCACTCAGCCGCAGGGGTCTGCGCACTTAGTTGCGGACTCTACTAGGCCTTTGTGCACTCAGCTGTAGAGCCTCTTCATACTACTACAACCCAATACACTTCAGATCCACTTCTATTCTCTATCCATGGCTTCGCATCTATCTACTTACTTGTTCCCCCCGGCCTCCTTTACACTTAGAGCCTCGCTCTATTTATACAATCCCATGGTCTGCGGACCATCGTTATGCCAACACAACTTTACATTATTTTACATTTCTTAGGGAAAACAACCCTATGACTCATCGTAGACTTTCGTGCTCCGCGCCTATACTTCGCAGATTCTTTACATGACATTGACCAAAACTCGGGCCTTAAGTCCCAAAAACATAATATGGGGGGATCTTCTACCCAACAGGCCCCCAACACAATCATCATGACTTGTCCCAAGTCACTGTGTGGCGATCCTGGCATGGAGCCCTTCCAACTGTGTCTGGGCTATGCGAAGGTCCATAGTGCACTGCTCTGCCATCTGCTAGACCCGCTCGGCTAAATACTCGTTGTCAGGGGAAAATCCATGTCTTAAAGCATGCATTACTTTCATCTGTGTGAGATTTCTTTTAATGTCGGTGGTGATGATGAAGGCCTCATCAATCCAAGGTTGGATGTGTGCTTTAAGTACTCCTATTTTTGGTGCGCTACATCCACTTTCTCCTTCAATGCGTTCTCCTGTTGTAGCTTCGCGAGCCACTGGGTCAGGACTACTGTCTGCGCCGTCCCATACAAAGTATCATATTGCATTTGAAGCTCCCGCGCCTCTATTTCCAAGCGCTGTATGGTGGGGTCTTCCTATAAGGAAGTGAGGACCTCGAAGGATTCTTCCAACATAGTGGTATAGGTCTGCACTACCTATCTTATTTCCTCCAACCCCTTTTGGATAGCACTAGTGTGCTTTTCCCGAACTTCCAAGGGCGTTGATGACTGAGTCATTAATCACAATTTAGCAATCTGAAGGTTTAGGTCCGGCTGGATCCTTGTTGCTTCCTCCTTTTCCCTGCAGAATCCACTGACCACTTTCTGAATCCACACTCCTATTGATAGGTCTGTCACAATTTCTAGCTCTAGGGTGTGGCAACATGCTTCCTCTACTATCTGCTCCAGCTACTGATTCTGTGCTAGTGCTTCATTGCATTGTAGGCTAGACTGCTCGATGTTGATTCGTTGTTCACTGAGCATTTGCACTACACATCCTTCCCTCATGCAGAGTTCTGCTGTCACTCTGTCCTGTAGCTGGTATGATATATCCCACGGAAGGGCAGCCAAGTTTAGGCCAAGTCCTTTGATCCATCCCACCAAAAATCTGTCCTTCGTGCTATCTGCAGTCATTTCTCCTTCCGGCAGCACGACGGTGTTAACTATTTTTGCCCACAACAACTGCTCTATTACTGATGTACCCACGACACCATAGGAAACAACCATTCCTTCTTATGGGGGTTGCACCTAAAGTCCCTACAATTGTGCCTTGAGGGCCCCCAACATAGTTTGCTACTCCGTCATTGCTTCCTGGAGTGCTTCCCTGGTGACCTCACAAACGGTGTCATCGATGTCGTATAGGTCACCCTATGTCAGTGTAATAGGCTCACCATCCCATTTGGAAGCCTTGGTCTTCTTTCTAGGCCCTGTTCGTTCCATACCACGCAGCCATTCTAGCTGTGTAGACGTCGTGCTTGGGTCCGCGCCTTCTGCCGTGTCGTTTGTCGCCTTTCCTGTGGTTAGGTCTGGGCCTCTTTTCATGGTGGCCTTAGTTGTTGGTGCTGTTGTTTTTTTTTCAGGGGCCTTGGTTTGTTATACGGCAGCCTTTACTGCCTCGCAAGAATCCCTTACCTCCTCGACAAACTGCTTGTTGTGCTTCTAATGTGCCTGCAGCTTGGTGGCATCCTTCTATTTTTGTCGCTATCTCATTTCACATCGCTAGATCTGGGGCATGCCAGTCGGGTGGCCATGAGTTGAGCACAGCGAACATAGTGTCATCGATTGCGATGGAAGGGAGTTTGGTCCAGTTCTACTCCAGATCCTTTTGCGCCTTGATATACACATTGTGAATATTAGCCTTAAATTCTGCAAATCTCTACAGACTGTCGTACACTGTGGGGGATAGGTGGGGCCTTTTGTTGATCCACATCTTGATGCTTGCCTCCATAAGTATCCAGAAGATCTTAATCTCGCAGATTCTCATGGTGTCCTTTGTTGCCCAGAGCGACACGTATTTTTCCGCTTCTAGCAAGTCCTGCTCAAGAGGAGGAAGGTCTTACCATGCTCATGGGCCTCCTTGTAGCTTTTCAAAAACTCCTCGCAGAGGAACTGCACCAAGTTGAACTGTACCCCTTCTGCACATTGTTTAGCTAGCGTGGTGACCGTCACTAGTATCTTGTTGACTCAACATTTTCTCATCACTTTTGCTTCCAGTAGCTAGGTGGCTACGTGCACCCCTTTGTCTTGAATGCTAGTAATTACGTAGCCCCTCTACTTTTTCTCGAACTTTTATTTCTTCTTCATGGCCTCTGCGAGTGCCAAATCTCTGTTTTTGCCAGCTATTTCCACGAGGTCCCTTCTCGTATAGGGAAGTCGATAAATCCTGTGAATAAGCTCTGCCATGATGGGGATAGGCTCCTCCAACCACAAGTACCCATCGTGCACCAAGCAAAGCAGTTGCCTGATGACAAAGATCGTTATCAGTGCTCGGGGAAAGTGTGGAATCCATAGAAGGTGGAGTAGCTTGGCCTCCTCCACACCGCGCAACCATTTCCACAGCTCTGGCACTATAACCGACCCTTGCTTGCTCTGTTTCATGAGTTGGATAGTCTCCAAATGAGGGAACATTTTGTTTTCCGCGAGGTCCCAATCTTCAAATTTCATTGTGGGTATGCACCCAGAACCGAACATTCAAACAGAATTCCCTCTATGAGGAGCGGGTTTTGGAGTGCACTCTTAACGACATCCAAATCTTTGGGTACTTTGACTCTTCCTTTCCGCAGAGGGACACACTTGGGAAGTTTTGCCACAGCACACACTGGTTGAATGTTTTCCTCCATTTCTTCACCTGACTCGATCTCTTCTATGAATGCTTAGAGATCTGTTGGAAATAATACTGAGAGGGGGGGATGAATCAGTATTATCAAGTCAAATATTTCCTTTTTCAATTCCAGATGATATACCCTACTTATGTTAATAAAAACCGCGTATATACGCAACTACAGATAAAGAAACCCGCGTATACAAAGCAGACTTATAATTTGATTTATCATTCAGATGTCAGTTATTAATCTGTGTATCAGAAGCAAATAAACAGTACCAGAAATAGAGCAGAAGACAGTCACACACAAGAACACAAGATATAAGGAGGAAACCCAATGTGGGTGAAAACCCCCTGCTGCAATTCGTCTCTATCTTCTTTTTAATTAGAAACTTCTCTTTACAATGTTTTGTACTGGTGCAGTCTTTACCAGTACACAGGCTGCAACCTGCGGAGAGCTACAACTCTCTCTCGTTCTCCAGATTTCTTGGAAGGGAGCTCCAACCCCCTAAGTTATTGTACTAGCTTGAGATACTAGTACGTAGGCTCCTACCTGCAGAAGGCAGCAACCTTCTCTTTGCTTTCAGGGACCTCATTTCATTAATTTTTAGACTGGATCCACAAGTAACATCAATCAAACATCAGGAATTTCTACATAACCCAAACTCCTTTTCACCAATCAAAAGCTGAACCAAATAAACACTTCTCTGATCGTTGTACCCAGTACACAGTAACTATAATAAAACACCAATTCTGAACCCAGAACACTGCAGTAGTAAAACAGAAGCAGCTAGAACATAAATCAAGACATATACGCTACTTCACTGTTCAGCAACCTGCGAGTATACGCCTCTGTACCACAACCAACCTGTGTATACGCTTCTTTCACTCACAGAAAAAGCGTGTATACGCACCTGCAATTCACTGAACCTACGTACAGATCTATAAAGGATAATTTATTCTTTTAAGCATCCAGACATCAGTTAACCCAGATTTATAGATCAAGAGTGCGCCACATATAATAGATCAAAACCATATAGAGATACCAATGTTCAAGCCTTGAGATTTTGATCCATCAATAGTCCTTATCCTTCTTGCACTCAGATTCCTCCTTCATTCAGATCTAGATCTGCACCATAACCCAATCACCAGTATTCCAGATCTCATACATTATCAGATATTCAATAATAATTCAGATGATCCCTTGTCACATGATCTCCTTCCTCTTTTATAGTTTTAGGCCTTCCACAATACCACGGTCCAAAACCATAATAAACCAATACCAAGGGCCCAAAACCTACGGTCAACACTTCTGACGAGATACCATGGTCCAAAACCATAGGTTCAAATTCCAAGGACTAACAACCATGGACCAAAAATACGTTTCCCACCATGTACGCCCTTTTCTGTGCATAAAAGTGCGTGTATACGCATACGCAACTTCTGAACGTATAACCCGCGTGTATACGCGTGTTTGGCAAGGTGAACCTGCGTATACAAGATTTCCTTCATTTTGAGCGCTTGAACTGAGATCTGTCACCAAAGGGAGTTGCCATCAAGGACAACACCTGTACCATAGCACCACTCCTGTGTGAATATGCCAACAATCTCCCCCTTTGGACTTGATGACAACCCGAAGATCCTCAAAGTCATTCTCCCCCTTTGTCATCAAGGGCCAAGGGCTGTGCTCCCCCTGCGTACATGTAGATATCTCTGCTCTGCTGTGCTAAATGTGCTCCCCCTGACTGTAGGCAAGATCTACAAAGGATGTTCTTCAAGAAGAACCAAGACATATACATTATGAAAGACCTTCCTATCACCAAAAGACTCAATACATACATCCATCACCCAACCAAGTGGGGATCATCCACCCAACCAAGAGGGGATACATCAAAAATTTACATATGACAACCAATCAAATTGCATCAATCATCCCAGGCATAGTGGGGAAACCAAAATAGGTCGTTACTTGACCTTGATAAAAAAGATATACATGACATAGAAACGAAATATCAAGACTATGCAAATCACCAATAACTACTATCAGCAACATCTGACAATCACTGTATATATCAGCAACCATGTTGTTCTTCTGTTCTCCTTTCTGCAGCTGATCCACCTAAAACAAAAACAGCTTGAGTAATAGAACCAAGAGCTTCTAAGGTAATGAAAACAATGCATTTTTAGAAGATTATCTACTCCACCTGAACCTGTGCCTGATGGTCTCTGACAGACCCATATCAGACTCTCTTCAACCAGAGTCTGTTCTTGCTGATTTTCTTCAGAATTCCATATATGCCACTGCACCTGCATAAATCTGTGTATGTACGCGGATTCCCCTCATCCAACTCACGTACACCAACTTTTCTTTGAAACAGACAAGCTTCAACAGTAGGATGAAGCATCAACTACTCCCAGCTTCTGTCTGGGATATTCAAAAGTTTCCCTGGGCAGTGGTTTGGTAAGGATATCAGCAATTTGTTCCTTGGAAGGAACATACTCCAACTTGACTTTTTGCTCAAGCACTTGTTCCCGAAGAAAGTGATATTTGATAGGTATGTGCTTGGTCTTTGGATGCATGACATGATTCTTTGAAATGCTTATTGCACTTGTATTATCACATAAGATAGAGACAGGTGGAGTACAAGTGATTTGAAAATCCTGCAAGGTTTGCATCATCCAAAGAAGTTGAGTGAAACAAGATGCAGCAGCCACATATTCCGCTTCAGCTGTAGATAAAGCAATCGAACTCTGTTTCTTGCTGAACCAAGATACTAATCTGGAACCCATAAAGAATGCACCACCACTTGTGCTCTTCCTGTCATCCATGCTTCCGGCCCAATCTTCATCTGTGTAAGCATGAAGTGTGAGATCTGTATCTCTAGGGTACCATAAGCCATAGTTTTGAGTTCCTTGAAGGTACTTGAAGATTCTCTTGATTTCCTGAAGATGAGTTTCGTTTGGATTTGCGTGAAATCTTCCAACTATTCCCACTGCATGCACGATGTCTGGTCGGGTACCTGTCAAATAAAGTAGACTTCCAATCATGGATCTATAGGTTGGTTGATGCACTGCTGCCAATTCATCATTTGCACTGAGGCTGCATCCTGTAACCATGGGGGTACATACTGGTTTTGAATCTTCCATGCCATACTTCTTCAGAATCTGCTTGACGTACTTGGTTTGAGACAAGAAGATAACGCCTTCATTTTGTTGGATTTGCAATCCAAGAAAGTATGTCAGTTCTCCGAGCAAAGACATTTCGAATTCTTTCTACATCACCAAGGCAAAGCTTTGACTCATACCTTCTTCGTTGCTGCCAAATATAATATCATCTACATACACAACAAGTATTAGCAATTTGTAATTTTCAATTTTTATATAAAGATTGCTATCTCCTAATCCTTTTGAAAAACCTTGTTGATGAAGGTATTCGTCCAAGCGGTAGTACCAAGCCCTTGGAGCTTGTTGAAGGCCATAGAGAGACATTTTAAGTCTGCATACAAGATTTGGATCATTCCCAAGGATAAAGCCATCTGGTTGCTCTATGTACACTTCTTCTTCTAAGTCTCCATTCAGAAAGGTTGATTTTAAGTCCATTTGAAATACTTTGAACTTCTGGAAGCTAGAGAGAGTAAGGAACATTCTGATGGCCTCAAGTCTAGCAACGGGAGCAAAACTTTCTTCAAAGTCTATTCCTTCCTATTGAGCATACCCTTTACAAACAAGTCTGGCCTTGTTTCAAATCACTTCCCCATTTTCATTCAACTTATTTTTGAAGATCCATTTTGTTCCTATGACATTTTTGTCTTTTGGTCTAGGAACCAACTCCCAAGTGTTATTCTTTTCGATCTCCTTAAGCTCTTCATCCATTGCCTTAACCCAACACTCATCTTTGCAGGCTTCTTTTACATTTTGTGGTTCAGTGGAAGAGAGCAATGCCAAATAGCTTGAAGCTTCTGCTATTGTTCTTCTTGTTTGTATACCTGCTTCTTTCTGCACCAAAATTTGAGATTCTGGATGATTCTTCTGAACGTACCTAGATGGAGTCTTCTCTTCTATCCTTATCTGTTCCTCTGGTGCCTCTTGGGGTTCTTCTTCATCATCTATTTGATTTAGAGAGTAGTCTTCATCCTCATTGATATTTTCATGATTCACTTACCTAGGGATGTATCCTTTTTCATCAACCACTACATCAATGTTGTCAACAATTCTTCCAAGTCTTTTACTGTAACACTTATATGCTTTGCTGTAGGGAGAATAACCAAGGAGAATTCCTTCATCTGCTCTAGGTTCAAGTTTGCCAAGCTGCTCATCAGATAGCATTTGCTCCCAAAAATTTTGAAATGCTTAACCGAAGGAGTCTCACCATACCAGAGCTCATGAGGAGTTTGAGTGTTGTTCACTAGGACATTTTTTTTGTTGAGAATAATAACCGCAGCATATGCAGCTTCACCGCAGAGGGTTGCGGGAGTTCCAGACTCATCAAGCATAGCACGAGCCATTTGTTGGACTGTTCTGTTCATCCTTTCCGCCACTCCATTTTGCTGAGGAGTCCTAGCTGTAGAGAATTCCTTTCTTATTCCATGTTCTTCACAGAAATCAAAAAAATCATTTGAGGTAAATTCCCCACCTCTGTCAGACCTGAGGCACTTAATTTTGTAATCTGATTCATTTTCAGCCAAGGCTTTGAAGGATTTGAATTTTTCAAATGCTTCGTCTTTGTGCTTCATAAGTCCTAACCAAACAAACCTGGAGAAGTCGTCAATGAATAATATAAGGTATTCTTCTCCTCGATGTGACCTTGTCCTAAATGGACCACATACATCTGTATGAACTAGCTCAAGAGGCACACTAGCTGATCCTTCCTTCTCAGGAAAGTTAGTTCTGGTTTTCTTACCAAATTAACATGATTTGCATATGGTGTTGTCTAGAATTTTGATATCTGGAAGACCACGAACTGCCTGGTATTTGCATGCTTTCCTTATTTGTGAAAAGCTTAGATGCCCCAACCTCCGATGCCATAACCAGTGTTCATCATCCTTGCTTAAATAACATTGTTGTTGTCCTTCTTCAAATATGTATAGATTATTTGGATTTCTTGTGCCTTTGATCACTGTTTCACCTGTATCAAGATCACGAACACTGCATCCATTTGATCGAAATATTACTTTGGTTCCTTGATCGCACATCTGACTAACACTCAGTAGATTATGCTTCAAGCCATCAACATACAAAACATTTCTAGCTTTGACAGGTTCTTTCAACTGAGCAGTGCCTTTTCCTTTTATGGCTGCAGGGGTATCATTTCCAAAAAACACCTGCTTTCCCTTTTCTAAAGTAGTATATGATTCAAGTTTTTCTTTATCCCCTGTCATATGCTTCGAACATCTGCTGTCGATATACCATATATTTTCCTGTCCTTCTGCGTAGAAGGCTATCCCACATCTTTCTGGTTGTGGTTCCTTCATTCTCCATGTTCTGGCACTTGAGGTATGTTCCTTCCGAGTTGTCTTCCAAAACCTGCTCCTGCATTCAAAATCTTCATGACCAAAGTTATTACAAATAGAACACTCAACCTCATTTTCAAGGGCCAAAAAGTTTTTATAAGTCCTTTTCGTGATTCTAGACATATTCCTTTGTTTTTGAGCTTCTCTAGTCATGATTGTCTTATAGGAAACACATTGAGTTGCTTTGTGACCAAAATTATGGCAAGAGAAACATTGGCCATTGAAGAAACTCCTGCGATTATCAAATCTATCATCCAACCGATTGTAGTTTCTACTGACATCCATTCTTGAGGAAAATTGGGAAGATTTTACCTGTGGCTGATTGTAGCTTCTGTTTGTCCTTAAGGAAGCTTGTCCCCGATTTTCTTGATAGTCTTTATTCGTTCTTGAGGTAAATTGTCCCTGACTTACCTGATGATTTCTATTAGGCCTTTGCTTGCTCTTCTTTGCTGCATCAAGATAACTTTTGGAGGTAGAATCTTGAGATGTTTCTCCATTATATCTCAGACCTGTATTGATTAGTGGAGAACGCTGCACATTGATAATCTCATCCAGAGTTTCAGATCCTTTAACAAATTTAAGATTAATAGCTTTTGTTTTCTCAATCTCCTTTCTAAGACAAACAATTTCACATTCCAATTTTTCAAGATGTTTTTCCCTTTCAGCTACTTGACATTTTAGAGAATCAATAATTGTACTTTTCTCTTCTAAGCAGATTTTGAGATTAGTCATCTCTTCAAAAAAGCCTTCTACATCTATAGCATCCGTGTGGTCATCGTCTTCAAAATCCATTAAAAGTTTATACTTATTACCTCGTTCATCTTCATCACTATTTGAAATTCCATCACTATCTTCATGAGTGTAATAGCTTTTCTTATTTGCATTTTGTTTCTTGTTCCATCTAACAGGTTCCTTCCCTTTGTCAATCTTATCCTTGTGAAGACATTTGGCAGTATAGTGACCGACTCTTCCACAAGCAAAGCATTTGAAAGGTAACTTACCTCGGAACCGTCCAGTACCTCGTTGAAGATTTCTAACAAAATTTGATTCTTCTTCTTCTTGTGACACGTGTCCTGACTCATAGTACTCGCCTTTGCCTGAAGCCTTGAAGGCAGCTTCTCTCCTGTCTGATGGTCCTCCTTTCCTCATTTCATAAGCAGTTAGAATTCCATGCAGCTGTGATATTTTAAGGCTTTGTAGATTCTTTATTTCTTCTATTCCAGAAACTTTAGATTCAAACCTAGGGGACAAAGATCTAAGAACTTTTTCAACCACAAAAGCTTGTTTTATTTCTTCACCCAAATTTTTCATACAATTAACAATCTCATCTACACGAAGAAAATAGTTAGCCACACTTTCATCATTATACATCTTGAGGTTTTCATACTGAATCCTGAGGGTTTGAAGTTTTTCTCGTTTTACCTGATCATCTCCTTCATAGCTTAGGATAATCTTGTCCCATATTTCTTTTGCTGATTTTAACTGCATAACTTTCACGAATTCTGATTGAGATAGACATCCCAATAGAGTATTGACCGCCTTTGTATTTGTTTCATATTTCTTCTTCTCAGCCAGATCTGTAGGAGTTGCTGCTGGAAAAGTATATCCTGTATCTATGATATCCAAGACTTCTGTACCAAAAGATTGAAGATAGGCAATAACTCTTACCTTCCAATATACGAAGTTTGTCCCATCAAAAACCGGTGGCCTGATTGATGCTTCCCTCTCGTAGTTGCTCATGATGAAAGATCTTCCTTCAAACGATCAAGCTTCTTTAGAAGGACCTGCTCTGATACCAATTGTTGGTAATAATACTGCGGGGGGGGGGGGGGGGTCAATCAGTATTATCAAGTCAAATATTTCCTTTTTCAATTCCAAATTATATACGCTACTTCTGTTAATAAAAACCGCCTATATACACAACTACAGATAAATAAACCCGCGTATACAAAGCAGACTTATAATTTGATTTATCTTTCAGATGTCAGTTATTAATCTGTGCATCAGAAGCAAATAAACAGTACCAGAAAAAGAGCAGAAGAAAGTCACACACAAGAAGACAAGATATAAGGAGGAAACCCAATGTGGGTGAAAACCCCCTGCTACAATTCTTCTCTATCTTCTTTTTAATTAGAAACTTCTCTTTACAATGTTTTGTACTGGTGCAGTCTTTACCAGTATGCGGGCTGCAACCTGCAGAGAGCTACAACTCTCTCTCGTTCTCCAGCTTTCCTGGAAGGGAGCTCCAACCCCCTAAGTTCTTGTACTAGCTTGAGATACTAGTACGCAGGCTCCTACCTGCAGAAGGCAGCAACCTTCTCTTTGCTTTCAGGGACCTCGTTTCATTAATTTTCAGACTAGATCCACAAGTAACATCAATCAAACATCAGGAATTTCTGCATAACCCAAACTCCTTTTCACCAATCAATAGCTAAACCAAATAAACACTTCTCTGATCGCTGTACCCAGTACATAGTAACTGTAATCAAACACCAATTCTGAACCTAGAACACTGTAGTAGTAAAACAAAAGCAGCTAGAACATAAATCAAGATATATATGCTACTTCACTGTTTAGCAAACTGCGAGTATACGCCTCTATACCACAACCAACCTACGTATACGCTTCTTTCACTCACAGAAAAAGCGTGTATATGCACCTGCAATTCACTGAACCTACGTACAGATCTATAAAGGATAATTTATTCTTTTAAGCATTCAGACATCAGTTAACCGAGATTTATAGATCAAGAGTGCGCCACATATAACAGATCAAAATCATACAGAGATACCAATGTTCAAGCCTTGAGATTTTGATCCATCAAGAGTCCTTATCCTTCTTGCGCTCAGGTTCCTCCTTCATTCAGATCTAGATCTGCACCATAACCCAATCACCAGTATTCCAGATCTCATACATTATCAGATATTCAATAATAATTCAGATGATCCCTTGTCACATGATCTCCTTCCTCTTTTATAGTTTTAGGCCTTCCACAATACCACGGTCCAAAACCATAATAAACCAATACCAAGGGCCCAAAACCTGGGGTCAACACTTCTGACAAGATACCATGGTCCAAAACCATAGGTTCAAATTCCAAGGACTAACAACCATGGACCGAAAATAAGTTTCCCACCATGTACGTGCTTTTCTATGCATAAAAGTGCGTGTATACGCATACGCGACTTCTGAACGTATAACCCGCGTGTATACGCGTGTTTGGAAAGGTGAACTTGCGTATACAAGATTTCCTTCATTCTGAGCAATTGAACTGAGATCTGTCACCAAAGAGAGTTGCCATCAAGGACAACACCTGTACCATAGCACCACTCCTGTGCCAAAATGCCAACAATCTCCCCCTTTTGACTTGATGGCAACCCCAAGATCCTCAAAGTCATTCTCCCCCTTTGTCATCAAGGGCAAAGGGCTGTGCTCCCCCTGAGTACATGTAGATATCTCTGCTCTGCTATGCTAAACATGCTCCCCCTGACTGTAGGCAAGATCTGCAAAGGATGTTCTTCAAGAAGAACCAAGACATATACATTATGAAAGACCTTCCTATCACCAAAAGACTCAATACATACATCCATCACCCAACCAAGTGGGTATCATCCACCCAACCAATTGGGGATACATTAGAAATTTACATATGACAACCAATCACATTGCATCAATCATCCCAGGCATTGTGGGGAAACCAAAATAGGCCATTACATGACCTTGATAAAAAATATATACATGACATAGAAACGAAATATCAAGACTATGCAAATCACCAATAACTACTATTAGGAACATCTGACAATCACTGTATATATCAGCAACCATGTTGTTCTTCTGTTCTCCTTTCTGCAGCTGATCCACCTGAAGAAAAAACAACTTGAGTACTAGAACCAAGAGCTTCTAAGGTAATGCCAACAATGCATTGTTAGAAGATTATCTGCTCCCCCTGAACCTGTGCCTGATGGTCTCTGACAGACCCATATCAGACTCTCTTCAACCAGAGTCTGTTCTTGTTGATTTTCTTCAGAATTCCATATACGCTACCGCACCTGCATAAATCTGCGTATGTACGCAGATTCCCCTCATCCAAGTTGCGTACACCAAATTTTCTTTGAAACAGACAAGCGTCAACAATAGGATGAAGCATCAACTACTCCCAGCTTCTGTCTGAGATATTCAAAAGTTTCCCTGGGCATTGGTTTGGTAAGGATATCAGCAATTTGTTCCTTGGAAGGAACATACTCCAACTTGACTTTTTACTCAAGCACTTGTTCTCGAAGAAAGTGATATTTGATAGGTATGTGCTTGGTCTTTGAATGCATGACAGGATTCTTTGAAATGCTTATTGCACTTGTATTATCACATAAGAGAGAGACAGGTGGAGTACAAGTGATTTGAAAATCCTGCAAGGTTTGCATCATCCAAAGAAGTTGAGTGCAACAAGATGCAGCAACCACATATTCCGCTTCAGCTGTAGATAAAGCAATCAAACTCTGTTTCTTGCTGAACCAAGATACTAATCTGGAACCCATAAAGAATGCACCACCACTTGTGCTCTTCCTGTCATCCACGCTTCCGGCCCAATCTGCATCTGTGTAAGCATGAAGTGTGAGATCTGTATCTCTAGGGTACCATAAGCCATATTTTTGAGTTCCCTGAAGGAACTTGAAGATTCTCTTGACTGCCTGAAGATGCGTTTCCTTTGGATTTGCCTGAAATCTTCCAACTATTCCCACTGCATGCATGATGTCTTGTCGGGTACCTGTCAAATAAAGTAGACTTCCAATCATGGATCTATAGGTTGGTTGATGCACTGCTGCTGATTCATCATTTGCACTGAGGCTGCATCCTGTAACCATCGGGGTACATACTGGTTTTGAATCTTCCATGCCATACTTCTTCAGAATCTGCTTGAGGTACTTGGTTTGAGACAAGAAGATATCGCCTTCATTTTGTTGGATTTGCAATCCAAGAAAGTATGTCAGTTCTCCAAGCAAAGACATTTCGAATTCTTTCTGCATCACCAAGGAAAATCTTTGACTCATACCTTCTTCGTTGCTGCCAAAGATAATATCATCTACATACACAACAAGTATTAGCAATTTGTCATTTTCAATTTTTATATAAAGATTGCTATCTGCTGATCCTTTTGAAAAACCTTGTTGATGAAGGTATTTGTCCAAGCGGTAGTACCAAGCCCTTGGAGCTTGTTTAAGGCCATAGAGAGCCTTTTTAAGTCTGCATACAAGATTTGGATCATTCCCAAGGATAAAGCCATCTGGTTGCTCTATGTACACTTGTTCTTCTAAGTCTCCATTCAGAAAGGCTGATTTTACGTCCATTTGAAATACTTTGAACTTCTGGAAGCTAGAGAGAGCAAGGAACATTCTGATGGCCTCAAGTCTAGCAATGGGAGCAAAATTTTCTTCAAAGTCTATTCCTTCCTGTTGAGCATACCCTTTACAAACAAGTCTGGCCTTGTTTCTAATCACTTCCCCATTTTCATTCAACTTATTTTTGAAGATCCATTTTGTTCCTATGACATTTTTGTCTTTTGGTCTAGGAACCAACTCCCAAGTGTTATTATTTTCGATCTGCTCAAGCCCTTCATCCATTGCCTTAACCCAACACTCATCTTTGCATGCTTCTTTTACATTTTGCGGTTCAGTGGAAGAGAGCAATGCCAAATAGCTTGAAGCTTATGCTATTGTTCTTCTTGTTTGTATACCTGCTTCTTTCTGCCCCAAAGTTTGAGATTCTTGATGATTCTTCTGAACGTACCTAGATGGAGTCTTCTCTTCTATCCTTATCTGTTCCTTTGTTGCCTCTTGGGGTTCTTCTTCATCATCTGTCTGATTTGGAGAGTAGTCTTCATCCTCATTGATATTTTCATGATTCACTTCCCTAGGGATGTATCCTTTTTCATCAACCACTACATCAATGCTGTCAACAATTCTTCCAAGTCTTTTATTGTAACACTTATAAGCTTTGCTGTAGGGAGAATAACCAAGGAGAATGCCTTCATCTGCTTTAGGTCCAAGTTTTCCAAGCTGCTCATCAGTATTCTTAATATAGCATTTGCTCCCAAAAATTTTGAAATGCTTAACCGAAGGAGTCTCACCATACCAGAGCTCATGAGGATTTTGAGTGTTGTTCACTCGGACATTTGTTTTGTTGAGAATAACAACCGCAGCATATGCAGCTTCACCCCAGAAGTTTGCGGGAGTTCCAGACTCATCAAGCATAGCACGAGCCATTTGTTGGACTGTTCTGTTCATCCTTTCCGCCACTCCATTTTGCTGAGGAGTCCTAGCTGTAGAGAACTCCCTTCTTATTCCATGTTCTTCACAGAAATCAAAAAATTCATTTGAGGTAAATTCCCCACCTCTGTCGGACCTGAGGCACTTAATTTTGTAATCTGATTCATTTTCAACCAAGGCTTTGAAGGATTTGAATTTTTCAAATGCTTCGTCTTTGTGCTTCATAAGTCCTAACCAAACAAACCTGGAGAAGTTGTTAATGAATAATATAAGGTATTCTTCTCCTCGAGGTGACCTTGTCCTAAATGGACCACATACATCTGTATGAACTAGCTCAAGAGGCCTGCTAGCTGATCCTTCCTTCTCAGGAAAGTTAGTTCTGGTTTGCTTACCAAACTGACATGATTTGCATATGGTGTTGTCTGGAATTTTGATATCTGGAAGACCGCGAACTGCCTGGTATTTGCATGCTTTCCTTATTTGTGAAAAGCTTAGATGCCCCAACCTCCAGTGCCATAACCAGTGTTCATCATCCTTGCTTAAATAGCATTGTTGTTGTCCTTCTTCAAATATGTACAGATTATTTTGAGTTCTTCTGCCTTTGATCACTGTTTCTTCTGTATCAAGATCACGAACACTACATCCATTTGATCGAAATATTACTTCGGTTCCTTGATCGCACATATGACTAACACTTAATAGATTATGCTTCAAGCCATCAACATACAAAACATTTCCAGCTTTGACCTGTTCTTTCAACTGAGCAGTGCCTTTTCCTTTTATGGCTGCAGGGGTATCATTTCCAAAAGACACCTTCTTTCCCTTTTCTAATGCAGCATATGATTCAAGTTTTTCTTTATTCCCTGTCATATGCTTCGAACATCCGTTGTCGATATACCATATATTTTCCTGTCCTTCCGCATAGAAGGCTATCCCACATCTTTCTGGTTGTGGTTCCTTCATTCTCCATGTTCTGGCACTTGAGGTATGTTCCTTCTGAGTTTTCTTCCAAAACCTGCTCCTGCATTCAGAATCTTCATGACCAAAGTTATTACAAATAGAACATTCAACTTCATTTTCAAGGGTCGAAAAGTTGCTATAAGTCCTTTTCATGATTCTAGTCATATTCCTTTGTTTTTGAGCTTCTCTAGTCATGATTGTCTTATAGGCAACACATTGAGCTGCTCTGTGACCAAAATTTTGGCAAGAGAAACATTGGCCATTGAAGAAACTCCTGCGATTATCAAATCTATCATCCAACCGATTGTAGTTTCTACTGACATCCATTCTTGAGGCAAATTGGGAAGATTTTACCAGTGGCTGATTGTAGCTTCTGTTTGTCCTTAAGGTAGCCTGTCTTTGATTTTCTTGATAGTCTTTATTCATTCTTGAGGTAAATTGTCCCTGATTTGCCTGATGATATCTATTAGGCCTTTGCTCGCTCTTCTTTGTTGCATCAAGATAACTTTTGGAGGTAGAAGCTTGAGATGTTTCTCCATTATATCCTAGACCTGTCTTGATTAGTGGAGAATGCTCCACATTGATAATCTCATCCAGAGTTTCAGATCCTTTAACAAATTTAAGATTAATAGCTTTTGTTTCCTCAACCTCCTTTCTAAGACAAACAATTTCACATTCCAATTTTTCAAGATGTTTTTCCCTTTCAGCCAGTTGACATTGTAGAGAATCAATAATCGCACTTTTCTCTTCTAAGAAGATTTTGAGATTAGTCATCTCTTCACAAAAGCCTTCTACATCTATAGCATCAATGTAGTCATCATCTTCAAAATCCATTAAAAGTTTATACTTATTACCTCGTTCATCTTCGCCACTATTTGAAAGTCCATCACTATCTTCATGAGTGTAATAACTTTTCTTATTTGCATTATGTTTCTTGTTCCATCTAACAGGTTCCTTCCCTTTGTCAATCTTATCCTTGTGAGGACATTTGGCAGCATAGTGACCGACTCTTCCACAAGCAAAGCATTTGAAAGGTAACTTACCTCGGAACCGTCTAGTACCTCGTTGAAGATTTCTGACAAATTTTGATTCTTCTTCTTCTTCTGACACATGTCCTGACTCACAGTACTCGCCTTTGCCTGAAGCCTTGAAGGCAGCTTCTCTCCTGTCTGATGGTCCTCCTTTCCTCATTTCATAAGCAGTTAGAATTCCGTGCAGCTGTGACATTTTAAGGCTTTGTAGATTCTCTTTTTCTTCTATTGCAGAAACTTTAGATTCAAACCTAGGGGAAAAAGACCTAAGAACTTTTTCAACCACAATAGCTTCTTTTATTTCTTCACCCAAATTTTTCATACAATTAACAATCTCATCTACACGAAGAAAATAGTTAGCCACACTTTCATCATTATACATCTTGAGATTTTCATACTGAATCCTGAGGGTTTGAAGTTTTGCTCGTTTTACCTGATCATCTCCTTCATAGCTTAGGACAACCTTGTCCTATATTTCTTTTGCTGATTTTAACGGCATAACTTTCACGAATTCTGATTGAGATAGACATCCCAATAGAGTATTGACCGCCTTTGCATTTGTTTCATATTTCTTCTTCTCAGCCAGATCTGTAGTAGTTGATGCTGGAAAAGTATATCTTGTATCTATGATATCCCAGACTTCTATACCCAAAGATGGAAGATAGGCAGTAACTCTTACCTTCCAATATAGAAGTTTGTCCCATCAAAAATGAGTGGCCTGATTGATGCTTCCCTCTCGTAGTTGCTCATGATGAGAGATCTTCCTTCAAGCGATCAAGCTTCTTCAGAAGGACTTGCTCTGATACCAATTGTTGGAAATAATATTGGGAGGGGGGGGGGGGGGGTGAATCAGTATTATCAAGTCAAATATTTCCTTTTTCAATTACAGATGATATACGCTACTTCTATTAATAAAAACCGCGTATATACGCAACTACAGATAAAGAAACCCGCATATACAAATCAGACTTATAATTTGATTTATCTTTCAGATGTCAGTTATTAATCTGTGTATCAGAAGCAAATAAACAGTACCAGAAATAGAGCAGAATACAGTCACACACAAGAGCACAAGAAATAATGAGGAAACCCAATGTGGGTGAAAACCCACTACTGCAATTCGTCTCTATCTTCTTTTTAATTAGAAACTTCTCTTTACAATGTTTTGTACTGGTGCAGTCTTTACCAGTACGCAGGCTGCAACTTGCAGAGTGCTACAACTCTCTCTCGTTCTCCAGCTTTCCTGGAAGGGAGCTCCAACCCCCTAAGTTCTTGTACTAGCTTGAGATACTAGTACGCAGGCTCCTACCTGGAGAAGGCAGCAACCTTCTCTTTGCTTTCAGGGACCTCATTTCATTAATTTTCAGATTGGATCCACAAGTAACATCAATCAAACATCAGGAATTTCTGCATAACCAAAACTTCTTTTCACCAATCAAAAGCTGAACCAAATAAACACTTCTCTGATCACTGTACCCAGTACATAGTAACTGTAATCAAACACCAATTCTGAACCTAGAACACTGCAGTAGTAAAACAGAAGCAGCTAGAACATAAATCAAGATATATACGCTACTTCACTGTTCAGCAACCTGCGAGTATACGCCTTTGTACCACAACCAACCTGCATATACACTTCTTTCACTCACCAAAAAAGCGTGTATACGCACCTGCAATTCACTGAACCTGTGTACAGATCTATAAAGGATAATTTATTCTTTTAAGCATTCAGACATCAGTTAACCGAGATTTATAGATCAAGAGTGCGCCACATATAACAGATCAAAATCATACAGAGATACCAATGTTCAAGCCTTGATATTTTGATCCATCAATAGTCCTTATCCTTCTTGCGCTCAGGTTCCTCCTTCATTCAGATCTAGATCTGCACCATAACCCAATCACCAGTATTCCAGATCTCATATATTATCATATATTCAATAATAATTCAGATGATCCCTTGTCACATGATCTCCTTCCTCTTTTATAGTTTTAGGCCTTCCACAATACCACGGTCCAAAACCATAATAAACCAATACCAACGGCCCAAAACCTGGGGTCAACACTTCTGACGAGATACCATGGTCCAAAACCATAGGTTCAAATTCCAAGGACTAACAACCATGGACCAAAAATAAGTTTCCCACCATGTACGTGCTTTTCTGTGCATAAAAGTGCGTGTATACGCATACGCGACTTCTGAATGTATAACCCACGTGTATACGCGTGTTTGGCAAGGTGAACCTGCGTATACAAGATTTCCTTCATTCTGAGTGCCTGAACTGAGATCTGTCACCAAAGAGAGTTGCCATCAAGGACATCACCTGTACCATAGCACCACTCATATGCCAAAATGCCAACAATCTCCCCCTATGGACTTGATGGCAACCCCAAGATCCTCAAAGTAATTCTTCCCCTTTGCATCAAGGGTAAAGGGCTATGCTCCCCCTGAGTACATGTAGATATCTCTGCTCTGCTATGCTAAACATGCTCCCCCTGACTGTAGGCAAGATCTGCAAAGGATGTTCTTCAAGAAGAACCAAGACATATACATTATGAAAGACCTTCCTATCACCAAAAGACTCAATACATACATCCATCACCCAACCAAGTGGGGATACATCAGAAATTTACATATGACAACCAATCACATTGCATCAATCATCCCAGGCATAGTGGGGAAACCAAAATAGGTCATTACATGACCTTGATAAAAAAGATATACATGACATAGAAACGAAATATCAAGACTATGCAAATCACCAATAACTAATATCAGCAACATCTAACAATCACTGTATATATCAGCAACCATGTTGTTCTTCTGTTCTCCTTTCTGCAGCTGATCCACCTGAAGCAAAAACTACTTGAGTACTAGAACCAAGAGCTTCTAAGGTAATGCCAACAATGCATTGTTAGAAGATTATCTGCTCCCCCTGAACCTATGCCTGATGGTCTCTGATAGACCCATATCAGACTCTCTTCAACCAGAGTCTGTTCTTGCTGATTTTCTTCAGAATTCCATATACGCGACTGCACCTGCATAAATCTGTGTATGTACGCAGATTCCCCTTATCCAACTCGCGTACACCAACTTTTCTTTGAAACAGACAAGCTTCAACAGTAGGATGAAGCATCAACTACTCCCAGCTTTTGTCTGAGATATTCAAAAGTTTCCCTGGGCAGTGGTTTGGTAAGGATATCAGCAATTTGTTCCCTGGAAGGAACATACTCCAACTTGACTTTTTGCTCAAGCACTTGTTCCCGAAGAAAGTCATATTTGATAGGTATGTGCTTGGTCTTTGAATGCATGACAGGATTCTTTGAAATGCTTATTGCACTTGTATTATCACATAAGATAGAGACAGGTGGAGTACAAGTGATTTGAAAATCCTGCAAGGTTTGCATCATCCAAAGAAGTTGAGTGCAACAAGATGCAACAGCCACATATTCCGCTTCAGCGGTAGATAAATCAATCGAACTCTCTTTCTTGCTGAACAAAGATACTAATCTGGAACCCATAAAGAATGCACCACCACTTGTGCTCTTCCTGTCATCCACGCTTCCAGCCCAATCTGCATCTGCGTAAGCATGAAGTGTGATATCTGTATCTCTACGGTACCATAAGCCATAGTTTTGAGTTCCTTGAACGTACTTGAAGATTCTCTTAACTGCCTAAAGATGAGTTTCCTTTGGATTTGCCTGAAATCTTCCAACTATTCCCACTGGCGGGTACCTGTCAAATAAAGTAGACTTCCAAACATGGATCTATAGGTTGGTTGATGCACTGCTGCCGATTCATCATTTGCATTGAGGCTGCATCCTGTAACCATGGGGGTACATATTGGTTTTGAATCTTCCATGCCATACTTCTTCAGAATCTGCTTGAGGTACTTGGTTTGAGACAAGAAGATACCGCCTTCATTTTGTTGGATTTGCAATCCAAGAAAGTATGTCAGTTCTGCGAGCAAAGACATTTTGAATTCTTTCTGCATCACCAAGGCAAAGCTTTGACTCATACCTTCTTCGTTGCTGCCAAAGATAATATCATCTACATACACAACAAGTATTAGCAATTTGTCATTTTCAATTTTTATATAAAGATTGCTATCTACCGATCCTTTTGAAAAACCTTGTTGATGAAGGTATTTTTCCAAGTGGTAGTACCAAGCCCTTGGAGCTTGTTTAAGGCCATAGAGAGACTTTTTAAGTTATCATACAAGATTTGGATCATTCTTAAGGATAAAGCCATCTGATTGCTCTATGTACACTTCTTCTTCTAAGAATCCATTCAGAAAGGCTGATTTTACGTCCATTTGAAATACTTTGAACTTCTGGAAGCTAGAGAGAGCAAGGAACATTCTAATGGCCTCAAGTCTAGCAACGGGAGAAAAAGTTTCTTCAAAGTCTATTCCTTCCTGTTGAGCATACCCTTTACAAACAAGTTTGGCCTTGTTTCTAATCACTACCCCATTTTCATTCAACTTATTTTTGAAGATCCATTTTGTTCCTATGACATTTTTGTCTTTTGGTCTAGGAACCAACTCCCAAGTGTTATTCTTTCCAATCTGCTCAAGCTCTTCATCCATTTCCTTAACCCAACACTCATCTTTGCATGCTTCTTTTACATTTTGTGGTTCAGTGGAAGAGAGCAATGCCAAATAGCTTGAAGCTTCTGCTATTGTTCTTCTTGTTTGTATACCTGCTTCTTTCTGCCCCAAAATTTGAGATTCTAGATGATTCTTCTGAACGTACCTAGATGGAGTCTTCTCTTCTATCCTTATCTGTTCCTCTGGTGCCTCTTGGGGTTCTTCTTCATCATCTGTTCTATTTGGAGAGTAGTCTTCATCCTCATTGATATTTTCATGATTCACTTCCCTAGGGATGTATCCTTTTTCATCAACCACTACATCAATGTTGTCAACAATTCTTCCAAGTCTTTTATTGTAACACTTATATGCTTTGTCGTAGGGAGAATAACCAAGGAGAATGCCTTCATCTGCTCTAGGTTCAAGTTTTCCAAGCTGCTCATCAGTATTCTTAATATAGCATTTGCTCCCAAAAATTTTGAAATGCTTAACCGAAGGAGTCTCACCATACCAAAGCTCATGAGAAGTTTGAGTGTTGTTCACTCAGACATTTGTTTTGTTGAGAATAAAAACCACAGCATATGCAGCTTCACCCCAGAAGGTTGCGGGAGTTCCAGACTCATCAAGCATAGCACGAGCCATTTGTTGGACTGTTCTGTTCATCCTTTCCGCCACTCCATTTTGCTGAGGAGTCCTAGCTATAGAGAATTCACTTCCTATTCCATGTTCTTCACAGAAATCAAAAAATTCATTTGAGGTAAATTCCCCACCTCTGTCGGACTTGAGGCACTTAATTTTGTAATCTGATTCATTTTCAGCCAAGGCTTTGAAGGATTTGAATTTTTTGAATGCTTCGTCTTTGTGCTTCATAAGTCCTAAGCAAACAAACCTGGAGAAGTCGTCAATGAATAATATAAGGTATTCTTCTCCTCGAGGTGACCTTGTCCTAAATGGACCACATACATCTGTATGAACTAGCTCAAGAGGCCTGCTGGCTGATCCTTCCTTCTCAGGAAAGTTAGTTCTGGTTTGCTTACCAAACTGACATGATTTGCATATGGTGTTGTCTGGAATTTTGAAATCTGGAAGACCACGAACTGCCTGGTATTTGCATGCTTTCCTTATTTGTTAAAAGCTTAGATGCCCCAACCTCCGGTGCCATAACCAGTGTTCATCATCCTTGCTTAAATAGCATTGTTGTTGTCCTTCTTCAGATATGTATAGATTATTTGGAGTTCTTCTGCCTTTGATCACTATTTCTCCTGTATCAAGATCACGAACACTACATCCATTTGATTGAAATATTAATTCAGTTCCTTGATCGCACATCTGACTAACACTCAGTAGATTATGCTTCAAGCCATCAACATACAAAACATTTCCAGCTCTGACCTGTTCTTTCAACTGAGCAGTGCCTTTTCCTTTTATGGCTGCAGGGGTATCATTTCCAAAAGACACCTTCTTTCCCTTTTCTAATGCAGTATATGATTCAAGTTTTTCGTTATCCCCTGTCATATGCTTCGAACATCCGCTGTCGATATACCATATATTTTCCTGTCCTTCTGCATAGAAGGCTATCCCACATCTTTCTGGTTGTGGTTCCTTCATTCTCCATGTTCTGGCACTTGAGGTATGTTCCTTCTGAGTTGTCTTCCAAAACCTGCTCCTGCATTCATAATCTTCATGACCAAAGTTATTACAAATAGAACATTCAACTTCATTTTCAAGGGCTGAAAAGTTGTTATAAGTCCTTTTCGCAATTCCAGTCATATTCCTTTGTTTTTGAGCTTCTCTAGTCATGATTGTCTTATAGGCAACACATTGCGCTGCTTTGTGACCAAAATTATAGCAAGAGAAACATTGGCCATTGAAGAAACTCCTGCTATTATCAAATCTATCATCCAACCGATTTTAGTTTCTACTGACATCCATTCTTGAGGCAAATTGGGAATATTTTACCTGTGGCTGATTGTAGCTTCTGTTTGTCCTAAAGGTAGCTTGTCCCCAATTTTCTTGATAGTCTTTATTCGTTCTTGAGGTAAACTGTCCCTGATTTACCTGATGATTTCTGTTAGGCCTTTGCTCGCTCTTCTTTGCTGCATCAAGATAACTTTTGGAGGTAGAAGCTTGAGATGCTTCTCCATTATATCCCAGACCTGTCTTGATTAGTGGAGAACGATGCACATTGATAATCTCATCCAGAGTTTCAGATCCTTTAACAAATTTAAGATTAATATCTTTTGTTTTCTCAATCTCCTTTCTAAGACAAACAATTTGACATTCCAATTTCTCAAGATGTTTTTCCCTTTCAGCCAGTTGACATTGTAGAGAATCAATAATCACACTTTTCTCTTCTAAGAAGATTTTGAGATTAGTCATCTCTTCACAAAAGCCTTCTACATCTATAGCATCCATGTAGTCATCATCTTCAAAATCCATTAAAAGTTTATACTTATTACCTCGTTCATCTTCGTCACTATTTGAAAGTCCATCACTATCTTCATGAGTGTAATAGCTTTTCTTATTTGCATTCTGTTTCTTGTTCCATCTAACAGGTTCCTTCCCTTTGTCAATCTTATCCTTGTGAGGACATTTGGCAGCATAGTGACCGACCCTTCCACAAGCAAAGCATTTGAAAGGTAACTTACCTCAAAACCGTCCAGTACCTCGTTGAAGATTTCTGACAAAATTTGATTCTTCTTCTTCTTCTGACACGTGTCCTGACTCATAGTACTCGCCGTTTCCTAAAGCCTTGAAGGCAACTTCTCTCCTGTCTGATGGTCCTCCTTTCCTCATTTCATAAGCAGTTAGAATTCCGTGCAGCTTTGACATTTTAAGGCTTTGTAGATTCTCTTTTTCTTCTATTGCAGAAAATTTAGATTCAAACCTAGGGGACAAAGATCTAAGAACTTTTTCAACCGCAACAGCTTCTTTTATTTCTTCACCCAAATTTTTCATACAATTAACAATCTCATCTACACGAAGAAAATAGTTAGCCACACTTTCATCATTATACATCTTCATATTTTCATACTGAATCCTGAGGGTTTGAAGTTTTGCTCGTTTTACCTGATCATCTCCTTCATAGCTTACGACAATCTTGTCCCATATTTCTTTTGCCAATTTTAACTGCATAACTTTCACGAATTCTGATTGAGATAGACATCCCAATAGAGTATTGACCGCCTTTGCATTTGTTTCATATTTCTTCTTCTCAGTTGGATCTGTAGGAGTTGCTGCTGGAAAAGTATATCTTGTATCTATGATAGCCCAGACTTCTGTACCCAAAGATTGAAGATAGGCAGTAACTCTTACCTTCCAATATACGAAGTTTGTCCCATCAAAAACCGGTGGCCTGATTGATGCTTCCCTCTCGTAGTTGCTCATGATGAAAGATCTTCCTTCAAGCGATCAAGCTTCTTTAGAAGGACCTGCTCTGATACCAATTTTTGGAAATAATACTGAGGGGGGGGGGGGTGAATTAGTGTTATCAAGTCAAATATTTCCTTTTTCAATTCCAAATGATATACGATACTTTTGTTAATAAAAACCGCATATATACGCAACTACAGATAAAGAAACCCGTGTATACAAAGCAGACTTGTAATTTGATTTATCTTTCAGATGTAAGTTATTAATCTGTGTATCAGAAGAAAATAAACAGTACCAGAAACAGAGCAGAAGACAGTCACACACAAGAACACAAGATATAAGGAGGAAACCCAATGTGGGTGAAAACCCCCTGCTGCAATTCGTCTCTATCTTCTTTTTAATTAGAAACTTCTCTTTACAATGTTTTGTACTGGTGCAGTCTTTACCAGTACGTAGGCTCCTACCTGCAGAAGGCAGCAACCTTCTCTTTGCTTTCAGGGACCTTGTTTCATTAATTTTCAGACTGGATCCACAAGTAACATCAATCAAACATCAGGAATTTCTGCATAACCCAAACTCCTTTTCACCAATCAAAAGCTGAACCAAATAAACACTTCTCTGATCATTGTACCCAGTAAATAGTAACTGTAATCAAACACCAATTCTGAACCCCGAACACTGCAGTAGTAAAACAGAAGCAACTAGAACATAAATCAAGATATATACGCTACTTCACTGTTCAGCAACCTGCGAGTATACGCCTCTGTACCACAACCAACCTGCGTATACGCTTCTTTCACTCACAGAAAAAGCGTGTATACGCACCTGCAATTCATTGTACTTGGGTACAACTCTATAAAGGATAATTTATTCTTTTAAGCATTCAGACATCAGTTAACCTAGATTTATAGATCAAGAGTGCGCCACATATAACAGATCAAAATCATACAGAGATACCAATGTTCAAGCCTTGAGATTTTGATCCATCAATAGTCCTTATCCTTCTTGCGCTCAGGTTCCTCCTTCATTCAGATCTAGATCTGCACCATAACCCAATCACCAGTATTTCAGATCTCATACATTATCAGATATTCAATAATAATTCAGATGATCCCTTGTCACATGATCTCCTTCCTCTTTTATAGTTTTAGGCCTTCCACAATACCACGGTCCAAAACCATAATAAACCAATACGAACGGCCCAAAACCTGGGGTCAACACTTCTGACGAGATACCATGGTCCAAAACCATAGGTTCAAATTCCAAGGACTAACAACCATGGACCAAAAATAAGTTTCCCACCATGTACGCGCTTTTCTGTGCATAAAAGTGCGTGTATATGCATACGCAAGTTCTGAACGTATAACCTGCGTGTATACACGCGTTTGGCAAGGTGAACCTGCATATACAAGATTTCCTTCATTCCGAGCGCTTGAACTGAGATCTGTCACCAAAGAGAGTTGCCATCAAGGACAACACCTGTACCATAACACCACTCCTGTGCCAAAATGCCAAAAAGATCCTCCTCCTCCTCATCTCTCTCAAGATTAATAGCCTTGCCCTTGTCTTCCATAGACAATGTACCAAACTGCAGAGACATATGGACTGATCCTGCTGCTTGTGGATCCTTTTTGGGCCTCAGTGTCTAGGGTGATTTTTGAATTTCTGGTGCATCCCCCACTAGCAGCATAGGGATCTGCGTGGCTCCCTTGGTTGTCGACATTATTTTATTCAGGAAGTCATACGTCTCCTTCAGCAACGTCTCAAACACTAAACTTGCTCTCATAGCCTCTAAATTCGTAGGGTTCATACTAAATTGATAGCACAACAACTGAATTCTCAAAATGCCAAGGGTGGTTCAGTGGATAACCACCGGTGATTTATAGGCCATTTTGAATTCAAATTCGATCGTTCCCCCCTTATTCAGCTTATTAATGCGAGATTGGTGGTAGATCCTCCCAAATCTAGTTCTGACTTCGTGTCTTAATTTCCCACCACCCGCTCCTTATTGTCTTAAATTGGACATCTTGTCATGAACAGCGATACCAACGGTCACTTCCCGTTCTACCCGTGCGGTAGCGTAGCCCCCTATGCGTGGGCGCGTCCCTTCTGGCATATTGATTGAAATGTAACCTCCTTGTCATGCAACTTCCCGACAGACTCTTTTATAATCCCGTGCTCTCTTTCAACTACTTGGAGCGTTGAGACTGTGCTTCCTGTGGATAGTCAGGTGGTCGCATCACCTGTGCGAAGCTTCAATTTACCTTCCAGCCTGATCCGTAGGCACTCCTCAATTACTTTCACGGCAGTCAGTGCCTTGTGTTCTTCCTTGGGTGGTGCGCTCCCCTGGTTACTTTGCCTGGTAAGGTGTAATCGCAGCCATGATAGCAGAGCCACAAATTCTCGGTGGAAATTTTCTAAGGCAGTAGTATGGCTAACCATATCTTGTCCTGTCATTCTTAGTTTTGCGGTGCAACCTGATAGAGTGATTTTGGTTCCCAGTTTGTTGATTTCTGCATCCATTAACATGCTTTTCCTCCTAATCTGTACCCAATCTTCTTCGAGTTTGTGAAGTTTAAGGTCCCCTTGCCAGATGGTTTCCTGACTCTGCAGATGTTTATCCTCATGCAGCTGCATAATTACTTCGTCCTGGGCCTCGCGTACTATCTCAACAGTGGGAGATACTACAGGAGGGTTCCTTCCTTTCAAAATTATGGTCTTGACTCTGCTCTTTAGCTTCGGAATAGTCTTCGTGCTTAGGATTTTGTACATGGCCCTATAGGCCCAACGGACTGCTGGTACACGCAGGTCCCAATCATATCGTCGCGCCTGGTGAGATTTGTTCAGGATCCCGCACACCTTCTGGAAGGCTTCTGCGGGGAAAATTTGTGGTGTGCATCACCTTTCCTGCTCTTGTGCCCCATTCTGATTCTCGATCCCAAGTTCAGGTTGTGCGTGTGTGCATGTCTGTACCCATCATGATAGGTGGGTGTGCAAGCTGCTCCACCCTGGCTGACCGACTCTTGTTCGAGGCTGAGGGCTTGCAAACCATAGGCATATCATCCTTCTACATCTGCACCAGTCCTCAAGCTTTCCTTGATATGTACTCCACCATCGTGTGGGTGTTGCACGTAGTGCCAATTTCAACACATCGAATTGTTGTTGTTTCGGTATTGTGCCTTCAAATTTGCTCAAGAATTCATCCACCGCTATCAATCCATCATATGTCAGCAACTCTCATGCCCCTGTTGCCACACAACGCAGTGATCTAATCATCATGTTGCTATTTAACGTTGTCACTTCGTGCAGCTGATTCTACCATTGCTCTACTTCTTCATCTGAATTCGAAGTGCAAGAGATTTCGTGCTCCCATGAGATTCTCCCATCTGCAGTCGGATTTACCCAATCCTGGTCTTGCGTAATTATCTTGTAAATACAATCTAGCTCATCATCGCTTTCATTGTCGTGCACTGGCTCAGTGTAGCACGCTCCCTCAGCTAGGTCCAGTAGGACTACTAAGGGTAGTGACCTCTTCTTCAATATCATCTTATGCTTCTTCAGGTTGATGACTCCATTCATATCAGTGGCCCAATCTATTCCTAACAACGCAGGATAGGGATTGTTGTCATCGAAAATCTCTATTACTTCAAAATCTGTTTGTGTGCTCATGCCTTCAATATCAACTGTTACTCCTTGGAACCTTCCCATGGGAAAAGTCTTCTATTGGTTCACCATTCGTAGCTGAATAGGGGACCAGTGTAACAAGGGCCTACCCATGTGTTCCCATGTTTGCTTCAGTAACACATTCGCGTCTGAACCCAAATCTAGGATTACCTGATCCATTTCATACTCACCACAATCTCATTTCCCTTCTGGTGCACAATGCATGCTTCCCTAATTTCCATACTACACATGGTTCTCCTAACCCCTCACACCCGGTGATCAGCTCCTATAGTCCTGTGATCACCCCAAGAAACTCTCCTAGGTTGTATATCAGAGATGCTTGGGAACATTACAAACTCAACAAAAAGTTGGATAAATGGTGGATGAATGAAAGAAATGCTGCATATTCAAGCCAGATAACCACTTCTACTATGCTTAACCCCAGACATGGGTGAACACCCCCAAACTACAAGGCTTTAGACCACCAATTACTCATTTTTTTAGGGAAAATGTGAAGATGGAGAAGACCGGTTACACCAGCAGATGCACAGGACCCTGAGATGGCCAGCTGCAACCAGTTAAAAGGTTTGTCAATGTATTTCTTAATGCACAGACAAGATGATAGCTCTCTGGCATTAAAACAACAACAACCTGCATACAAATTCACTAATACAGCTAAATTCTAACACAGAGGTGGGATGACAGCCCTTCTAATGCTAAACATCAACAACACATGAAATAATGCATAACAGGCACAGCCTGGAACAAAGAAAAAGAAGTGGAAAGTGAGCAAACAACAGAAAAAGAAGCTTGTCTTAGCTGGAAATGAAGACTAGAAGCTGCAGGTGTCACAATAGTTGTAGTTTCCAGAAGTTGAACTTTACAATCACAATAACATTCATGAAACTCATTACATCTTTTTTCTGGGTATATATGGAGGTTTACTACAAAATTTCTCTGCATACCCATCTGTGGAGGGGTCATAACTGACCACCAACCACATTTATAATCAGATATCGGTCTCTGATACAATTTGATTGTTTTTAAAGAACAAAATGGCTCTTTCTGTAATTTGGTGTCCTTCCTGAACAGGTGAAATATTAACTGAATAAATTTCCATAACTGTTGCAGTCATTAAGCTGCTCAAGGATCATCCTTCTCGTCCATGACCATGCTATTCTTTAAATGTGGTAGCTAAGGAATTCATGTGCAGATTGCCAGATCATCTCTTCCTTCTTCAAGTGCACAAAACAGGCCGAAAACACTGAAAAATACATTGAAAATGGATGTTGGACTGGGCATGAATGCTGACTGTTGGATAACTAAGATGGACGGCCTAGATCTGATGGCGAGAGGTGATGGAAGACACAAAGGCACAGGGATCAATAGCAGATGTTGGATCATGTAAATGAATGGTGCAGATTGGATTATGGAAGCCATCGGGAAGAAAATCAGAAAGGAGGATCGTGGACCATTGGATCATTATCGGGGAGATCCGACGGCTGACGGGTGGCAAAGATGCGAGAGATTTAATGAGTGGGGGGAGGGTACAGTGACGGTAAGCGGTTTCCCTGCACCACTTTTTGGGAGAAGGTGGTTTATGTACGAGGGTGTGCGATCCAACATATTTATGACACGTGGCTGGAGGGAAACTACTTCCCCATGGGTTATCGGACGAGCAGGTTGGCAGAGTGGGGTCTGCGAATACCATCATATCTGTGGGAGATGGTTGGATGGTCACGGTTAGTGCACATATTTTTTGGCTGATGTGACAGGTACGGGCTCGTCGGGTTATGTAATTTTTATTATATGTGTGGCTGTAATGGATTAAAATGTTAGAGCCAGGGTTAAAATAAAAATAGGTTAATGCGGGGTTTTATAGGGTTATCGAGATTTACAAAGGTTTTTGGGGGTTTATAGGTTTTAGACAAAAAGAAGCTCGGGAGCCTAAAAAAGGGTTTAGGCAGGGTTTACAAAAGACTATAGAGAGACATGAAAATAATGGGTTAGGGGAGAAATAGGAAAATGGAAGAGGAGGTGGAAACAGAGGTGTGGGAGTTATAAGGAGAAAAGGGAAAATGAAGGAGAAAGAATGAAAAACCACTGCCAGCCTTATACAACCAAACCAGCACTGCTCCACACCTATTTTGATCCATCAATTATCAAATAACATAGAAGAGTTAACATTGGCTCCTTTTGGGGATGAGATCCTCCTTGTGAAGTCTTAAGAACCTACAGATGAATGCCTTTCCAGCTGAAAACAAATTAGCCAAAATTCCTAGTGTTCCATTGGGCATGGAGTCTACTTTGCCTGCACAAAACTAATAAAAACAAAATATTTATAGCCTTTAATGCCAAAGACCTTAAACAACATAAACTTTCAAAAGCTGCCCATTAACTGGGCCATCAAAAACTGCTTCTCCTCCCATATTTTTCAGTATGAAGGTGTTGTTCCCTTGAACCTGTGAAATGATGAAAGGCCCTGTCCATAAAGCATCAAAATTTCCATGATTTCCTTTCTTCTCCTTTAGTGCATCCCATTTCAAAACCAAGTCACCAACCTGAAAATTATTTGTTTTTGCCTTTTTGTCAAAGGCTTCCTTAACTTTTCTTTGATGTGTTGCATCCCTTTCAACCAGTTGTTCTCTAATTTGATGTAACTCTGCCAAATCAGTGATCCTCTTTGCCATATCTTCTTCCTCATCCTATTCTGTTTGAAGGAATTTTGCCACAGGGAGAATTAGTTGAATTGGAAATATACCATCGGTGCCACATACCAGCTTGAAAGGAGAATTCCCTGAGGATTTTTTAATAGTGACTATGTCAACCCACAGTGCATACTTGAGCTTTGAATCCCAATTCTTTTTATTGTCCTCTAACAATTTTTTAATTATCCTGATCATACTTTTATTAGAGGATTCTTCTAGACCATTTCCTTTTGGATAATATGAGGTGGAATGAACAAGTTTAATACCCATAGAATCACACATTTCCAATAGTTCTTTTGCCCTGAAGGTTGCTGCATTATCTATTATTAATTTATGTGGACAACCAAATCTGCTGAAGATATTTTCTATCAAAAACTTCATGACCACATTATGATCAGCCTTCCTAGAAGGGACTGCCTCAATCGACTTAGTGAAATAATCAGTGGCTACTAATATCTACCTATGCTGGCCACTGGAGTGTGGATTTACTTCTCCAATAAAATCTAAGCCCCACTGCAAAAAAGGTCCTCTTGCCTAAATTGGTTTTAGGGACAGGGATTTCAACTGTTGTTTTCCTTCAAATCTTTGGCATCTGTCACAAGATTTAACAAAAGAAAACAAATCAAGAAATAAAGTGGGCCAATAGTACCCAGCTCTAAGAATTTTATGCGCTGTGGTTTTCCAATAATGGTGCCCTCCACACATGCTTTTAGGAAACTACTGCATAACTTCTTTTGATTGTTCCCTGTCCAAACATATTAAAAATATTCTAGATGGATCCCTCCAGTAGAGCAGATTATCATTGATGCAATATTTAGCTTCTCTAAGTTTTAAAGTTCTAGATTGACCTGTGCTTAAGCTTGAAGGGATTTCTAACTTCGGCAAAAAATTAATTACTTCAGCATACCAGTTACAAGAAGCTAGGTTATTGGCCACTAACTGCATTCTCTATGTTTCAGTTGTTTCCTCTTCTTCTGCCTGACCATTTTCCGCAATAGCACATAGGAAATCAATATCTAAAGACCTGCAATTTTCTTCAGCTAATAGTTTGGCAAGACCTTGACCTCTGACCAGCTTGGTGGGCTTCAACTCTATATTAAATTCTATCATTTTTGCAATCCATTTCGCCCTTCTTCCATCAGCATGAGATTGTGTCAAGACATCTTTTATTGCAACAGAGGGTACATATGCAACTATTTTGGAATGAAGGATATAAACTCTAAAATCTTTCAAGGATTTGATAAGAGCATATGCCTATTTTTCAATAATATCATACCTCAGTTCAACATCCCTCAAGTTCTTGTTGAAAAATGCCACTGGATGTTTTGAACCTTCTTCATTTGCCTGCAATAAAACTGCTGCAATGGTGTCTTCAGAGGCAAAAGAAAATATGTGGAACTCCTTGCTGTAATCTGGACTTATTAATGTGGGAGCCTCCATAATAGCTTTTTTGATGGAATCAAATGATTTTCTTGTTGTATGAGTCCATTTGATTTCTGCCCCTTTCTTCAACATGGAGGTAATATGCTTCACATATTCAAAAAAATTTGGAATAAACCTTCTTACAAAATTTATTTTGCCCAAAAAGGACTGAATATCCTTCTTTGATCTAGGGACAGACAAAGTCTGAATTGCTTTGACTCTTTCTAGGTCAATTCAGACACCTACAACAGACACAACATGTCCTAACAGCTTGCCTTCATTTAAAGAAAATTGAGATTTTTTGGGATTGACTGAGATTCCAAACCTTCTGCACTTTAGAAACACTTTTTTCAAATGTTGTAAATGATTTTGATGGCTGTTGGAGTAAACTGTTATATCATCAAGGTAGATAAGCACAAATTTGTCCTTCTCTCCCACAAATGCTATATCCATAGCTCTCTGAAAGGTGGCTCCAACATTCATCAATCCAAATGGCATTTTGGCATACATAAAAGTGCCCCAAGGAGTGGTAAATGCAGTCTTTTCTTGATCATCTGGGTGCACAACAATCTAATTAAAGCCTGAAAATCCATCCAAAAATGACATCACTTTAGCTCCTGAGACTTTTTGCAGCAAATGCTCCATCTTGGGTAGAGGATAGTTGTCTTTCTCTAGAGGGATTTTATGCTGAATTATGTTTTTATCATATGTTTTCAGGTCACTATATTCCCAGGAAAACACATCAGTAAATTGCCTCATTAAATTATAGTATTCAGCACTTTGATCAGCTGACAAATGAGTGGACAAATTTACATATTTAGGCTGACCTGGACTTCCTATATCATGCTTACAGACTGCAGATTAGTCTTCTTTTTGGGTAGCTTTGTAAGGCACATCATTCTGGTCAAATAGTCTATCAAGAGGAATTAGACCCTTAGGAATATGACTACTAGGAAGCTGGACAATTTTGTCTTTACCAATTTTATTTCTAAGCCGGGGTTAGTGGCTTTCTTCCAAGGATTCATTTTCATGGTCAATTTGCATCTCAGAAAACTCATCAATGACTTGCAAGAACCTATTCAACTCATTATCATCTTCAAAAACTTTCCAATGGTGGACATTGTGAGGCAAGGATGGTCTATACTTCATTTGGATTTCATAAACTAGTCTGGGAGGCATGGGAGGGATAAATAGACTAGCAGAAATAGTCAGGGAATCAGCAAGATGATTTTGGGCTCTAAGAATGTATGAAATACAAAAGTAATCAAAAGAGTCTTTGATTCTGCATACCTCATCTCTGTATGCTTTCAGCCTTGGGTGCTTTGCATGAAATGTTTTATTTACTTTCTATATAATTAAATCAGCATCTCCAAATACCTTTATATTCTTGATTTCTCTGTCTTTTTCTGCATTAAGGCCCAACAGTAGTGCTTCATATTCTGCTATGTTGTTTTTGACTTGAAAAACCAGCTTAAAAGACAACTGAATACTTTCTTGTTGAGGAGATACTAGCACCACCCCTGCTCCTGCAGTTTCCATGGAACATGCTCCATCAAAGAACATCCCCCAAACCTAACTTCCTTGCACTTCTTCGGCTTGAACTATTGGTTTCCTGCGCTGCATTGAGGCCTTCTGAGATTCTTCTATTTGGGGAATACATGCTCCAGAATCAGTGTCCACTGCATATAGGATTCTTCTCATCACTGATAATATATGCCAATTGTGCTTCTCTGTAAAACCTCCTACTTTCTCTTCCAAAAACTTGGACAATATCATAAGATAGATCATTCTGTAAAGTCCCACCTAATCTCTTAATCCACCCTCTGGACAACAACATGCCAAACTTAGGAGGCACATCTTCTACCACAATATCCATCGTCCTACTCTTCATGGGCAGCTGAGTTAAGGTAATGGCCAGGTCCTTAATTAATCCTAGAGATTTCACTTTCCTTGAATCAAAAGAGAATAAATCATGATAGGGTATGGTGATATCAAGGCCTAACTCTTCCATGACAGCTTTAGGCATTAAATTGTGGTTGGCCCCTGTGTCTAGTAGGAAATTGTGGAGGATTTTATCATGAATGGTCAAGGAGACATAAAAAGATGGAGAATTATTATCAGCAGGTTCAATCATGGGGTTGAGCACAATGGCAGGCTTGTCATCTTGCAAATTGACAGAGTCAGTGGAGGTTTGTGTGGTTTCTAGCTCAAGGGCTTCAAGGATAGGCTTTCTAAATACTTCACTCTTCACCAACTCTACCAGAGGCACAAATATTTTCAATTTCTAAACTTCTGACTCAAAGTTGAAAGAAGAATATGACTTATCAGAACTTTTTACCTCTTGAACTAGAGCTTTGAGGATGACTGGATCAGCTGTTGGTCTTCTCTGCTTGATATTCTGTGGCTCTGTTTGGAAAATAGCTCTTTGGGTAGGATTCTCTTTGAATTTTTTTGCATTTGATATTAGGTTATACCTCTGCTATTGTTTATCTTATAGGATAGCTTCTCTATCCCATTCTTGATTGTCTTGTTCCCGCAGTAATGATTGTTCATACTCGGCCAATGTCAAAAACGCGGTGCTGCCTTTATCCTCCATGCAGTGAATTTCATCCTCATCTTTTTCAAAATGTTCCTCCTCCATGACTACATTTTGGAAAGGAACTTTGAATTTCTGATCTTCTTTTAAATCTTCACCCCTAAGCATTATTTGTAACTGGTCATTTGCTCTTCTGAAAGGATTTGGATTTCTTGGAGCAAATATGTTTTGCTGCCTTGTTTTCCCTGAATTCTGCTCAACTTTCAGCTTAGAAATTTTAGCAGCCAATGACTCTATCATCTTGGTCATTTTGTCTAATTTAGGCTTTGAAGATGATGTAGAAGAGGTAGAAGCCTAACCTCTCTACCTCCTTCTGTCAGCTTGAATTTTTAGTTTCTCTGCAGCCATGATATTAGATTCTACTTCTTAGGCCGCATCCTGCATGTCTGTCAGTGTATCACATCTCCTTTCTCTCAATAACAGGCAGAAATTAGAGTCAAAAGCATTGGCATAAGTGAGTTTGGCAGAGGTAGGAGTAGGCTTCACCTCAGCTGGTATCTTACTGTACATTCGATTGAATCTTTCATTAAAATCAAGCAAAGATTCACCATTTTCCCTCTTCAGATTACCAAACTCAGTATGATAATATAGCAAGTCTTTTTTATCTCCCCATTGATTAAAAAACGCATCATCTAATGCTTCAATATCTATTATAGATCTCTGGGGTAATTATCTCAACCACTTCCTAGCCTCTCCATCAAGGCTCCGGACAAAAACTCTCATCCACACATAATTCTTACTTACATCTAAATTATCAACATAACTGTAAAAAGATTCAAGGTGTTCTTCTGTTGTTACTCCCTCTGTACCAGTGAATTTAGGCATATATTTTTGATATTCTCCCATAGGCATAGGATTTAAAGGCACAGAAAATACCAATGGTCCATATCTGGCAGCTACAATTCTTTCTATTCTTGTAGGTGCTTGCTGTCCTGCCATGATTGGAATATCCGGAAGAATACTAGCAGATTGAATGGTAGGAAGTAATGTGATGGATGGCAGTGAGAAAGGGATGTTTTGGACTGAAATGGAAGCTTTCTTTAAACTGAGATTCAAAGGGGAACTAACTACGCAAGGGGCTGAATTAACCTCTGAAGGAATTTCCTTATTGACGGTGTTGATTTCTAAATCTTCAAACTATAAATCTTCAGCTACAACTTTATCTTTCAGAGATGCATGAGACTTCTTAGGCTTACTTGATCCTGATGCCCCTTTCTGTGAAGTTTTCTTCAATTTAATAGTCCTCTCAGGTTTAGGCACTAATTCAGTAGTGATTTCTGAGGATTTCTTTGAATATTTCTTACAAACTGAGCCAGAACTTCAATGTGGAATCACCAAAGGTTGGTCTTCCTCCAATGGAGTCACCAGATAGATGATTACAACTAGAAACTCTATTCAAGTCATGTCTATCACCAAAGCTTGAAGCTATGTCATTCTCCTAGGGAAGCTTAGCTTCAATTCTCCTATCCCCGACAACGGCACCAATTAATGTTATCACCCCAAGAAACTCTCGTAGGTTGTATATCAGAGATGCTCGGGAACATTACAAACTCAACAAAAAGTTGGATAAATGGTGGATGAATGAAATAAATGCTACATATTCAAGCTAGATAACCACTTCTACTATGCTTAACCCTAGACATGGGTGAAAACCCCCAAACTACAAGGCTTTAGACCACCAATTACTCGCAGTTTTAGGGAAATGTGAAGATGGAGAAGACTAGTCACACCAGCAGATGCACAGGACCCTGAGATGGCCAACTGCAACTAGTTAAAAGGTTTGTCAATCTATTTGTTAATGCACAGATAGGATGACAACTCTCTGGCATTAAAACAACATAAACCTACATTCAAATTCACTAATATAGCTAAATTCTAACACAGAGGTGGGATGACAGCCCCTCTAATGCTAAACATCAACAACACATGAAATAATGCATAACAGGCACAGCCTGGAACAAAGAAAAAGAAGTGGAAAGTGAGAAAACAATAGCAAAAGAAGCTTGTATTAGCTAGAAATGAAGACCAGAAGTTGCATGTGTCACAATAGTTGCAGTTTCTAGAAGTTGAACTTTACAATCAGAATAACATTCATCAAACTCATCACATCTTTTTTCTGGGTATATATGGAGGTTGACTACAAAATTGCTCTGCATACCCATGTGTGGAGGGGTCATAATTGACCACCAACCGCATTTACAATCAGATATGGGTCTCTGATACAGTTTGATTGTTTTTAATGAACAAAATGGCTCTTTCTGTACTTTGATGTCCTTCCTGAACAGGTGAAATATTAACTGAATAAATTTCCATAACTGTTGCAGTCATTGAGCTGCTCGAGGATCGTCCTTTTCGTCCTTGACCATGCTATTCTTTAAATGTGGTAGCTAAGGAATTCATGTGCAGATTGCCGAATCATCTCTTCCTTCTTTGCACGCACAAAACAGGCCGAAAACACTGAAAAATACATTGAAAATGGACATTGGACTGGGCATGAATGCTGACCGTTGGATAGCTAAGATGGATGGCCCAGATCTGATGGCAAGAGGCGATGGAAGACACAGAGGTGCAGGGATCAATAGCAGCCATTGGATCGCGTAAATGAACAGTACAGATTGGATTATGGAAACCATCGAGAAGAAAATTAGAAAGGAGGATCGTGGACCATTGGATCATGATCGGGGATATCTGACGGCTGACAGGCAGCAAAGATGCGAGAGCATTAATGAGTGGGGGGAGGGTACGGTGGCAGTAAGCAGTTACCCCGCATCGCTTTTTGCGAGAAGGTGGTTTATATCGAGGGCGTGCGATCCAACAGATTTATGACACATGGCTGGCGGGAAACCACTTCCCCGCGGGTTATCGGATGAGCAGGTTGGCGAAGCAGGGGCTGCAGATACCGTTGGATCTACAGGAGATGGTCAGACAGTCACTGTTAGCGCACATATTTGTTGGCTGATGTGGCAAGTACAGGCTTGCCAGGTTATGTAATTTTTATTATATGTGCAGCTATAATGGATTAAAACGTTAGAGCCAGGGTTAAAATAAAAATAGGTTAATGCGGGGTTTTATAGGGTTATCGAGATTTACAAAGGTTTTCAGGGGTTTATAGGTTTTAGATAAAAAGAAGCCTGGGAGCTCGAAAAAGGGTTTAGGCGGGGTTTACAAAAGACTATAGAGAGACATGAAAATAATGGGTTAGGGGAGAAATAGGAGAATGGAAGAGGAGGTGGAAATAGAGGTGTGGGAGTTATAAGGAGAAAAGGGAAAATGAAGGAGAAAGCATGAAAAACTGCTGCCAGCCTTATACAACCAAACCAGGACTACTCCAAACCTATTTTGATCCATCAAGTATCAAAGAACATAGCAGAGCTAACAAGTCCCTTAACTGCCTTGTTGTCACACACCAGTTTCATTCATGTCTCCAGAAAGGTAGTAAGCATTGAAGGATCCATTCCTGGCTTAGGTTGATCCTTACTACTTGAAGTGGAGGCCTCCATGAAACTCTTCTTAGATCCCATGAACGTCTCCTTTGTGTGTTCTAAGTCAAACTTAGGTTCCTTTGTAGGAGCCTTGCGAACCCATGTATCTTCCTCTGGATGCTTCCCTTTATCCTCTCCCATGGTCGCACCACTTTTGAGCATCATGTTTACATTTAGGTCTTCTTTGCATGCTTCAAACCTCATCATTTATATATTCTGAGTCAGAGGAGGCTGGAATACCCCTTTTTTTCACATATGTGTGATCAACGTAGGAAAATCTATTGTTTCATGATCAAACTGAGCATAATACGAATAGGAGATCCTTGTTGAGTTGGTGTAGTCATGGGCATAGTGCCCTGGTCCTCTGCAATTGTAACAAATTAACTGTTTGCAGCCCCTTCCTAGTCCCATTCCTCCTCGTCCTCAACCTCGCCATTGAAATTCACTGCACACCATCCCCACAGCTGGGTTGAGGGCTTGCGTTTCTGTCTGCACCATAGGATGGGGTCCGATCCATCATTAGCTCATAGTTGCGACAAGTGTAATCATCGTGTTCTACTGACCTATAGAAATTACAAAATAGTTGTTGGGGAGTTTGTGTATACTTTTGCAACAAATGACAATTATCCATCGTGTGTTTTCCTCCTATCTGACAGATCACACACCATAATGCAGGTGTCGCACTTGGCCCTACCTGTGCCTTTGGTCTCAGCCGAATTAGCCCTCCTCCTATCAAATAGTTTGCAAACACTGGACAATGACCCTTGTCATGACCTTAGCCTTTGCATTTTATGCACCATACCTCGTCGCGCGCCTCTAGCCACGGTGCCCTATCCTGCTTCAAACTTTGCATTTCTAGGCATAGATTCTGTAGTTGCACATGGATTTTTTGAACTCCTAACCTAGGGTCTTGTATTGAGGTCTCATGCAACCTCATGGCCATTTTCAATGCTTCGCCTTGGGTGGAAAGTTTTTGTTGTGACAACGTTGTCCTCAAGTGTGGTGTTAGATGCCACAAACCATGCATGATGTTAGGCATCTATTAGCGTCATATTGGCCTCGCAGATCGTACTCTTTAGTCTTTGGTCCAGATCCCAGGGGTTCTCACCTAGAAGCATCGCGATCTCTTCAAACCCAATGATTGATTGTGTTTCTGACTTTGGCCTACTGAATTCCCTGTTTAGCAGGATCCAGATTTCCGCTATTCCTACGTTTGGGTGGTCATTAGAGTGCTTGATATACCATGTCAGTGCACAATCCTGCAGTGCACTCACCAATGTAGACTTCTCAATTTTTTCATCCTTGACACATTGCACTTCCCATACTGCTCTTAACACGAACTAGAATTGTTCCGGATCTTTATTCCCTACCCCTCTGAATACTGGTAGTTTGATTGTGTTCACCATACTGAACTGTGGTGGTGGTGGAGATGGAGTGGGTGGAGATGGAGGTGAGGGAGGTGAAGAGAGTCGTCGCGTGGGTGGAGGTAGTAATTGTGGAATACGCTGCCTTATCAAACCAACTGCACTTCTCAGAAAGACCTTAGCGAGATCTTCCTTGTTCTCTCATGAAGATGAAATTAAGGGACTGTTTCCTAGTTCTTCACTGCTTTTGTATATCTTTCCACTCCGTTTTGTACCAAACATTAATCTATTCTCATGACCCTCTTTTCACACATTCGCATCTTAATCCAATTATTTAAAGACTTAATATACTTACCTTGCAGTCCTTTGAGAAAGTGTCATTCTACTTCGTTGTAGCTCACGGTCATGTCTACCACAAACTCAGTGATAAATCCCACTATTATCTAGCTGAGCCAATGGTTCACAGCTCACACGAACTTATCTTCTGACGCCTCTAGTCTGGGCACTAATTCTGAAGTCCACACTATTGGTTTGTCGAGCTTACACCTTCCTTGGCTATCGGCTAACCTCGTGATCCACTTATACATTTCAAAAGGAAATGATCCAAAGAAAATCTCATGGATTTTTATATACACGTAGCGATCTAGCCACTTTTTCTCAGATAGTTGCAGAGTTCTATTTTCTTGTGTCGCGAACTCATGAATCTTCTTGTCCAACCACTCTTCAATTTCCTTCTTTGTTAGGTTCCAGTGGCATGACATCAGACATCCCTTAGGCAAATCCCGGTCCCGGCAATGGAACCATTTGTTGGCTTAGTGGGGCCTGACCCAAGTTTAGAATTGATTAAGCCAAGGAAATATCAGTGCTACTAGCCCTTTCGGCAACAGTCTGTAGAGCACAGACTGAGGTCTCACCCGAAGGAGTATGGGAGGGTGCTAGAACTAGGTTTCCGCACCCTGGGGATGTCTAATATGTGGTAATAGGGACATGATACAACCTTAGCACTTACTGGGCTACGCGTACCTACGGGTGCATTACGTCTCGTGTTACTCCCTTCATGTAGCTCTAACCATAGCATGACCCATGTTGCTCATACAAGTCTTCTTTAATTAGGTTTTTTTTGCTAATTACTTAGAATATTCTCATACATAAACATTTAGATGAGTATTTATCAAGTGCGCACATATAAATAAATAGATAACACTTAATGCATAATATAAAAAACATAGATGCATGACCAGATGCATGATATATCGAATACACTTATCTTTATTAATGATCTTTTCAATTTCAGTTCAAGTACAGACCCAACTCTGCCCTGTGCACTTAGCTATAGGGGTCTGCGCACTCAGCTGCAAGGGTCCATGCACTCAGCTGCAGAGCCTCTTCCTACTACTACGACCCAATATGCTTCAGATCCACTTCTATTCTCTAACCATGCCTTCACATCTATCTACTTACTTGTTCCCCTGGGCCCCCTTTATGCTTAGAGCCTCACTCTATTTATACAATCCCATGGTCCATGGACCATGGGTAGGTCGACACAACTTTACATTATTTTACAATTCTTGGGGCAGACAACCCTATGAATCATCCTAAACTTTCATGCTCTGCACCTATACTTCATGGAGTCTTTACATGACATTGACCAAAACTTAGGCTTTAAGCCCCAAAAACATGCTGTGGGGGGATCCGCTACCCAACAAGACCGATTCTTGGCTGGATTCTGTTAGCAAGTACAAAAGGAACATGAAAAAGCATGACACGATCGACATATCAAGTTGCGCACGTTCAAAGTAAATGATCTGGTTTTATTATATGATAGTAAATTTACTAAGTTTCTAGGGAAATTTTAGATGCATTGGCTAGGCCCATATATTATCAAAGAAATTACAGATGGAGGTGCAGTTTAGCTTGCGAATCTGAATGGAGAACCTTTTCCGGGAAAGGTGAATGGAAGTTGATTGAAGCCATATACGGGGGATCTTGCACAATGACTATATAGCGGCAAGACAGTCTCAGTGATCCAGGAAGTTGTAAGGAAGCACAAGACTATAAAATACACTTCTAGGGTTGGAGGACTACGCGGTAGGTGGGCTGGGTGGAAATTGGTGAAGTTGCAGTATCATAAGTTGTGCACAAGTAGTTGCGTTATGGAGGGAGATGTCATGCAGCATAATAGGAAAGTGACCATTGGAGTCACCATTAATGATTTGACAGCTAGAAGATGGTTAAGAGGAGCAGGCTGGCATCATTTAAGGCCAAAATCTTTGAATATCTTCTGCCAAAATAGCGTTAATGGTTGAATTTTGGGGGGAATGGTCAGATTTGAATTTATAAACCCCTATAAATTATGTGTACCGGTCCAATAGTGAACACTTTGCACCCTTAGATTTTTTGAGCTGTTCTCTCTATTTCTTAAGAACTGCTCGTATTTTAAGGATTTGGTCACAAGCCCTACATTTTCCAAGTTATCGGAGTTGAATCAGAAATTCATCCTTGAAACCATGTTAGGACCAAGCCCTACAGAGACTGTGAGTACTGGGGGATATGTCGCATCTAAAGGAGCTACTCCAGAGGTTGTGAGTATGGAAGCTCTGGCTCCTATGCCTATGGCACTAAGGTCGCCTAGGACCGAAACCTACCCCTGTTAGAGAAACCCAGAAACCGAAGAAGGATAAACAGAAGAAGCTAGTGCCAGTACATGAATCGCCCAGAAAACACTCTGCAACTCAAAAATAGAAGAAATACAAGCAGCCCAAGAAGGTTGTCGATTTGGAGGCCGAGGAAGGACAGGGCACCGAGGACATAGATGCTGAGGGAATGGAGCCCATTACAAAGTTGCCTAACTATATCCCTCTGCGCAAGGGGAAGGTGAAGGTCACCAAGGACCTAGACTCAGACAAATTTGTCATTTCTATGGCCCTGCTATTAGAGCAGGATCCCCTTGTTGAAGATGGACAATTGGGACTTGGTAGATCATGAGCCATTCCCTCCCCTAATGAACCCCAACTATATGAAACACATATACTACCCAGACTCAAGTGTCATCGAGCTAGAGATGGTGGAATGGATTCATGGAGTGGAGAATTCAAGATTGTTGAACCTGTTGTGGGTGCCCCGCTATCACCGCACCACAATCAACAGAACTTGTGTGTGTTAATTACTTTCTTTGGTGCACGATGGGTGCTTATGGCTAATAGGGCCTATACCCATCACTAACATGCTCATCCATAGGATCACGCACCTGCCACATTAGGGTTTGAATCTAGCCAAGGAGTTTGGCGAAAGTACAGGAGAAAAGGATTTGGCGAACAAGATGAAGAAGGAATTTTCCCTCGTGAAAAAGCCACGTGGATACTCAATCAGTTCCATAAACGACCTCGTGGTACAAATTGCCACACAAATCTTAGCCGTGAAGCTAATTAGGAAGTGTCACATAGAAGAAATTCTGGCATCAGTGGTTTCTCTAGCTACACAATGTGTGAAGGGTGTGCAATTCAACTGGTCAAGGTACCTGTGTAGTGAATTCCTTGTGAACTATTGTGAGGTCTAGGATGAGACCAAGCCATTCCATTCTACTTGGTCGTTGCTCTCTATTGTGTTGATCACACGGAGTTGTCGAAGGACAGCCAATTTCCTCTGTAGAAAGAAGGATTGTTGGAGGCCACACAATTTGTCGCCCTATGGGCCACAAAGGACCCCGCGCTAGTCACAAAAACAAAAATATTATGGGTTCTGATGGAATCAAGCCTCTGCATGGCCATCAACTAGCACCCACGATTTTCGCTGACCTTGTACAAGGATTTGTCAACATATGCCACATTCAAGATTGATTTCCACCAAGTTTACATTCAAGCACGGAAGGACCCGTAGGAGAAATGGTATGATGTACTATACATATAGGAGGTAATTAAGCGATGGCTAGCAGAGTCGCATACCCCATCATACTTCGATTCTGGAACCAATAAGGGCGTGGAAATCTCGACAGCAAAGAAAAGAAAGGATGCAGCTAAGCAAGCTGCACAAAATTTGGTCACGCAATGGAAAAAGGAAGCCGAAAAAAAGGCTAAGATGGAGAAGGAGCGCACTGATAAGGAGCAGGCTGAGCAAGGACAATGTGAGTCAAAGAGAAGTGGCAAATCCCCTTAGCCCAAAACCAAGGATGAAGAACAATTCAAATAGGGCAGTGGAGGAGATGAGGGGTATAGCACCTCGTTTACTAAAGAAGCACAAAAAGGAGCAGTACGAAGGTCACTGCAAAAAGCAAAAATCAAATAAGTCATATGGTGATCCTATGGTATTAACAGAGGGAAATCTCGATGAGATCGATGACAAAATATAGGACACTACCACTGAAGTGATATAGAAATTTGATTAGTAGTATATACAAACATTGGGGAGCATCCAAAGGGATCTGTGTGAGCTGTAGATCTAGGCTAACAGGATACAAGTCGGCACGATTCACGCAAGTGTAGCACAAGTGAGCTTGGCACTGAGGACAAGTTAGGTTGCAGAATTGGTAAGGACCCTGGACCTTTGAATTGTTTCTTTACTAGAACGTTCGCTATGTGCAGAGTTGGCCAATGACCACATCATCTTGATTACCCTTAAAAATATCGAGCTGAACATCTCATCGCTCCCAAATGAGCTTCTTCATGCGCTGCAGGTAGGGGTGACAGAGGAATTGAGACCTTAGGAGCAGCGCGTTCTCAATTTGATCATTGAATACAGGGTGAACAACGAGCAGATATTCACCGAGAAAACATAAGACTTAAAGGAGAAGGAAACGTTGTAGACACAAAGTTCCTGACTAGAGTCCACAGTTGCAGAGGAATGTAGAATAGTGTTATAACTTCACATTCTAGAGGATGCAGAGATGGAAGCTAAGATCCAGAAGTTAGCTGAAGGAGTGTGCAAGGCAAAGGTAGAATTTGGATGAGTTAAATTTGAACTGAACATGAAAATAATGGAGCTGCAGTTGAAATTATAGCCTATGACTTTCCTCGAGGTTAGGGAGTAGCGCGGAGCCACCATAAATGAAGGGATGGCCACTGGGATGCCACAGTCGCTGACTTCTTGGATGTATTTGAGCAAGAAATGGAATTGGTAATGACTCTATAGGAAGACCCAAACCTGTAGATACTAAATACAGATATTCAAGAGTTGTAGAATCCGTACGATGAGGTTAGGGCAATGACGCGCTCAATTGCTCCAATGTAGCGCCTCACCAAGTTGCAGGAGGGGAAGCAACTCCTCGCATAGGTAGAAGTAACCCAGAAGAAGGAGGTCATGCTTAAGGCCAAGTTGGGACCTTGGTTAGAAGAAGCTTACTAAGTCACAACCAAGATTCAAGAGAGGCTAATGGGCTTGCATTAGATACATAAAATGATGAATCTGGCTACATAAGGACCAGCTATGGAGCAACTAATAGACGAGGTCAAGCAGGAAGTTACACAAAGCACTGCCAAGGTTGTAGTCCTGTAGGTGGAGCTGGGGGATCTTCGTAGCAAGATCGTAGCACTAGCTGAGTGACTCGAGGGCGAGTCATGACCTTTCTGTTGGGGTCCTATTGGGATGGGGTCCCCTAGGTCAAGTTTGGGGTTTAAAACCCAAGTTTTGATGTAATTTTTGTGAAAAAATGTAAAGTTTCTATGATTTTTAGATGTAGAGCGCGTATGTAATTAGTAGAAAAAAGGGCTCTTAGCCCCCTCTCTATGAAAATTTGAGTCGATTTTGAGATCCACCCGTGGTCCGCAGACTATGGGATTGTATAAATAGGTTTGTCTTAGAAAGTGTAAGATATAATATGATGATGATGGATGTAATGGGTAAATAGAAGATAATACAGAGAAGTGAGTCATAGAGGGAAGAAAGGCTCTATATCTAAGTGCATAGAGGCCTAGAGTAGCATCCGCAACTGAGTGCGCGGACCCCTGCAGCAGAGTGCACAGGGAAGTTTTGAGTCTGTAAAATCATATTGAAGATCAGTAAAGAAGACTGTTGAAGAATTGATGTGTTTATCTGTTTAATTCTATTATTTATGTTTGCAATATATGTTGTGATTGAATAATGCCTTTATGAAATATTGATCTATTAATGAGAAAACCTATGGGATAAGTCTTAATAACTATACGCAATGCATGTTAAGTACTTTCGCGAAGACTATAATACATTATGTTATGTTTATTAAATACTGAAGTAGATCCACACGATCTCATATCTAGGGTCATTTTTTGATATGCATAAGTGGAGGATTCAACTGTTCAGTTTCTGCAACAACCTATCATATACCTTCGCGAAGGTCTAGAGGCCATTTAAAGGGATATGCAATATTGATCCCGAAGGGCTTATAGATCTGTGCGAAGACAGGTCTAGGGAAATAGAAGGAATCACAGTGATCTCTGGATGTAGAAACTTGGTTCTAGCATCCCCCCATACTACCTCGGGTGAGACTTCAGCTTGCACTATGCAGGATGATGCCAAAAGGGCCAGTAGTGTAGGGTTTCGTTTGGCGCAATTAACTCTGAACCTAGTTTAGGAACCACTAAGCCAACACTGTTATAGGTACATAACTTGTGGTAGTCTCACAAGTAGAATCAGAAGTAAGAGGACCTCGAAGGTATTTGGGACATGGGTATATTAGACCCAATCTAGTTGAATCATCTTCTATCTAGAATACTATACTTGTTCTTACTTATGAACCTATAACAAATGTGGATAACAGAGGAGGTGGTGAGGAAAATCAAAATGGTGACCGAAACAATGACAAAAATAATGGTGAGACCAATGTTGGGGATAATGATAGAATCAACACTCCACTTAATGGGAATAATGACCAGAGAGATGGGCCAAGAGGGGAAGCTGAGGAAAATGAGGAAGATTGAGAGAATACCTTTGTATTCCCAATTCTAGACATCACCAGAAACATTACTATGAAGAATATATCTTTGGAATATCTTTCACTTTTCCATGGTACGTCCTCTGAAGACCCTGACTATTTCTTGTTCAAATTTGATATTCTTTGTAGAAGTTATAATTACTATGATGATGAACATAAACTTAACCTATTTCCTGCTACCTTAAAAGATTTAGCCCTAAGATGGTTTATGAGTTTAGGAGAACATACTATTTACTCATGAGATGATATGAATTCTATTTTTTTTTTAAATATCAGGATTACTGTAAAAGCGGAGATGTTAATGATATTTTTAGGATGCAACAAATGGAAGATGAGAGTTTGGAAGAATGCCTTGAAAGGTTTATTTACAACTATCACAAATCCCGAGTAGGAAATATGGATGAGAGAACCTTTAGGACTGTCTTTTTAAAGGGGTTTGAGGGAACAATGCATTCAAACACTAAATCTATTGAGTTACGGTGATATCTATAAGAAGCGCTTCGAAGAAATAGCTGAACCATGCAGAACATATTCTAGATGTCAAGCTAAGGTAGGAAAAAGAGTCTAGGACAACCCAAGCGATTATATATCTAGGAATTCTAAACTAGTATAGGGTGGTGCCACTCGAGTTGAACTAGGGAATCTATTGAAAAAATTTAAAACTTACATCCTAAATACCATTAGTGATTAGTTTGATAATATAAAAATTAAAAGAAAGCAAGAGGAATAGAAGGCCACTTTGGCTATTTTCTGTCCTAAATGCAGACGAAAGTATGCTGAGAGGGAATGCCCCATTAGTATGGTAGAAGTTTGCAGGATATGTACCTCGGAGCACTCCAATGACCTGTGCCCCTCCCTTTTAGGATTATAAGATATTTACAAAGGAGGGGTTGAGACCAGTGAGATTGTTCAATCAACTAGGAAACCATTGTGGAGGGTGCCAAACAATAACACTTATCGGGACCCTAATATGCAATTTTTCCCTAAAAAATAAGCCATAGAATTCTCAGCAAGTTTACTCCTGATGGCCTACACAACCAGCTCACGGTTCACCTTGGAAGCAAGGATGGTGATGGAATCCTTATGGGAGCACCTTTCATCCTCAAAACCAAGCACCTTCGTACCCTTAGTATCAATGTCCACCCTACATGCCTTATGCATTAAATATGCCCCAATTTTAGCAAGGGTATAACCCACATTACCTTCAACAACCTTCATTACCATTGCCACCTCTAGTACAACAATCTTGACCATACCTCAAAACACCAATCCATCTTCACAATAGATGCAACAATCAATTAACCCTACTCAACCAACACAACTGCCTACACAACCAATTTTTAATCCCAAAAATAGACCTCCTCAACCTGTATAGAACATTTAGCTACAACCTTTTCCCACTTATGTTATCACTACTTTTCCATTAAATGAAATTGACCTAAGTCCTGGGAAAACTATTAACAAAAATAAATCAACAGTAATTATTGAAGAGGAGGATCCTCATATAGAATTGGAAGATAAAACCATTGAACAAACAGAAAATGAAAAAACCAATGAAATAAAAGAACCACATGAGCTCTTAGAACCCAAGGATCCTCCTTTTATGGAAATATTGCTTGTGAAGAAAACTGGAATTCCCATAGAATATGACCTGGAGTATGAGTTGAGGAGTGTTTACATAAAAATCCATTCATTACAAGTCATTAAGGGAATTCCTATTTATACCAAGATTATTAAGGATATTTGCATTAAAAATCCAGGAAGGAAGAGGAATAATAATCAGAATATTAAAGTAATTAGCCAAATGTCAGAAATGATATTTGGATTACCACCAAAATATGATGACCTAGGGAACCTCATGGTAACCATAGAGATCAATGGAAATTATCTTCCTAATACCCTACTAGATTTGGGGGAAACCATTAATGTAATGACTATTGATACTATGCCATTATTGAAATTAAAAGAGATAATACCTACACCCATTGTGTTGGAACTAGCAGATAAGTCCATTCTCAAACCTATGGGGATCCTAGAAGATGTGGTGGTAACAACAACTTCTTGGGAATATCCCGTTTATTTTTTAATAATTTCCCCAAAAACTACTAAAATTGATCACCCAATAGTTTTAGGGCGGCCTTGGCTAGCCACTAATAATGCTATTATTGGGTGCAGAAATGCATAAATTACTATTTTTAATGGGTTACAAATTCAAATATTAACTATTTTTCCAACTGTCAAATTAGATGTTGAAGTACCTCTTTGGTTGGAAAATCCCTACGGGGAAGAAGATTGTATGCTTCCATTTCTGACTTCGGAACAATCAAGAGGGCTTCATGAATAGTAAGAAGAACATGTTTTGAAACAATTCTTATCTGATATCAGTTGTATAGATTATCCTGTTTCTTTTAGTGGATGCCATAACATTTTTAGCCGTGAATTTTAGGAAACTTGTCACCCTACTATGTTTGCGTCATTTAATGTTGCAGCCTTGGAAGAAAAGAGAGAAGTAAATGCCCAACCTATTCAAATCAACACTGGAAAAACACTGTATATTGGTACATATTTAAGTATAGAACATAGACAACAAGTAATAAACATGATTCAAAAATATTCTGGAGCAATTTCTTGTGATTATTTAGATATGAAATGGATCCATCATGATACTTTTATGCACCACATTTACACAAACGAAGAAATAACTCCTGTAAGGAAGTCACAAAGACGAATGAACCTGGCTCTCAAGGAAATTGTGAAAGATGAATTGCAAAAACTTTTGAGTGAAAATTTCATATACCCCATCTCTAACAGTAAATGGATATCTCCCTTGGTCATGGTTCCCAATAAAAATGGGAAATGGTGAACTTTTGTTGACTATAGAGAGTTGAACATAGCCACTTTGAGGGATTACTTTCCTCTGCCTTTTATTGATCAGGTGGTTGATACTCTATCAGGGAAAAATTATTTCTCCTTCTTGGATGGGTATAGCAGCAACAACTAGATCCAAATAGCCCTGGAGGACCAAGAGAAGAATACTTTGACCTTCCCATGGGGCATCTATGCTTATAAAGTCCTTCCATTTTTCTTGTGAAATGCTCCAACTATGTTCAGAGAGTTTTCCTACCTATCTTTGCTGATCTTATACATGATCCTATGGAAGTATATATAGACGAATTCACAGTGTATGGTGATGATTTTCAAGAGGCTCTATAAAACTTGGAAAAAGTGTTGATTTTTTGTGAAGAAGCTCATCTGGCTCTAACATCAAATGCAAAATGATGCGAACTAGGGTGATTGTATTGGGTCAGCATGTGTCACAAGTAAGGATAAAAGTTGACCCTACAAAAATTGAGGTAATATCACATATTTGAGTTCCAAAGTTGCAAAAGGAGGTAAGATGTTTTTTGGGACATGTTCAGTATTATAGGATATTTATTGAAAATTTCACTAAGATTGCAATCACTATGTTTAAACTCCCTGCTAAAAATGTTTATTTTCAATGCGATGTTGATTATCAAAATGCTTTACAGGTATTGAAGGACAAATTGTCAACTTCCCCAGTATTGATAGGACCTAATTGGTATTTCCCTTTCCACATTTGTATTGATGCATCATATACAACCCTTAGAGCTATGCTATGGAAAAGGGAGAATCACATAACTTATGCGATTTATTTTGTTAAAAAAAATCTCTCACCTTCAAAATTAAATTATACTACTACCAAAAAATAATTACTAGTCCATGTTATCAACAAATTTAGGCACTATATTATTGGTTATGAAATTTGTTTCAATGTTGATCACTCTTCTATTAGATTCCTTATGAATAAGCCAATTACTAATGGAATAATACTAGATGGTTACTCTTATTTCAAGAATTTCATATCACTATGGTTGAGAGGATTAGATGAGATGACTCAGTTGCATATTTCTTGCCTTGAATGAATATTGCACGAGACATAGCTCTAGTACTAGTTTCGGATGACTTTCCTAATGATAATTTGTTTGCTGTTTCAACACATACTCCTTGGTTTTCTGATGTGGCTAACTATTTGTTATGAGGTAGGTTGCATACAATCTATCTACTAGGGAGAAACACAACATTGCACAGCAGAGTGCAAACTATTCTTGGATAGAAGGAGACTTGTACCACACCAGATGTAATTTAATCATGAGAAGATGTGTACAAGAGGATGATATGTATGATGTCCTGAGATCTTGCCATAGTGAACCCTCTGATGGGCACTTTCCAGACAAAATAACAACTTATACAATCCTACATGTGTTGGAAATAATATTGAGAGAAGAGGGGGTGAATCGGTATTATCAGATCAATAATTTAATTTTCAAAAACTGATTTGTATACGCTACTTTAGCTCAGTGAAGTAGAATGTATATGCAACTATACATAATGCAACCACCGTATATGCAGAGATCTTTAGATTTACCCAAATTATCATGTAAATAACTTTAATCAGTATACCAGGAATTCATTAGATAGTGCAGTAAAAGCAGAATAAAGCATCACTCATAAGCAACACAGAAGAACACCAAGAAATTAGGTGGAAACCCAATGTGGGTAAAAGTCACATGCTGTTGTCATCTCTGTCTTCTTTTAATAATAAGAAAATTTTGTTTACAATTTTTGTGCTGGTGCAGTCTTATACTAGTACACATGCTTCTACCTGCAAAAGGCTACAACCTTCTCTCGTTCTCTAGCTTCTAATGGAAGGGAGCTAAAATCCCCTATCTCTTGTACTAGCTGATATGTTTACTAGTACATAGGTGTCAGCCTACAGAAGGCTACAGACTTATCTTCTCTACAAGGGACCACGTTTCATAAATTTTATAGCTAGATCCATCTACAACATCATTCAATCATCAAATATATTTGCAGCAACCAATCTCCTTTTGAACCAACCACAACTGAATTAATCAATCACTTTGACAACCCATCAATCTGATCATTCAGAATGTTGTCACCAGAATATAGTAACCAGAACCCAAGCCAAAACCCAGAACACTGCAACAACAAACAGAAGCAACTAAAACATATTTTATAAGGTATACGCTACTTCCATGTGTCGAACCTGCATGTATACGTGCTTTCCTTAAAGCGAACCAGTGTACAGATCTGCAAATCAAATTTATGATGTATATGCCGCTTTGATATGCAGAACCAGCGTGTATATGCTCCTTTTCTAAAGTGAACCTGCGTACAGATCGATAAATGATGATTTAAACATTACAATTATTCCAGACTTCAGTCATACCTAGATCATCATATTTACAGACTACAACATGATCCAGTTATTCAGATACATGATCAAACCACATAAAGACAACACTTAAGATCCTAATACATCATTAGAGCTTATCCTTCATCAAATGCTAAGATTCATCCTTGGTTCAGATCAAGCACAACACCATAAGCCAATAACCTGCATATTAGATCTCACACTTCATTAGATATTCAATACTTGCACACCTTGGCCTAACGATCTTCTCCTTCTTTTATAGTTTTAGGCCTTTCTCAATACCATGGACCAAAATCACTTAGGACCAATACCTTGGACCAAATATCTAGGGTCAATACCTCGGACCAGATACCTTGGACCAATACCATGGATCAAAATTCCATGGACCAAATACTTTGACCAAAAATTTAGTTTTCCAAGGTATACGCGCTTTTCCTTCTGTGAAAGTGTGTGTGTACGTATACGCGACTTGTATATAGTGAACCTGTGTGTATATGCAGCTTGGTCAATGGTGAACCTACGTATATCTCTCTTTCTTCATTCTATGAAGACTGATAAATCATTCTTTGTTGTTTACCTGCTATTCTGTGATCTTTCATCTAAGTGAGTTGCCTTCTGAACTAATTTCTTGAAACTGCCCTGCATTTCATCACATCTATAAACACTACTGTCATGCATTCTATCACATCTGATATATATTCTATGGATTCATCTAGTTACCATATACAAGTGAGTTGTTCTGCTATAAGTGGGTTTCCATCAAGTACAACACATACATCATAATGCTAACAATCTCCCCCTTTGGACTTGATGGCAACAACAACCACACCAATTCACTCTCCCCCTTTGACATCAAGGGCAAAGGTTCATGCCCCCCTGAGTACATGCTGAATTCTTTGATATGATGAAGTGTGTTGATTAAGCTCCCATGATCGGGTCCATGCTCCCCCTGAGCATAAGCAAATTCTACAAAAATATGTTCTAAAAGAAGAACATGACTCTATACATACATCACAATTGACCTTCCTATCACCAATGACTCATACATACATCCATCTCCAAACCAAGTGGGGATATACCAAATTTGACTCATCCACCCAACCAAGTGGGGATATACCAATTGTTTATACATGTCAAAAAAAACATTACATCATCCATCCCATGCATAGTGGGGTTACAAATTAAGTCTTTTCATGACATTTACATTAAAAGATGTATATGCCATATATAACAGAGACCAAATATCTTAAACAAGACCATGATAGTCATCAGAAACTATCATATGATCTGCACTGTCAGCAGCATCCAGACCAACAAACTGTATATGTCCATCATTAGTTCCCAAACTATCATCAACAATGTTCTCCCCTTGAACCTGTTCCACCTGTTCACTATCAGATCTGATCATTGCATATGTCAGTAAGAGATATCAAAGCATCATCATCAATTAGATATACATCAAGTTATCAACAACTTTATGAGAATCAATATATTTCCACATGTTATCAACAAAGTCAAAGCATCATCAAATAGAGCAGATAATTGATAGAACCATGGCAGACCCCTTTTTCCTGAGTTTGGCCCACTGCTTTTCTTGAAACCAACATATACGTGACTGTGCCCATAGAAACTCATGTATGTATGTGACTACGTTTTATGAAACTCGCGTATAACCACCTTTCTTTGAAGAAAATAGAATTTAACAGCAGGATGATGCAGCAACTATTCCAAACTTTTGTCTGAGATATTCAAATGTCTCTCTCGGTAGTGGTTTAGTAAATATATCAACAACCTGTTCTTTGGAGGGAACATACTCCAGTTTGAGCTTTTGTTCAAGCACTTGTTCACGTAGAAAATGATATTTGATGGGTATGTGATTAGTCTTGGAGTGCATGACTCGATTCTTTGAAATAGTGATGGCACTTGTATTATCACATAGAATGGAGATGGGTGGAGTACATGTGATCTGAATGTCTTGCAAGGTTTGCATCATCCAAAGTAGTTGTGTGCAACAAGATGCAGCAGCCACATATTCTGCTTCAGCTGTAGATAATTCAATTGAACTTTTTTTCTTGCTGAACCAAGACACTAACCTAGAACCCATATAGAATGCACCAACACTAGTGCTTTTTATGTCATCAACACTCCCTACCCAATCTACATTTGTATATGCATGAAGTGTAAGATCTGTGTCTCTAGGATACCATAAACCAAAGTTCTATGTTCCTTGAAGATATTTGAAAATCCTTTTGACTGCTTGAAGGTTTGTTTCCTTAGGATTTTCTTGGAATCTTCAAACTATTCCCACTGCATGCATGTTGTCCGGTCAGGTACATGTTAGATAAAGTAGACTACCAATAATGGATCTGTAAGTTGGTTGATGTACTGCTACTGATTCATCATTTGAGCTAAGACTGCATCCTGTTACCATTGGGGTACATACTGGTTTAGAATCTTCTATGCCATACTTTTTCAGGCGCTATTTGAGATATTTGGTTTGTGAGAGAAAAATACCATCTTTATTTTGTTGAACTTGTAGACCAAGAAAATAGGTAAGCTCACCAAGAAATGAAATTTCAAATTCTTGCTGCATTACTGAGGCAAAATTTTGACTCATGGATTCTTCATTGCTACCAAAAATGATATCATCAACATACACAACAATTATTAGCAATTTATTAGTGTCCATCTTTATATATAGATTGTTATCTGCTGACCCCTTTGAAAAACCCTATTGGTGGAGATATTTTTCAAGATGGTAATACCATGCCCTTGGAGCCTGTTTTAGATCATAGAGGGATTTTTTGAGTTTACATACAAGTTTTGCATCATTTCCAAGAATGAATCCTTCTGGTTGTTCAATATATACTTCTTCTTCTAAGTCTCCATTAAGAAAGGCAGATTTTACATCCATATTTTATACTTTGAATTTCTGAAAACTAGAAAGAGAAAGAAACATTCTTATGGCTTCAAGTCTAGCAACCGATGCAAACGTTTCTTCAAAATCTATACCTTCTTGTTGAGCATATCCTTTGCAAACAAGTCTGGCTTTGTTTCTGATAACTTCTCCATTTTTGTTCAGCTTGTTTTTGAATATCCATTTGGTTCCTAAGATATTCTTATCATGACGTCTAGGAACTAATTCCCAAGTATTATTCTTTTCAATTTTCTCAAGTTCTTCATTCATGGCTTTGACCCAACATTCATCCTTGCATGCTTCATTTACATTTTGAGGTTCGGTGGAAGATAGTAATGCTAGATAGCTTGAGGCCTCTGTAATAGTTCTTCTTATCTTCACACCTTCCCCTTTTTCCCCTAAAATTTGAGTTTCTCGATGATTTTTCTGAACATATCTAGACAAAGTGTTTTCTTCTACTGTTATCTCTTATTTTGGTGCTTCATTGATTTCTTCTTCAAAATTAGTGTGATTTGATGAGGGAAATTGATCCTCATCTTCTTCATTTTCATAATCTTCGGTTTTTACCTATTTTGGATTTTTGCATGTTTCATCAACCACAGCATCAATACTTTCAATAATTTTCCCAAGTCTTTTATTATAACATTTATATCCTTTACTTCGAGAAGAGTAGCCAAGAAGAAAACCTTCATCTACTCTCGGTTCAAACTTACCAAGTTTTTCATCAGTTCTTTTGATGTCACATTTGCTTCCAAAAACTTTGAAGTATTTTACAGTAGGAGTCTTACCATACCAAAGTTCATGTGGAGTTTGAGTGTTGTTTACCCAAAAATTTTCTTGGTTGAGAATAGTGACGGTGGCGAATGCAGCTTCACCCCAAAAGGTTGCAAGAGTTCCAGATTCATCTAGCATAGCACAAGCCATTTGTTGAATAGTTTTGTTCATCCTTTATACCACTCCAATTTGCTGAGGAATCCTTGTGGTGGAGAACTGCCTTTTTATTCCATGTTGTTCACAAAAGTCAAAGAATTCATCTGAGGTAAATTCACCTCCTCGATCAGATCTGTGGCATTTGATTTTGTGATCTTATTCATTTTCAACCAAAGCTTTGATGGCTTTAAACTTTTCAAATGCTTCATCTTTATGCTTTAGAAGACCTATCCAACACATTTTGGAAAAATCATCAATGAACAATATAAATATTCTTCTCCATGAGGTGACTTTTTCCTTGATGGTCCACATAAATTAGTATGAACAAGTTCAAGAGTCTTACTAGCTGATCCTTCCCTTTCGATGAATTGAGATTTGGTTTGCTTATTGAATTGACATGATTTTCATATAGTATTTTCAGGAATGTTGATATCTGGAAGATCTCGAACAACCTAGAATCTGCATGCTTTTCTTATTTGAGAAAAGCTTAGATGTCCCAATCTTCTGTGCCATACCCAGTTTTCATCATTCTTGCTTAGATAGCATTGTTGTTGTCCTCCCTTGAGTATGTATTGGTTGCTTGGAGTTCTTGTACCTTTAATAATGGTTTCTCCTGTATCAAGCTCACGAAAAACATATCCATTTTATTGAAACACTACTTCATTTCCTTGATCAAACATTTGACTCACACTCAACAGGTTACGCTTTAATCCATCAACATACCTAACATTTCCAACTTTAACTTTTTCTTTCAAGAAAACATAGCCTTTACCTTTTATGACAACAAGAGTTTCATTTCCAAATGAGACGCTCTTTTCCTTTTCTAAGGCATTATATGAGTGTAGTTTTTCTCTGTCACCTGTCATATGTTTTGAGCATCCACTGTCGATGTACCAATGGTTTTCTTTTCTTATAAACAGATTTTAAGTTTAGAGATTTCTTCATAAAGGTCATTTTCATCTAAAGCATCCAAAAAATCATCATCTTCATAAGCCATCAGAAGTCTATAGCCATTACTATTTTCATCTTCATCACTATTTGATAAACCATCGCTACCTTCATAAGTATAGTAGCTCTTTTTACTTACACTTTGTTTTCTATTCCATTTTGTAGATTCCTTCCCTCTATCATATTTATCTTTATGAGGACATTTGGTAGCACAATGACAAACTCTACCACAGGCAAAACGTTTGAAAAGTAGTTTACTTCTGAATCTTCCAGAACCTCATTGAAGGTTCTTGACAAAGTTTGCCTCTTCTTCTTCCTCTACAATATGTCCTGATTCATTGAGTTCTTCTTTTCCTTTTGCTGAAGCTTTAAATGTGGCTTCTTTCATATCTAATGGACCTCCTTTTCTCATCTCAAACGAAGTTAAAATTCCATGAAGTTGTTTCATAGTAATAGTCTGTAGATCCTGCTTTTCTTCTATGGCAGATACTTTTGATACAAATTTAGCAGACAAGGATCTTAAAACTTTTTCAACTAAGGTAACTTCCTTTATCTCTTCACCTAGATTCTTCATGCAATTAACAACCTCATCTATACGTAAGAAGTAACTAGCTATACTTTCATCATTGTGCATCTTAATATTTTCATATTGAATTTTGAGAGTTTGCAGTTTAGCACATTTTACCTGAGAGTCTCCTTCGTAGCTTAGAACGATTTTGTCCCATATTTCTTTGGTTGATTTGAGCTGCATAACTTTGATAAACTCTGATTGTGACAGACTTCCCAATAATGTATTGACAACCTTGGTATTGGTTTCATATTTTTTTTTACCTGCCGTATCTGTAGGAATTGCTGATGGAAATGTATATCCTCCTTCCACGATTTCCAAAACATCTATTCCAAGTGATTGAAGATAGGTTGTGGTTCTTACCTTCCAATAAACAAAGTTTCTCCCATCAAAGATTGGTGGTCTGAAGGATCCCCCGCTTTCTTTATTACTCATGATGATGGATCTTTCTTCAAGCGATCAAGCTTCTTCTGAAGGACCTGCTCTGATGCCAATTGTTGGAAATACTACTGAGAGGGGGGGGTGAATCAGTATTATTAGATTAATAATTTAATTTTCAAAAATTGATTTGTATACACGACACGAGTTCAATGAACTAGTGTGTATACACAACTATATGTAATGCAACCAGCGTATATGCAGAGATCTTTAGATTTACCCAAATTATCATGTAATGAAATTTAATTAGTATACTATGAATTCATTAGACAATGAAGTAAAAGTAGAATAAAGCATCACTCATAAGAAACACACAATAACACCAAGATATAAGATGGAAACCCAATGTGGGTGAAAACCACCTGCTTCTGTCATCTCTGTCTTCTTTTAATAATAAGAAAATTCTGTTTACAATTTTTGTACTAGTGCAGTCTTATACTAGTACACAAGCTTCTACCTGTAGAAGGCTACAACCTTCTCTCATTCTCCAACTTCTACTAGAAAGTAGCTACAACCCCCTAGCTTTTGTACTAGCTGATATGTTTACTAGTATGTAGGTGCCGGCCTACAGAAGGCTACAACCTTCTCTTCTCTACCAGGGACCACGTTTCATAAATTTTTAGACTGGATCCATCAACAACATCATTCAATCATCAAATATATTTGCATCAACCAATCTCCTTTTGAACCAACCACAACCGAATTAATCAATAACTTTGACAACCCATTAATATGATCATTCAGAATTCTGTCACCAAAATACAGTAACCAGAACACAAGCCAGAACCGAGAACGCTGCAACAACAAACATAAGCAACTAAAACATATTTTGTAAGGTATACGCCACTTCCATGTCTCGAACCTGTGTGCATACACGCTTTCCTCAAAGCGAACCAACGTGTAGATATGCAAATCAAATTTATGATGTATACACCACTTTTATATGCAAAACCAGTGTGTATACACTCCTTTTCTAAAGTGAACCTCTGTACATATCTGTAAATGATGATTTAAACATTACAACTATTCCAGACTTCATTCATACCCATATCATCATATTTACAGACTACAACATGTGCCAGTTATTCAGATACATGATCAAAACACATAAAGATAATTCACTTTAACCCTTAAGATCCTAATACATCATTAGATCATATCCTTCATCAAACGCTAAGGTTGACCCTTGGTTTAGATCGAACACATCACCATAAGCCAATAACTTGCATATTAGATCTCACACTTCATCAGATATTCAATACTTGCACACCTTGGCCTAATTATATTCTCCTCCTTTTATAGTTTTAGGCCTTTCTCAATACCATGGACCAAAACCACTTAGGACCAATACCTTGGACTAGATACCTTGGACCAATACCCGATCAAAATACCATGGACCAAATACTTCAGACCAAAAATTTAGTTTTTCAAGGTGTACACGCTTTTCCTTCTGTGAAAGTGCGTGTGTACATATACGTGACTTGTATACAGTGAACCTGCATGTATACGCAACTTGGTTAATGGTGAACCTATGTATACCTCTCTTTCTTCATTCTTTGAAGACTGATCTATCATTCTTTGTTGTTTACTTGCTATACTGTGATCTTTCATTTGAGTGAGTTGCCTTCTGAACTGATTTCTTAAAGCTGCCTTGCATTTCGTCACATCTATAAACACTGCTGTCATGGATTCTGTCACATCTGATATCTTTTCTGTAGATTCATTTAGTTACCATATACAAGTGAGTTGTTCTGCTATAAGTGGGTTGCCATCAAGTACAACACATACATCATAATGCCAACAACATGCAGGTTATTACTGGCCCGCTCTCTTTAAGCATGCGAAAAGGTTTGTTTCTAGTTGTGATGTTTGCCAAAGAATGGGGAGGCCTATTCCAAGTGATGAGATGCCTCTTCACACTTAGATATCGAAAAAGAATTTTGAAAAATGGGCATTGGATTTTATAGGGACCATATCTCCCCTGTCCAAGAAGAAGAGGTACATATTAATTTCTATTGATTATGTGATAAAGTGGTTGGAAGCTAAGGCTTTATATTCTGCCACTGAGAAGTTTGTTGTATATTTCCTATTTGAAGACATCTTCACTCGGTTTGGGGTGCCTAGAGAATTTTTCACCGACCAGGGGACACAATTCACTTCCAAACTAGTAAAGGATATAACTAAATAGTGCCACATTAAACATCATAAATCTACTGCATACCACCCTAAGAAAAATGGATAGGTTGAATGCACTAACAAAGTCTTGGAGTCCATTCTCATTAAAAAAATCCAACTACACCATGGGGATTGGGCTGAGAGGTTACCAGAAGAATTATGGGTTTTTCGGATAACATGGATAAATGTGACGAGATATACTACCTATTAGTTAGTATATGGGATGTAGGTGCTTCTCTCCATTCAATTTCAGGTAAAAACATTTCAGACTACTACTCAACTAGGAATAGATCTAGATGGAGCTTGGAAACAAATAATACTTTAGCTTAATGAACTTGATAAAATTAGACAAGATACCTTCCAAAGAACTATGTTAGCAAAATATTAGAGATCTCGGTGGCATGATAAGTATATCAAGAAAAATGTCTTCCAACCAGTAGATTGGGGGCCACTATAAGATAGCAAATTTAAACATTTCAAAGGGAAATTTCCAACCAGATTGTTGTGACCCTATGACGTGGAGGATGTTTTAAATAATGTCTCAGTCTGGATTAAAATCACTGATGATTATTAGAATTCATTTGTGGTAAATTTCCATAGACTGAAAATCTACCATTGTTTTCTCTCCTGATAAGAATTTTCGCAGAATGTGATGTAGGATCCAGAAATGGAGTTGGTTCAAAAGGGGGATCTAACTCCTGCTAGTTCTTCAAACTGATTTCTTATGTGTGTGTGTGTGTGTACATACTATAAATAACATTGGGATGACTTTTGTTTTCCTCCACAACTCACATAGAATAAATAAGAAATATGTCAAGGATAGGTTTATTCCTTTATCCAAACTTGATAGATTATTTACAGAAAATGATGTTTTGGAGTTTATTGTGAATGTTTCAGACTCCCTAAACTTAAATGTTCCGAGCATTGATTGTCCCACATGTGTTACTACTGATGGGATAGTAGTAGTTAGGGATATTCCAAGTACAAAATTATTCTTTTTTGGGCTTAGAAGAATAAGTACGAAAAGAAGCTCCCTGGAGTCTATTTTGGGTTTTTCAAACTCTCTAAAATTGAATACCCTAATCATCGACTAACTCAAGCTCATTAAATGTATGAGAAAGTGGTAGATAGGGCCTTGCTAAGTACAAAATTATTTTGTCCAGGCCCAGTAGAATAAGTATGGGAAAGAAACCCCCTTGGAGTCTTCCTTTATTCATTTAAAACTCCCAAAAATTGAAATTCCCCAGGCCGTAAACATTCCAGGCCTAGTCAAAATCCATGTATTGATGGAACGAGATCATTTTACAGCAAGAAAAAGTTTGATTTCAGTCATAGTTCCTAAAATTGGCTTACATGAAGTTTCAAGCAAGATTTTCGTTCACTTTTTCCAATATTGTCATAATTTTTCACTATTTCTATGACTTGATGAATAAGTTCATAGGTTTTGTACTTAATTCATTACTAATCGTACATTGAGTTAGGTACTGAATAATTTTTTTATGAGTATGAATATCAAGTCCAGAGAAGATAGATCATATCAACTTTAGCCCAACAACATTTGAATCAACCAGCATAACAATTGCAAGTTTTTGGATCATTCATGATTAAATAACAATTTTTGTAATGAATTCAGTACATGGAGAGGACACTTAGCTAATGATCAAGTTGTCCAAATCATTATTATTTTTGAGCTCCTAGATATCAATATGCAGTTTGTTATCACTCAGGTTGTTCCCTTCCTCCAGAAGGGAATACGGCCGAGGTAACCACTAACCAGTATTTTAGCTGCGGATTCTAGCCAATCTGCAACCAGAGAGGGCTCTCTCTTTATAATTTAGATTTGTTTGATATATGTTAGGCTAGTTATAAAGCATAAGTTTTGTTTGATGTTTGGAAGATGATAATCAGTAGAGCAGGGCTGCAATGCAAGGGAATTTCAGACCATTGGGTTGATGGAGTCTAATGGAAAATAAACCTCTGGGTATGGTGTCTTTGGCAATAGGAAAACTACAGAGCAAGATAATTAAACACAGAAACAATTTTGAAGCTGGAATAAGATGAAATGAAGTCAGGGAATGAAAGGCAATCAAGAATCTTTCATTATGCTAACAAAGGGAAATTGTGTAAACATTATCAGGGAGAATTTAAGAATTCCTTGATGATATTTAGAGTGGAAGAACCAGGGAGACAAGAGCAGTCGAGAATTCTTGCCTATGATAGTCCTGCAGAAAACATAAGAAATTACAGGAATTGAACACAGAGTACAACAAAGTAAATTCAGTGTTATCCTTCTTTCCTGTAACTTAGAGCATGATATTTATATGGTAAATAGAACACAAGTACAGTAACACAAGAGTAAATAAGACTTATTAATCCATGTATTAACACGAGAATTCTACAATATATCCTTCTGCCATTGATTCCATAACCAACAAATTCACCAGCAAAACATTCCAGCAATCTTTATTTCAGAAGAGTTCTCAAAACATACAGCACAGGTCCAGAATGATATTCACCAGCCAACAACAATACATATCTTGGGGAAGTATTTATAGAAGAGTTTACAAAATATCCCATAGGAAAATATCAAGTAATAAATTCATCCATCTACTTTGGCAAAGGCAATAACTGATTGTGGAAAAACCACGCAGAAATGAATGAAGGAGTAATTATGTTGTACTGGCTGCCTTAGGTGTTCCGCTTTTGTTGACTTTTCTGTTCAACTAGTCGGTTGACAGCTGCTTCTCTAATTTTCGTTCCTCATGTGCTGCCACTTGCCACCTGTGCCTGAGTTTGTCTTGACGCCTTTTAGCACGAATTCCATCCTTTGTCAATTTGATTTTCTGGTACGTGGCCCGTATATTTGAATTTGCTAATGTGTAGCTGACCAAAAAAGAGCAATAAAATTACCTTGGCAAAACCTCAAGCATGCCCTCCCACCATTGATCTGTAGGCAGCTGGTGTCTCTATAGCTTAATCAATGTTTCATCAGCTTTAGTGTATGTGTAGTAATTTGGCTGGACCTCAAAAAGATGATTTATTTCATGTTCAATATAAAACAAATTTTCCAATTTGTCATATAAAACCTGTCCAGAGGGAGGTACTGTCTCTTCTGTGCTGCTTGATGATGTTGTGATTTGATTGGTGATATAGGTATTTACCCTTCGAGCATATTGTTCATGTGTTAACAGTCTTCCACTGCTGGTCAGTAAGCTGGGCAACCCCTTGCTCTGCAACACTACAAACTTTTGTCTGAAGATATTTATTTCTGCTTGCATCTCTTGGCACTTTCTTTCCAAAGTCTACACAAAATTCCTCATGGTTAGCACCTTTTTTACTAACAAAATTGTGTCTGTTTTATTCCTGATATCCAGAGCTGCTAACTATTCTCTAGTATGAGTATTCAGAAAATGGATCATTTTGTTGGCCTCTTCAGGCTTGTTTGCCAATAATGTTCTGGCCTTTTGAGTCTCAAATTGAGCTATCCCTATCAACTCAATCTGGTCATGAATAGTCTGGATTGATGTCCATTGATCAGTAATGGACTGGCCAATTTTACTCCACAAAATTGTTTTGATTTCTGTTAGAGTCTTGTGAAGAGTAAGGTCCTTTTCCAAGGCTTTTATCTTATTTTCCAGGGCCTTTACTTCCCTTGTCTTCTTAGCCACAACCATTTTTGATTTGTCATAATTCACCTCAACCTTGGACAGCTTTTCTTTGGCTTCTTTTAATTTTGCCATTTTGAGTTCTAGAGCTTTTATTTCTTTCATCGTTTCCTCCATACTCAGGCTGGCCTCTTGTCCTGCTGCTATTGTAGTTGTTGCTGTAATTGTTGCTGAAGTTGAGGCTGGGGCTGAGGTACCTATTGTTGATGCCGGATCAGTAGGAGGGACTGCTGTGGTGACTGTAGGAGGAACAGTTTCAAGAGTTAGAGCTGTTTGAGCCGGCTGAGAGGCCAACTCTCCCTGTTTTCCTTGCAGTGCTGCCCCCAAGGCTTTCTCTGTTTCTAGTAGTCTTTCATTCATCCTCATTAGCAAACTTACTACATCCTCCTCTTCTTTCTATTGTGCTACTTCTGTGGTTTGAGGATGTATTGTAGCTGGCAACCTGAGTTGTTTTCTTAGGGCTGCTATGTCTTCTTCTTTCTTCTTAATTAAAGCCTGTATGCCCTTGGGATCATTGGGATCATGTCCCAGCTCCATAATGATCTCCTCTAATGATTTAATTCTATTATCCTTGGCTAATGATGAAGCTTTCTCTGATTCCAATTGGGAAGAAGTATTATTAAGTGAATTTTTCAATCTGTGGGCCAATATTGCTTTATCTGCCAAGCTGGAGTACACCATTTCTCCAGTTTGTTTTTGTAACTCAATCTAGTCCATTGGGTGGATGTACTTAGCAAGGAATTCCAGATTGGTTCTGATATAATCAGTAGATAACTGGGGCTGTTGTACTTTAGGCCTGAAATGACTGAGGGTCATTTTACCTTCTTGGATATCATAGGGTGCCATTAGCCTCTGTTGATTGGTGGGAGCCATTCTTAGTAATTGGTTATAGAGTTGTAACCTTACCAGCTCATTTCTAGCGTTGATTTTAGTGAATGCCTTCTTGATGTCAGAGCCTTGCTTGCTCTATTTCTTGGTGGATGTAACCTCCACACCTTGTTGCCTCTCTTGCTCCTGCTGAAAGGAGCTAGCTAATGTTTCCATGCTTGGAGGAATCCGTTGTTCGGTTGTTTCCTCACCCCTTTGGTTGCCAGCTGTCTCCTCTGTAAATTCTTCCTCAAAGTAGGGGTTCAACCTTTGCCTTTTCTCTCCTTGCTATTATGTGAATGCCCCTGTGGGTGTCTCTTCCTTCCTGTCCCTTTTCTTGGCTCTTTCCTCATTGAGAGGAGTTTGTAAGACAGGGATTTCAGGTGCTTTTGCTTGTGTTGAAGGGGCTTGCCCTTGAATTTTTTCTTTTGTTGTATCTGGTCGATCTGCCATTGTCTCCTGCTGCTCTGAATGCTGCACTTCCTTGCCCTTGGATGTCCCTACAGGAGGAGTAGTCCCTTGGGCAGGCTGTTGTGAAGTTGTGGTAGATGATGTGCCCACTCCAAGATGTCGAGGCAATGTGAAAAACACCTGTCCAACAGAGTCCAGGTCAAGTGTCTTTTCAAACTCTTTCATTTCTTTTTCTAATCTCTCTTCTTCAGTAAGTTCCTCAACTAGTGTACCTTCTATCCATTCCTGTTGATTAGCATATTGTTCGATCTGAGGGATACTATGATGCACATATCCTGTAAGCTTGTTTTTGACTCTTCTAAAGCTTATGAAATGTTTAGGGTCATATGGTGACCAAAGAAAAATTTGTTTCAGCTTAAGATTTTCTCTCATAATAGTGTCAGCTTCCTTCCATGCTTCTTCCCTTTTATTAAAGATAAAAGGGCCCAGTTGGTGCGTTATCTTGAGCCGTGCTTTTTTCCTAGCACCATAGAAATGAGTCAAATCTGAACTACTGAATTGCCAGTAGTATTCCAGGGCAAAGAGTCTCATAGGCACATACTTTGGCAGCTTGTAGGGAGCTAATTGACAGTCGTAGATCCTGATCACTATATGGTTTTGGTAAAAATACCAGTCACCAATATTGTATTCCTTTGAGAGGTGTAAGATTTTCTGCATTTCAGCAGAGAGCCTGGCAGGAGGAGTTTTTGACAACAAACAGGTGGCTGGATATATGAAAAGGTCAATAAACTCACATTATGTATATTGGGAGCTACGGACATGATGGAATACTAAGGACCAAAATATTACAGACCTTCACTCCCCCTTAACATCCAATTTTTTAAGGGGAACTGGGAAACTATCAAGTTGATAGTACAGCAGCAAATGGTATATATATGAAGTGTACTTGAACACTCTCTCTCTGTCTAGATTCATGAATTGCTCGTGAATTTTGTTAGCTATGAAGGTGGCATAATCATACTTGACAGCAGGGGGCCGTCCTAGAGCAAATATGGACATCACAGCAAAGACAGTCTCATCCACTATTTCACTTGTTCTGAATCCCAGGATGTAAGAAATCATTTCAATGAGCAATTTTCTAGGCTCATCAAACCAGGCATGGTGGTAGGGAACTTTGTATCTGGAGTAGCAACTTGGGGGCATGAACATCTTGGCAATTCGGTCAACTTTTGCAGAGGACAGCTTGGAGGCTTGATCCAGTAAATGTTTCATGGAGAGAGGGACCAAAGGCTGAGTTGGCTTGAAGTGCAACATCTCATTTATAGATTGAGGGGTGATATGAAAGAGGACATTGCCAGAAGGGTCCATCACTACCCTTTGAGAAGGCTCATAATTAGCACAACATTGAAGGATAAGGTCAGGGAAGACATTCACTGAAGGCAGGTAGTATATAGGCATATTAGACTCCCAGATTCTAAATATGTCAGTTTTATTCCTGTATCTATTCCTTATTTCACAAAAATCCTGAAGGTGAGGTTTATCACCCTCCATGTCCTCAATCTAGAAATCTCTATCAGCAAGAGGTAGCCACTCCAACTCTCTATGTGGTGCATTCAAGGGTGCAATATTCAGGGCCACTGGAGCCTCCATGATTCACTGTGTTTATAATTGGATTTTGAGTCTGTGTCTCAACAAGAAACAGAGTACTGACAGTGGGTCTTTCACAGGAATTCTGCAATTTGAGTTTTATATGGAAATGGCTTCACTGAGTAAAACTCAAAGGAGAGACAGAGTCTGCAGACTTTAGTTAGGAAATTAAAAGAACAGTGGAAAGGGCGCTTCTTCAGCAGGCGTTTTTTAATGGTTTTGCAGGCGGAAATGAGCTTGACTTTAAGTTCAATGGGCAATTTACAGAGGGCCACAGAATTAGCAGGTTTCCCTTGGAAAGACGGTCAATCAGTGACTTAGAGTGCAGAGGTTCGCAGGCAACAGTGTATTTGACTCGAATTTAGCTCTCCCGGTGATTTTAACTGAGAAATCACGAAAAAACAGGGTTTATGGGTGACTGTCGAGTAAATACCTATTTTACAAGAGTTTGGTGCGAAATGCAGTTGCAGACGGAGCCGAGGAGGTTGGGTTTGCAGCATGAACATGCCTGGGTGGCGGACTGGAACGTTAGTGGCAGATTCAACGTAATTCACATGCACAGTCTCCACTATACGCCGCATAAAAAATAAACAAAAACATCACTTTCGTGACTTTTGAACAAATTTGGGCTTTTTTGGACTTTTTGGCGCTTTTTGTGCTGACATCATCATGACGTAACCTTGTCCTATAGCGGGGTACGGAAGGTGATGTGGTAGATGACGTGGTCGCTGACATGGACGGATTACATAGCTGACACGGCGGACGGAACATTAACGCAGGCGCTGGTGTGGGTGCAGACGCGGTGAACAACGTGAGCAGCAGGAACAGGAGGCGGTTTGCGGTTTCCATCGGACCGCTTTTGGTATGGGGGTTGTTTACGTCAGAGCGGGCCCGATGCAATAGGAAAGAGACACGCGTCTTGGGGTACGGCGGGAAACCGCTTGCCATCGGGCGCTAACTCTCGTACACTGGAGCGGCTCCGATATCAACGACAACCATTGGATCTAGAGGGTGTGATCCAACGGTTGACAGGATGGCGATTTGACGGTGAGGTATGGCGCAGGGGCCCGCATTAATTTTTTAATATTTTTCCGAATAAACGCGGGTAAAAACTTTGGTTAAAAAGGTTTGTATGGTTTATGTGGGCGGGTTAGGTTTGGTTATTTATTTAATGGGGGGTTAAATAAATTCCAATGACATAGAGGGATATTATAATGTTTCTAGTAAATGTTATAATTCCCGAAACTTTTGCTATATGGCTATAGTAGCCAAGGGTAGGGATATTATACATTTTTTGGGTTTTTGATGTATTTTTATATATAATAGGGGAGGGTAAATATAAGTGGGAGTTATATAATAGGGTTAGCATGTTAATATGATTGTAAGGGGAAATGCTAGGTGCATGAAGTTGAATCACCTAGACTTGGGGGTGTGGGGAGAAATAAAACTTTACACAAGAAATGTGGCTTTGAACTTTTAAGTAAACCTGAAGTTTCACTTAAGCTTTTACAGAAATGGAATGAGGTCAAGAGTTTGAGCAGATCCCAATCTCTTTGAGGGATGTTAGTGAATGATTATTGTGAGGGGAGAGAGGGGGGAGTTAGACATGCAACATCTGATCACACCTTTTCCATGGCATTTGAGATATCCATGAAATAGATCATATTCAAAAAGGTGACATTGCTGATAGACCTGTTTCTGCAACTTCAACCTGCTTACCCATTCTACAATTCCTAACATTTTTTCTTCATTTTGATTGGGTGCACTTGAACTAGAAAACCTTGATTTCCTCTTTTCTTTTGGCTGCCCTTCTATCTAAATCTATCCTTATCTCCTCCAAGGGCTCAGATTAAGCAGTTGGGCCCTTTATTTCTCTATCTTATCTAGTGATCTGCCAAGCTTGAACTGTTTGGACAGACCTTCATTCTCTATTCTACAACAGGAAATTTAAATATGGACTGGCCCAGATTGAGTTGTTGGGCCATCCATCAAGTGTGCTAAGAAACAGTGTTTGCACATTGTGAACTTGCTTTGCACAAATAGGACAGTAGTGGCATTTTAACTGGCCACTTTCCTGGTCTTTCTTTGGGGTTCATTTTCTTTATCTTTTGTTGACCAATTCATTTTTCTTGCCCTTTGATTTTTCTTTTAGGGCATACCCTCTTTATATTTTTTAATTTTCTTTATCTGTATACAAAATATGGAACCTTTGCAGCATGGAAAGGATGATCATATTTGGCACTTCCATAGCCAATCATGAAATATGACACCTATTGGTATAGGAACCTAACACAGTCAAATCAAGGTATGAATGAATTTGCATTAACTTAGACTAATTCAAAGAATATGAATAATGGAACTTAATAGTGATCTACCTCCTTTCGTTGCAATTATTTACATGTCTTTTTCATATCCAACTAATAATACTCCACCCTATGCAATTACTCACCCCATTAATTCTTATTCATGCAATACATGTGTCAAGTACCTACTCATCATTACAAGCAGCCAATCATGACATACTTAGGAAATACATCGTCGCCATTTCAAATAAACTTAAATCTATATGAAACTCCATGAAACGAGGGTTGTCTGTGTCATTTGCTAATTTTAGTAGTTAATCGACCTGTCAATCCCTACATTTTACTTCTAGCATTCATCATTGTTCCACCTCCGGCATGGGGGCTGACTTCCATGAACCCACATTTGTCCAATTTTGCAATAGCCCAGAATATGCAGTTTGTAAGGGGAAATTTGAGGAGAAAGGATGGAAGGGTTTTCTTCAAAAGTTTTAGGGTTATAATGATAGAGTATCTATGGCCTTCACGTAAAGCTTTGATGGCAAATTTGTAGAGGTCAGGAGCTTGAAAACTAAGGTTACTAAAAAGTTGATAAGCAAGGCAAACAAATTTCCATTAACTAGTGAAAGTCACTTCAAAGGAGGAATAATTGAATGGGACAATTGTGCCAATTTTCTTAAGCCTGCATATAAGACTATCAACTGGTCAAAGAGAGTTCTATCAAGCTACATAGAGGAGGAATGGTGGCCTCTCATCACCACATTGCAGAGGATTTTGACCTACAATGGGAGGTATGCAACCATTTTTCTTTACCACATTAGGATTCACCTACACTTTTTGGATGGACGTGAAGTTAATTTTCCATTTTTCATCCATAGAATTTTCTATAAAGTTGTTCAGGGCATTAGGTATACTACCAAAAATGTAGAAGCTAGCTTATGCCACCATATTATTATCAAAATGTTTGATTTTTATGAGTTGGGTCAGCGTAAAACATCTTGGGAAGAGATTTTGACTGAAATATTTCCCAGTGAGGAAAGCTAAATCAAGGTTTGAAAGAGGCTTATTAGCCCGCGATCAAATAAATTGGAACAAGGATATGAGACCCCTCCTAATTATGTTTCTAAACAAGGCCAGATCCCTTATATAACCATTATATCAAAAAAAGAGGAGAGATGTCTGGCTAAACCCTTGCCCGAACTTGTAAACCTTAGTCCATCTATAAAGAAATGAACCCTAGTCTCAAAGGGAAAGGAATGAAAAGTAAGAAGTGAGTAGAATAATGAACCTATAAATAATTTTGCAGTAGTTGAAGAGGCCCGACAAAGAAAATGAAAGAGGCCTTGGGTGGAGGTGGTGAAACTAGTTGCTTCACCAATAGAAAAAAATGTATGAAGAAGCTAATGTAGCTCCTAAGAAAAGGAAGAGGAAAATCTCCCAAGAAGAGGAGGAAGTGACATCAGTGCCCACTTCACCATTTTAGAAAACAAAAGTATTCGAGATTTTGAGCTCATCATAAGGTTGATGAAATACTAGGTGCATGTATAGACAACAACCTTCAACTTTCGGTACTCGAAACCTCAAACTTGTCACAATTTTGTCCTCTCTAGAACAAGAAGAAAAAATCCTCTCTTGGGCATTCGAAGAAATAGGGAATGTTCTGACTAAGGAAGACAAGCCAGTTGATAACTTCCAATATTTTTCAAGTAGTTCAACACAACAGGGTGAGTCTGACAAGGGTCCAATCACAAGGAAGAAGGTAGCGAAAACTAAGAAGAGGAAGACACATGAAGGGTGGACACAAAGAGGGAGCATTACACGGTAGCAAACCCTTCTTAGCATGCCTCGGCTTGCAGTGAAGAATATTTGAAACTGCTAATGTCCAAGCTGTAGAGGAAGAATTAAAAACTTAGAAAAAGGGTTAATAAGTACAAAACATTGTTTTGTTATGTTTGGTTAGTCCATGAGCAGTATCGAAAACAAAATATTGCCCTAGTATCCAAGAACAATGCGTTAGTCTTGAGGAACAAGCGACTCATTAGTTGGAAACTGAAGCAACCAAAGTCTATCAAAAGGCTTAATGCCCATGAGTAGAGACCTAATATTTTGATGGCCATTAACACAGGAGAACCATGGTTTGGATGTTCTAGTTAGTGCGGCGGGAATATGAAGGAAGGGATGACCCAATTTTGATGACTGGTTGAGTTTGAAAAGGACAACTGCATGAAGACATGCATTCCCTTTGGCATGGGGGGATGTTGGGCCCTACTACTGTTACCCTTTTTCACACCTCAACCTACTATTTTTATTATCATTTATCCTAATTTACCCACTTTGACACCATAAAATCACTCTACACTCGCTAAACTGTGTTACTTTAAAGTGGGGGTGAGAATCACTAATAAGGAATCTTTTCCTATATCTTTGCCTGGTTTATAGTAAATGTTAAATAAATTTATATTTCTTTAATTAATTGAATAATATATATATGCACTCTTAAATATAGGGAATACACTTGAGTACATGGATAGGTCATCGGAGGTCCAACACCCAGTCCAACGAATATATCAAGCGACCATTTTGGAACAACTATTTTGTACTTAGTTTGGTACTCAAATTGGTACTTTATTTTAGGTTCAATACTAGGAAACCAGTCAATTGTTGGCATCTCGAGATAGTATCTCTTGTTCTCAAGCATGGTGTTAGCTTCCTTGATCCAAAGTTAGTTTCACAATTGGAACAATTCAGTTATGATCTTGGTGAAGTGATCCTGAGGATTTAGCTTAGCTGAATTTAGTCTAGATCATAGGTGTATTTGCTTTCCTCAATCATTTTGTTGTAACCATTTGTAGGCCTGAATTCTTTAAAAACGGCCATTGTTTGTATGAGAGGTGACACAAGAACACATGCAGAGAATGAATCTTTGACAAGGAGATTGTGACATGATATCATTTGACTATGATTTGTTTAAGATTGAAACATTTAAACTTATGTTCTATAGAAGGTTTTTAATATAATTATCTTAGCTTCTACGTATATTTGAGAATTCATGTTTTCTTGATCTTTGGGCTATTGAATTAAGTTAGACTTGTTCTAGGTTGTGGCAAGGGCCCACCATAAACCTTGACTAACTCCTATAATAGTTTTCGTTAAGTAGGAGGTGTGTTTTGAATTCATTAGATGAAACTGTACTTGAATATTTGTTCTCTTTTGTTGATGATTTCTAGAATTTTTGTACTTAGAATTGCACTTAAATTTCATTTGATGCGTTCGTAGATCTAAAGTTGTGATAGCTATTAGTTTTTTGCAATCTTGAGGATCATTGTCATACGTATAATCTACATCTATTAACTTCTTTGATTTCTCTCATGATCTTGTGAACATTGAGAAGAAAGTTTTAGTTTGGAACACATTTATGAGAAATGAATATGCTCTATTTTGAATGAATTATTTGATCATATGTAGATCTATATACTATTGGCGAGAAACTCATGTAGCTTGTGTTTAATCTGAATTCTTGTGGGAATTTCTTGGGAACAATGTGTCATTCATTGATTAAGTAGAGAGTGTTAATGCTTAGAGAATTTCATATCATTACAGTGTGTTGGCTATTCGATTTACAGTGTGATGATTATTTGATCTGTAGTGTAATTTGGATGAGTGGAATGTCATTTATTTTATTTCATAGTGATCCTTGAGTTAGATTTACTTTTGTTCACTTGCTTAGATAAATCAAAATTGTGTTATATTTAATCACTCAGATTGATTTTGGCTTAGGAATCCAAAAGTTATGTGTTCAGATGCTTAGTTCCCTTTGAATGAAATAGTACAAAGGAAATAGTTGAGTTATTTTGCAAGACATTGTTGAGTTTAGTTTCGATTCTTAGCACCCTAGGGATTACTTTTGCATAATGATTTTAAATGAAATTGGTTGTTAGGTTGATTTGAGAACATCTCTTGTGATAGTTTCCAATTTTATTTCTGTAAAAGTTTTCGAGTTAGATGTGTCATAATTGAGAATGAGATAGTAATTTGGGTTGTGTAGGTGAAATAAATTTCGTTATTAGTAATTCATACTGTGTAATGAAATAGGTTTCTTCACTTCAACAAGCTTTGTTGTGAGTTTTAGGAACATAGTTGTTTACTATGCACTTAAATTGGTACTAAGTTTGCATAAGGCAAATATAGATCTGAACTATAATTCATTGCAACTCAACTTTATGAACTCCAGTTGACAATTTAAACGTAGGGAATTCAGTGACATATAAAAGCCCTAAAATTTTTAGCGCCATTATTGGGGAGTTTCAAAGAGTGCAAGTAATATTTCTCTAAATATATATATGTGGTAAGGATTTTGGAGGGTAATCAGAGGCTGGAGAGTGTATGGTAAGACGTGAGTGAAGAGCCACACATCCACTATGGTGGGTTTCTCCAAAGTCGGGCTGTATATAGCATATTTTTGTAGTTTTTTCTTGTTCTTATGTGAAAAATTAAAGGTAGACCTAGAGACAGTAAGGGGATATTTATTCAAAGTACAAAATCAATTTCAGAATTATTTGGCCTAGAAAGACGCCCCCAACTAATCCTACAAATCATTACGCATGTATCAGAGAGGAGGGAGAAAGCCCTACCATAAATGTGGCCTTAGTAAAAGGAATATTACATGAAGAGGAGCCATCAATGCTTCAAGGTATACCACTAGAAGAACAAACTATCTTAGTTGTTGTTGTAGATATAAAACTTATGGTAGTCTCACAAGTAGAATTACAACTAAGAGGACCTTGAAGGGATTTGGGACATGGGTATATTAAGCCCAATTTAGTTGAATCTTCTTCTAGCTGGAATATTATACCTAGGCTTACTTCTGAACCTATAACAAAGATGCCTAACAAAGGAGGTGGTGAGGAAAACCGAAATGGTTATCAAAACAATGGCAAAAATAATGGTTGGTCTACGTGGATATTGGTGGCCACCCACCAATTCCACTTGGACCCCACCATTGCTTCTTTCATTTTTTTAGTTTCCTGAATTGTAGCACAAATTACTATTTTTAGCATTTTTTCGGGTCCTAAACTTCTGGAGCCGTTTTGAGGCCCCAAACGACGTTTTTTTTGGAAATATACGCAAACGATTTTCGGTCTAAAATCACCTTTTCCGTCATAGTCCTCGGAGAGATATTTCAAACAGGCTATCATGCACATCAAACGAAGATAATATGACCAAGTCATGACCTCGGGAAGTTGGTTGTCCAACTCACACCAACGGGGCCCATAAACTCTTGGTGTTACATCTCCTTGGGTTAGGGTTTTGGTTGTTTAGGGTTTGCTCTTATTGTTCAATAATAAAAAGGCCATTGAGCCTCATTGTAGTTCAGTTCAAATGCATGTAGCTACCACATCTCTTCTCAGAGATAAGCTACCATTGCCCTAGTTGGTGTATTTCCATTTCTGTTTGTAAGCATATTTCATTATTTTACATTAATGAAATGAAGTATTATTTCCACTACATCTTTGTGTTTATGGTTATCTTTGTAATTTGTTTCATTCCTATTTAAATCTGGATCAGTGGTATTAGAGTGGTTTGCTTCTTCTTCTTCTTCTTCTTCTTCTTCTTCTTGTTTTTCTTTGCATGTCCCCATCGAGGTTGGGATATAGGGAGTTAGGGCTTGAACTGGTTGAACCTTTGCAAGACCAGCCTCACAAATCCTAACGGCCTCCCAGGGTGGATGAAAAGAAAGATGAGGGGGTAGGAGATCCTATCAAAATCTTGCTCAAAGAATCCATTGAGTGACAAAGGTATGTGATGATCGACAACTTTTCCCAAATCCTTCAGTGACTACCCAGGGGCAACGCATTTCCTTCCAATAGCGACTTTGGAAATGCCACACCATTTGAGGTACAAGTTAATTTTGAAATCCCCATATTCGATGGTCAGATAGATGCAAATGCCGTCGATAAATGGTTAAATATGTTAGAGGGTTATTTTTGTGTTCATTATTTTTCCATTTGGGAAAAGATTATTTTTGCTTTTCTCAAAGCAACCCCCCACGTTAAGGACTGGTGGGAAACCTATTGCAAGCAGAAGGATGTAAGTACATGCTCATTATTTTCAGCCGTACCCACTTGGAATTCATTCCAGGATGCCATCAAGGAGTAGTACTACCCTGTCAGAAGCTGTGAGGATCAATACATAAATTGGACCACATTGCGACAGGGAAGGGACTAAGACATGCCAAAGTTTACCAATATTTTCCATACCCTTCACACAAAGTTGGGTATCAAGAATTCGCATTTGGTACTCAAATATCGTGGCTACCTACACAAGTACATCCAAGAAGAAATAGAATAAATGAACATCTCCTCACTCAGCACGACATACCGATATGCTGTCAAGGTCGAGAAAAAGTTTAAACAAAAGAAGTGAGACTTTCGATCTGCGAATCTGAAGCACGGGAAAGGTGCCCCCAAACCATAAGACAAAGGACAAAGCCAAGGCGGGGCAGCCCGAGACAACCCGCCAAAGCTGCAAGCAAAGAACAGTGTCGTGAATCTAAAAAAGGACACGGGAAAGTGGTGTGAGTTCCATAAGAGCTCCACTCACAACACAAGTGAGTGTTGGGCCAAGCAGTCACTAGTGGCCGAGCTAAAGGTTTTAAAATTAGATGCATGTTCTGAATCTAAGTCAGAACCCGACAAGGGGAATGACAAAGGGAAGTAGATTATCGATGTGGAGTCCAATGCCACTGTTTCCACCATGAAGATCTAGAAGGAGGAACCCGAAGATCCAAAGGAGGAGAAGTGTCTCTTCCACTCCTAGATGTGGGTAAAGGGCTCCCCGATATAGTTCATTGTTGAAAAAGGGAGCCAAAAGAACCTCATTTTAGCAGAGGTCATGAAGAGGCTAGGCTTATCGACCACAGCACATCCACAACTGTACACCATCAGGTGGCTTCACCAAGGACGTGATCTTCGCATGAGCCAGTAGTTTCACCTTCCATACAACATCAAGCCCTTCATGGATGAGGTATTCTGTCTAAAATCATATTTTCCATCATAGTCCTCAGAGAGATCTTTCCAATGGGCTATCATGCACGTCAAATAGAGATAATATGACCAAGTCACAACCTCGAGAATTTGGTTGTCCAACTCACCCAAACGGGTCCCATAAACTCTTGGTGTTACATCTCCTCAAGGTAGGGTTTTGGTTGTTTAAGGTTTTCTCTTATTATTCAATAATAAAAAGGCCCTTGAGCCTCATTGTAGTCCAGTTTAGAGGCATGTAGCCACCACATCTCTTCTTAGAGATAAGCTACCATTGCCCTAGCTGGTGTATTTCCAATTCTATTTCTAAGCATATTTTAGTGTTTTACATTAATGAAATGAAGTATTATTTCCATTACATCTTTGTTTTATGGTTATCTCTATAATTTGTTGCGTTCTTGTTTAAATTCGGATCAATGGTGGGACAAGTGCTAGGGATAATGATAGAATCAACACTTTACTTAATGGGAATAATGACCAGAGAGATGGGCCAAGAGGGGGAACTGAGGAAGATGGTAAGGATTCAGAGACTACCTTCATATTTCCAATTCTAGACATCACCAAAAACATTACTATGAAGAATATACCTTTTTCATCTCTTCCACTTTTCCATGGTATGTCCTCTCAAGAACCTGACTCTTTCCTATTCAAATTTGATACTCTTTACAGAATTTATAATTACTATGATGAATCACATAAACTTAATCTATTTCCCGCTATCTTGAAAGATTAATCCTTGAGATGGTTTGTGAGTTTGGGAGAGCATACTATTTACTCATGGGATGATATGAAGTATGTTTTTCTTAAAAAATATCAAGATTACTATAAAATCAGAGATGTTAATGATATTTTTAGGATGCAATAGATGGAAGATGAGAGTTTGGAAGAATACTTTGAAAGGTTTCTTTATAACTACCACAAATCTTGAGTAGGTAATCTGGATGAGAGAACCTTTATGATTGTCTTTTTAAAGGGGTTGAGGGAATAATGAATTGAAACACTATATCTCTTGAGTTTCAGTGATATCTATAAGAATACCATTGGTGAAATAACCGAACTATGTAAAAATTATTCTATAAGTCAAGCTAAGGTAGGTAAAAAGGTACAGGACAACCAAAGGGATTATATGTCTAGGAATTCTAAACCAGTATAGGGTGGTGTCACTTGAGGTTAACTAGGGAACCTCTTGGAAAAAATTAAAACATACATCCTAAATACCATTAGTGATTAGTTGGATACTTTGCAAATTAAAAGAAAATAAGTGAAAGAGAAGTTGCTTTGGCTATTTTATGTCCTAAATGTAGACAAAATCATGTTGACACAGAATGCCCCATTAATATGGTAGAATTTTGTGGGATATGTACCTCGAAGCACTCCACTAACCAATGCCCCTCCCTTCTGGGATTAGAATATATTTACAAAGGGGGGGATGACACTAGTCAGCTTCCTCAATCAACTAAGAAACCATCATGGAGGGTGAAAAACAATAATACTTATCAAGACCCTACTATGCAAGGTTTTCCTAAAAAATATCCATGGAATTCAGAGATTTTACTCCTCATGGCCTACACAACCACCTCAAGGTTCACCTTGGAAGCAAAGATGGAGAGGGAATCCTTATGGGAGCACATTTCAACCTCATAACCAAGCACCTCCATACCCTTAGTATTAATGTGCACCCTGCATTCCTTATGCATCGAATATGCCCCATTTTCAGCAAGAGAATAACACACCTTACCTTCAACAACCTTCATTACCATTACCACCTCGAGTACAAAAATCCTTGCCCATACCTCAAAACACCAATTTGTCTTCATAGTAGATGTATCAATCATTTAATGATCCTCGACCAACAGAACTACCTGCATAACCAGATTCTAAACCCAACAATAAACCTCCTCAACCTATATAGAAAATTTAGCTGCAAACTTTTACCACTTATGTTATCACTACTTTTCCCTTAAATGGAATTCAACTAAGGTTTGCGAAAATTGTTCACAAAAATAAATTAGTAGTAGTTATCCAAGAGGAATACCCTTATATAGAATCTGAAGATAAAACCATTGAACAAACATAAAATGTAAAAAAAAAATGAAATAAAAGAAACACATGTGCTCTTAGAACCCAAGGAGCCTCCTTTTCCGGAAATATTGCTTGTGAAGAAAACCAGAATTCCCACAAAATATGAACTGGAGTATGAGTTGAGGAATGTCTACATAAAAATACTTTTGCTACAAGCCATTAAGGGAATTCCTGTAGCCTGTGTTTAATATGAATTCTTGTGGGAATTTCTTGGGAACAATGTACCATTCATTAATGAAGTAGAGAGTGTTAATACTTGGATAATTCCATATCATTTACAACGTGTTGGCTATTTGATTTACAGTGTGATGATTATTTGATTTGTAGTGTAATTTGAATGTGTGGTATGTCATTTATTTGATTTCATAATGAGCCTTGAGTCAAATTTACTTTTGTTCACTTGCTTAGATAAATCGAAACTATGTTTTATTTAATCGCTCAAATTGATTTTGAGTTAGGAATCCATAAGTTATGTGTTCGGATGCTTAGTTCGCCTTGAATGAAATAGTACATAGGAAATAATTTGAGTTAATTTGCAAGACATTGTTGAGTTTACTTTTGATTCTTAGCACCTTGGGGATTATTATTTTGTAATTTTTTTAAATGAAATTGGTTTTTAGGTTTATTTGAGAACATCGCTTGTGATAGTTGCCAATCTTATTTCTAGAAGAGTTTTTGAGTTATATGGGCCATAATTGAGAACAAGATAGTAATTTCGGTTGTGTACGTGAAATATATTTCATTATTAGTAATTTTGTTTGTGTAATGAAATGGGTTTCTTAACTTCAGCAACATTTGGTGTGATTGTTAAGAACAAAGTTGTTTATTATACACTTAAATTCATATTAATTCTGCATAGAGTAAATATAGATCTGAACTGTAATGCATTGCAAATAAAATTTTATGAACTCCGGTTGATAATTTAAACTTAGGGAATTCAATGACATATCAAAACCCTAACAAGTTATCAGAGAGTTAGTTCCATAGTGAGTGTGGGTAGAATTTCCAAGAGGAAGAGGAGAAGAGAAGGATACCAAGAAGGAGGACTTGGTATTGGTAGTAAGTAGAAAACTTGTTAAAAGAGGAAGAAGGCTAGTTAAAACTTACAAGTGGACAAGGTGAGTTCATAAAGAATAAAGAAGAGGTAAAGATGGCTACTGATAGTCATGTGATGGGTTCAAAGGAAGATTACAATCAAGGAAAACAGGATGCCAAGAAAGCTAGAAAAAGGAGGCTGAGTGTTGGCTTGAGAGGGCCTGACCCAGGTTCAGCATTAATTATCCAAACAAATCCCTACACTACTGGCCCTTTCGGCATCAGCTCACGGAACGCTAACTGAAGTCTCACCCGAAGCAGTATGGGGGGCTGCTCGAACCAAGTTTCCACACCATTGAGATAGTTGTGATGTCGGTTTATTCCGGCTATACCTGCCTTCACGTAGGTTTCTTAGCCCTCTATTCCACCCTTTAGTACCTTCGTGAAAGAGTATAGTTGGTTTTCACACATCCCTAACCTGCGGCTCAGGGACGTTCATGCTACTAGGGTAGCGAACTACGATATCTCCCAAACTAGGCTAAGCAGAGAACTATGATATCTCCCAAACTAGGCTAATTGTCTTACTTATCTTATTAACCAATCTTAGTTAGCTTCACATAAATAGATGTTCTTACTTGTGTTCACTTAACCAACACATTTACATACATCTGCACATCATATAAATATTATAATTGAAATTCATACTCAACATAACAAGATGCATAAATAGGAAATAAAGGCGTAGAAATTGTAGAATACTTCCCTTTATTGATAATTCCGGATGATTACATACTCGACCCACCCTGTGCACTCAGCTGCAAGCATCTGCGCACTCAGCTGTGGACTTCTACCCTAGGCCTCTATGCACTTAGCTGCAGATCCTCTACCTACGCTATAACCCAGGACTTAGACTTCTTGCTCTAAAGCTATGACTCTCTTCATAGTTTTTTCATTATATAACTACTTAGAGCTTAGCTCTATTTATACAATTTTACAGCCGACATTACATTTCCAAAATAAGGGTGGACAACCCTATGACTCTTTAACACCTACGCACTTCGCGACCACAAAATGTGGAGTCTTTACACTTGGATTACAAAATTTGACCAAAATATGGGCTCTTAGCCCAAAAAATATCCTTGGGGGATCTCGCACCCAACAGGCCACCAACCCAAACATCATGACTCGCCCTCCAGTTAGTCTGCAGGTGCGGAGATCTTAGCGTGAAGACCTCCCAGCTTTCTTTGGATGACCACAACCTTAGTAGCTGATCCAAAATCGATCCTAAAAACCCTCTAAGTCTTCAATACTTAAAAACTATTGCAAAGGATAAACCTTCAAGAATGGCGGATTACACTATCAAGCAAGAAAAACACACAGAAATAGTGAAAACAGAGCCTATCGGAGGCCAAAACAACAATGCACAGGAGCCGTCAGATCTGGCTGATCAACGGTCCAGATCTGATTGGCATATCGCAATCGGTGGTAGCAAGTGGAGTTAATCGTGCATGGCCTTATGGAAATCACGATAACGATCAAGTGCGATTAGACGAGGACCATCGATCAAGCACACAGATCCGATGGTCCAGATCTACATGCACTATATTGCATCACTAACATAACAGAGGGAAGGACTTAACCCGCGGCCCGGAGGTTCAGCGATATGCGATTGCGATATCACAATATCACATCGCAACTATATAAGGGGTGATGCCACAGGCCAGTGACCATGCGATACGCCGATGCGCCGATAGCTAATAAGGTTGATCAGAGAAATTGGCAATCAAAAGCCAAAAGCGATATGAAACATGTGATATGGCCAGACCCAAAAGGGTTATGAATGTGATATTATAATATTTGAAGTCCGATATGGGGTGAATTGTCAGGTTTTTCTGTGTATTTGGGATTTTTCATAATAAACCCAAATACAAAGGAACCCACAACCAAGCGACTTGCGATAGCGATACAAAGGCAGACCCGATGGAGTTTAGGGTGGAATTGATAATATTTTAGGTCTGATAAAAGGTGGTTGGATGGATTTTTACAGTGTTTTTGTGTATTTCTCTGTGTAAACAGAGAACGACTATTTTGGTATTTCTAATGCACTGATGTTCCCTTCCATTACAAAACAGGTGGCCACCATCCCTGAAGGTGTTTAAAAATGATTATTTAACGCTCAGAGTGGATTTGAGCGGACAAAGGCCAGGAGCCAGATAGCCTGAAAGGGAAAACGAATGAATAAGTGCCAATTGGCTTAAAATCCATTGAATGATAGAGACAAGAGAAGGCAGTGCTAGGACAGAGAGAAAACAGAGATAGAGAGTGAGAGGGAGAGTTTGTGTACTCAGAAAGACTTGAGGGATTCAAGCAAACCCCTGTTGTTTGTTCCTGTTGTGTTGAGACTCAATTCGACCTCACATTTGTAAAAGAAACTCTGCTCTTGAAGACATAATAAAGAGGTCACCACTGAAAACTAGACCAAGAGACATAGCCCAAGATTTTTGGGTGAACTCCTTGATTATTTGTTGTGTTGTGTGTGTGTGTCTGTTATGTTTCTTTAATTGCTGATTGTCTATATTATTCGCAATCTTTTCGATCCGTTGCACTAAGTAATATAGGCAAATCCTACATATGAGTTTGTAATACCTTAATTTTAATGTAAGATCTCAATTTTAGATCAAGTGGTATCAGAGCTTTAGGTTTTATAAGGTTAGACAAGCTTGTGCTAGATTTTTGAATGCTAACTAGGTTAGAGCTCAAACTAGGAGAAGGAGAACTTGTTGAGGCTAATCCAGGGATTGGAAGACTCTATCCTTAGAGGAGAATGGCGAGAAAAGTCCCATTAGAATCAGAATCTTAGTTCATGGATAGTTTTATGGCCATGCGAGTCATGGTGGAAGAGATGTATCGGGAATTTAAGAAAGGTCAAGGTGAAAGCACTTCAACACCCAGACAAGACAAAGGAGTAGAGAAAACTTCTCTAGGTGCCCCTCCAGAGGGAAAAGGGAAAGGGGAAAATCCTCCTCCCTCATCTCCTCCACTATCACCTCCATCATCCTCATCTCCTAGCCCTCAAAAGAAAAATAAGAAAACATCTTTGATTAAATTAGATGTAAAGTTTGATTTGCCAATTTATGACTGAGAATTAAATGAAGAAAAGCTAGATAACTCAATTAGACAGATTGATGTATATTGCAGGGTCCAAAACATTGATTCAGAAAGGAGAAAGATTCAGCTAGCTAGCCTTCGCCTTGGAGGAACTGCACTAGTGTGGTGGGAAGGCAAGACACAAGCTGATCTGAAGAGACATGGTAAAATTCTTTATGCCTGGAATTAATTTGTTTCTGCCATCAAAAAACAATTATATCCTCTAGCTTATATGCAACAAGCAATGATGAGTTGGCAAACTCTTCACCAAGTAAAGGGCCAAAGTGTAAAAAGCTATACCCAAGAATTTAGAAAAAGAGCTTTAACTCTAGGCATATCTCTAGACTCACCTGAAACTTTGCTGAAGTATATAGGTGGTCTGCATAACTATTTGAAGCACACTATTCTCTTGTTTAATCCTACTAGCCTAGATGATGTATCAGTTCAGGCTACAATCTAGAAGCTAGAGGCAAGAATGTGAACCTAGAGATTGGGGGATCATCAAAACCCTCTGCAAGCAAGAACAAGGAAAAGAAGAAGCTGAAATGGAAGGAGAGGAAGAACAATGATGTACAAAAGGACAAACCTTCATGCACTCACTGAAAGAAGGATGGACACGATGATGAACACTGTTGGTATTTGCATCCAGAGCTGAAACCTAAGAAGTTCGGTGGTAAGAAGAAGAAGACTGCTGCTGCTATTCATAAAGACTTGGAGTCAGACTCAGGTGATGAAACAACAGTGACATCCACAGGTATAAAAGGTAAAAATTCTGAATTATCTACAAGTAATTCTGCACAATCTATTGATAATGAAGATAATGAGAGGAAAAGACATGAGCTTTTTCGTATTAGAGTTATTTCCAAGCACCAAAATATTGATACTTTATTTGATAGTGGATCAAAAGTAAACTTGATTTTTGAAACAATTGTAAAGAAGTTGGGATTACTAGCAACACCTCACAAGAAGCCATATCCATTAGGTTGGGTATGTGATAAAGCAAAGCTACAGGTGACAAGACAATGTAAACTTAGGTTTTCTATTGGGTCAACATTTGTAGATGAGGTTGAGTTAGATATAGTTCCCTTGGATATATGTGGTATTCTTTTAGGAAGTCCTTACTTGTATGACAGAATAGCTATTTTCTATAGAACTGAAAATAAGTATCAACTTACTAAGGTGGAATAGAATATATTGTAAGAGCTCATCAACTCAAAAATAACTATTTTCTCTTAAACTTAGGGTAGATGAAAATAATTGTAAATTCGTGCAAGAAATTTTTACTAATGGTTGTAAAGGAAAAGAACCCTAATAAAACCAATGCATTTGAAGGTTGTGATGCTAAACAAAAGGCTGATCTAGTTAAAGTTGTTTTAGAATATGATATCCTATTTCAAGAACCTAAAGGTCTGCCACCCAAAAGGGAAATAGTACATGATATTCATTTGTAGCAAGATGCTCCATTACCTAACATCGGAATGTACAGGTTATCCTCTTTAGAGAATGCAGAGATCAAGAAGCAAGTACAGGAGTGCTTGATAAAGGGTTCATAAGACTGTTGTGCAGCGGATCCCTCGATAACAGATTGTTGGGGCTTGTAGCCTGAATTTTGGTCAAATGTAATGTAAGACCTGGCAAAATGTGGGCGCGGAGTGTGAGAGTCTAGGGTAGTCCACCCTAAAATATTTTAATTTAATATAGAATGTGTCAGCGTACCCATGGTCTGCAAACCATGGGAATGTATAAATAGAGCGAGGCTCTAAGTGTAGAGGGAAATTTTTGAGTTTGTTCTGGATTATTATGTGTTTTTGAAGTCGATATTTGCTCTGAGTCTGTAAGTCCAATTCCTGGGTTATAGGAGTAGGAAGAGGCTCTGCAACTGTGTGTGCAGAGGCTTGGTAGAGTCCGCAGCTGTGTGCGCGGACTCTTGCAGATGATTGCATAGGGTAGAATTGGATTGTACTTGAACAAAAAGTTAATAAAAGCTAAGTTGATTCTGAAATATTGTGGATCTAGTCGTAGATCTATATGTTTATGCATCTCTTTACAGTTTATGGTTGCACACACTGATTATAAATGTTGAATGATTGATAAAGATTATTGGGCCCACAAAATTAAGTAAGATCTATAATAATAGCACAGTAAGGTTAGAGGATCTAGATAGCACCCCTCCGCGCTCTGTACAGAGCTACGCGAAGGTTAGACAACTGCACGGAGCTGCACAGGTGCGCATGATCAGTTCACAACCTTTCTAGATCTCATTAAGACATCCCTAGGGTGCGAAAACCTGGTTCCAACACCCTCCCATACTACCTCGGGTGAGACTTCAATCCGCACTCTATGGAATGTTGCCGAAAGGGCTGATGGTTTCGGGATTTGTTTGGCTAAAACACTTTTGAACCTAGGTCAGACCCCAACAAACCAACAAATGGTTCCATTTTCCAGGACTGGGATCTGCCTAAGGTATGTTTGATGTCAGAACACTGTAACCCTACGAAGAAAGAAATTAAAGAGTGGTTGGATCAGAAATTTCATGAGTTCGTGGCATAGGAAAACAGAACTCCATAGATATCTGAGAAGAGGTGGCTAGAACGATACATATATACGGAAATCCACAGGATCCTCTTTGCATCCTTCTCTTGAGAGCTGTATGATTGGATCATAAGGTTAGCTGACATCCAAGGAAGGTATAAGCTAGATCAACCAATAGTGTGGAATTTGGAGTTAGTGCGCAGGCTAGAGGCATCAGAAGATAAGATCGCATGGGTCGTAGACCATTGGCTCGACTGGATAATAGGAGGGTTTATCACTGAATTTGTGATAGACATGACTGTAAGCTACAACGAAGCAGAAAGACATTTTCTCCAGGGACCGCGAGGTAAGCACATCAAATCCTTGAATACCTGAATTAAGATGTTGTTATGTGAAAAATAGGTGTTGTGAATACATTAATGATTGGAACAAAGCAAAGTGGAAAGGTCTACAAGGGTATTGAAGGGTTAGGAAATAGTCCTTTAATTTTACCTCCATGGGCAAGCGAGGAAGAGTGCACTCAGGTCTCGCCGAGGAGTGTGGTCAGTTTGATAAGGCAGTGCATTCCACAGTTACCGTCTCCACTTATGCCACCAATTGCTTCACCTCATTCACCTCCATCTTCGCCCACACCACCTTCACCAAACCAGCAGTTCAGTATGGCGAGCACGATTAAGCTACCTGTATTCAGAGGAGTAGGAAATGAGGACCTGGATCAGTTGTGGTTCATGATAAGAGCAGTGTGGGAAGCACAAGGGGTCATAGATGACAACATTAAAAAGGCCACATTGGTGAGTGCGTTGTAGGATCACGCGCTGACATGGTATATCAAGCACTCGAATGATCACCCAAATTTAGGAATAACGAAGATCCAGGATGTGTTGAACAAAGAATTTAGCCGATCGAAATTAGAGACATAATCAATCATCAGATTCAAAGAGATCGCAATGCTTCCAGGAGAGACCCCCTGGGATCTATATTAGAGATTGAAGACTATGATTCTGCAATGCTAATATGATGCTAACAGATGCGCAGCACCATGCGTCCTTTGTGGCACCTTTGACACTACACTTGAGGACAACGCTGTCACAATAGAAGCTTTCAACCCACGTGGAAGCATTGGAAATGGTGATGACGCTGCATGAAACAATGATACAGGATCCTGGGTTGGGAGCCCAACAAATCCATGTGCAGCTACAAAGCCTATGCTTGGAGATGCAGAGTTTGAAGCAGGATAGGGCACCCTGGCTAGAAGTGCGCGAAGAAGTATGGTGCATAAAATGTAAAGGCCAGGGCAATGACAAAGACCAATGTCCAGTATTCATAAACTACTTGGTGGGAGGGGGACCAATGCCGTTGAGACTAGAGGCATAGGTAGGGCCAAGTGTGGCACCCGTGATTTGGTGCGCGATCTGTCAGGTGGGAGGAAAGCACACGATGGACAACTGTCATTTGTTGCAGAAGTATACACAAATCCCCTAGCAGTTCTTTTGCAATTTTTGTAGATTGGTAGGCCACGATGAGCGTACTTATCGTAGCTACGAGTTAATGATGGAGCATATCCTAGCATATAGAATGCAGATGGAAACGCAACGCCTTGACCTAGCCGTGGGGATGGCATGTAGTGGATTTCAAGGGCGAGGTCGAGGATGAGGAGGAATGGGGCTAGGAAGGGGCCAAGGATTGTTAATTTGTTACAATTGTGGAGGACCAGGGCACTGCACTTGCGATTGTACCAACCCAACAAGAATCTTGTTCGTACTATGAGCAGTTTGATCATGAAATGGTAGATTGTCCTACGTTGATCGCACAGATGCGCGAGAAGGGGGTACTTCAGCCTAATCTGATGCAGAATATTCAAATGATGAGGTTTGAACCACACGAAGAAGACCCCAACGTGAACATGATGCTCAAAAGTGGTGTGACCATAGGGGAAGATAAGGGGAAGCAGCTCGAGGAAGATACATGGGTTCGCAAGGCTCCTACAAAGGAACTTGAGTTTGACTTGGAACGTGCAAGGGAGACATTTATGGAAGCTAAGAAGAGCTCTACGAAGGCCTCTACTTCAAGTAGTAAGGATCAACCAGAGATAGGGATGGATCCTTCTATGGTTACTACCTTTTTGGAGACATGCATGGAACTGCTGCATGATAATAAGTCAGTTAAAGGACTATAGGAGTTGATAACTAGGTGCACAGGGTTAGGGGAACCACGCGTAGTCCGGAAACTAGGAAAGCATACATTGTGCTCTGGGAGAGAGATGAGATTAACGGTGCAAATTGGTGAATATGAAATGGATCAGGTAATTCTAGACCTGGGGTGGGACGCAGATGTGTTGCTAAAGTAGACATGGGAACACATGGGCAGGCCCATGTTACAATGGTCCCCTATTCAATTATGGATGGTTAACCAACAAAAGATCTTGCCCATGGTAAGGTTGCAAGGGGTAACAGTGGACATCAAAGGCATGAGCACACAGATGGACTTTGAGGTAATAGAGATTGTTGATGACAGTAACCCTTACCCCACGTTGCTAGGAATAGACTAGGCCACTGATATGAATGGAGTCATCAACCTAAAAAAGTGGAAGATGATATTCGAGAAAAAGTCCCTATGCTTAGTCATTCTGCCAGATCTAACCAAAGGAGCATGCTACACTGAGCCAGTGCACAATGATGGAAGCGATGATGAGTTGGATTGTATCTATAAGATAACTATGCGAGATCAGGATTGGGTGAACCCAACTACATATGAAAGAATCTCGTGGGAGCGTGCAAGTTCCTACACCTTGAATTCAAACGAAGAAGATGAACGCTGGTACAATTAGTTGAATGGAGTGACAATACTAAATTGCAACATGATGACTAGATCACTACATTGCATAAGAGCCCAAGACCGAGATCTACCGACATATGATGGATTGACAATGGTGGATGAATTCTTGAGCAAGTTTGAAAGTGAAATACTGGAGCAGTGGCGGTTCGATGCATTGAAGTGGGCACTATGTGCGACACCTGTGTGTTGGTGGGGAACACATCAAGGAAGTTTTGAAAACTGGCATGGATGCACGAGGATGATGCAGCTACGATTTGGGAAACTAGAGCTATGTCTAGCAGATAAATACGATGGACGTGATGACCCATGCACACACCTTGCAAAATGGACTAAGGCCTATGGAGAAGAGCCTCAGCCTGAATGGGTACACTTATTTTATCATACCCTAGATGTCATACCTATGAATTGATATACCAAGACAGAACTCCAACATGGTACAGGCGAATGGGATGTTTTGCGTGAGGGATTTTTGTTAACATTCACATTTGAAGACTGATGGCTGGATATGGCTGACGACGCACTGCAAGCTTTGAAGGCCGCCATCTTCAAAATACCACAGGAACCATGGGAATAAGTTCAACCATCATGGGCAACCCAGTTAAGCCATGCCCTAGAATGTTATAACATACAAGTAGAGGAAGATGATGAAGACCCATGAAACATTAATAGTCCAAAAACTGAATGGTGTCGCAAATTTTGTGGACCATCAATTGAGGACCTCGACATCATAGCGCCACTAATGACAAAGTAGGTAAACATTGGTACATATGTGGAGCTGAAGTACGTGACGCTTGGGGACTATTGGGATGATGCGATGGTAGATAAGGTCACCTAGTTACTCCACGAATATCAAGATTTGTTCCCGACCAAAATCACGGATTTAAAGGGGATCATTGGCAACTTAGGGTTGATGAAGATCACTCTGAAACTAGGCACGAAGCTAGTTAAATAGCGACCTTACCATTTGAATATGAAGTATAAAGAAAAGGTCCACGAAGAATTAGAAAAAATGATTGCAGCCGGAATTATTGAACCAGTGGAAGAATCAGACTGGGTGAGTCCTATGGTAGTCCAAGAGAAAAAAAAGAAGGGCGAAATTAGAATTTGCGTGGACCTCAGGAAGTTGAATAATGCTTTTTTTCACCATCCATTCCCAACATTGTTTACAGATGAAGTATTGGAGAATGTCGGTGATAGGAAGCCTACTCATTCTTGAATGGGTTTTTAGGGTACCATTAGATCAAGATCGCGCTGGAAGATAGAAGCAAGACAACCTTTGCGACTGAATGGGGCTATTTTCAATGCACCGTTATGCCCTTTGGACTAAATAACGCGCCAGTGATATTTTTGCACATAGTGGTGGCCGCATTCAAGGAATACATCCATAAGTTGTTAGAGGTCTATCTAGATGATTGGATTGTATTTGGGTTAGTTAAACACCATATAGCAAGCTTACGCTTGATGTTGGATACTTGCCGACGACACCAGATTGTGTTGAATATGAAGAAGCACACCTTCCTCATCCCCTTTGGAAATCTACTCGGCCAGGTGGTTTGTAGTCAAGGCCTGATGGTGGACCCTGTGAAGATTGTCGTTATTCTCAATCTAGAAGCACCGCGAAGCGTCAAACAATTACGCACCATGTTGGGGCACACTGGTTACTATAGAAACTTTATTAAGAGCTATGCACAAATCACACCACCAATGGAATAGTTGTTGAAAAAGGATGCTACATATTGTTGCAATGAGGATTGTAAGAAAAGTTTGGATGTTCTCAAGGAAAAAATGGCATCTTATCCCATTTTGGTCTTCTGAAAATGGGACATCAAATTTCATGTACATGTTGATGTGTTGTGTATCATGTTGGGTGCTGTCTTGACGTAGGAAGGCATGGAGGGTGTGGATCACCCGATCGCGTTCGCGAGTAAGTGACTGTCCAAAGCTGAAAATAACTATTCTACTACTGAATGTGAAGGATTGACAATGGTATACATGCTCCAGAAATACTGCCATTATCTACTTGGTAGGCACTTCAAAATGTATACCGATCATTCCGCGCTGAAATACTTGGTGAACGAGCCTGTGTTGGGGGGCGCATATGCAAATGGCTCTTACTATTTCAAGAATATGACTTTGAGGTCATCGTAAAGCCAGGGCACCTAAATGCAGGACCAGATCACCTATCACGAATTTTGAACAATGAGGAGCCAACAAATTTGGAGGAAGGATTATCTAATGCACAACAATATGAAGTGCATGTCGCAGATGACCACTTCAAAGACATAATCCATTTCTTAACCACAGGGATTGCACTACAGGGATATTTAGTCCAATAGAAGAAGGAATTGGTGGTATGCGTGGTGGATTTTTCTGTCATTGCAGGACACCTCTACAAAATGGGAAACGATGAAATATTACAAAGATATGTACCAGAATTTGAACGAGGAAAAATCCTCGTGGAAGCACATGTAGGGGTTGCAGGAGGACACTATGCAGGATAGGTGACAGCACAGAAGATCCTTTTCACTGGGCTATGGTGGCCAACACTATATCAAGATTTGAAAGCATACTGTCAGGCCTATGATGTATGTCAAAGGACTAGGAAACCATCAAGAAGGGATGAGATGCCACTCAATCCATAGATGACGCTACAGCCATTCAAAAAATGGGAAATAGACTTTTTGGGGCCAATCAAACCTCAAGGGAAGACGGGTGTGCACTAAATCATCACCGCGATAGAGTAACTAACTCCATGGGTAGAAGCATAGCTGGTTAATGACTGTACGGCTGCCACTACTATGAAATTTTTGTTCGATAATGTGTTGAAACGGTATGGATGCCCAAACTTTTTAATGAGTGACTATAGAATGCACTTCCTAAATGAAACTATCAGTGCACTCACCAAGGAATTCCAGGTGTATGATCAACAAAGTATGTCATACCATTCGCAAGCTAATGGGATAGTAGAAGCATTCAACAAGATTCTGGAGACTGCGCTGATCAAAGTATGTAACACGCAGCAAAATGACTGGCACTTGTGCATACCTGCCATATTATGGGTATATAGAACGACATACAAGAAATTGATGGGTCAGACACCATTTAGGTTAGTCTATGGCACAAAAGTTTTCATGCCAATGGAATACATCGTACCAAGTCTATTGATAGCAGTGATGACAGGCATGTCAGATTGCGAAGCTTTGGAAGAGAGGCTCACACAATTGGAAGAACTTGAGGAAGACCGGTTTCTGGTGGGATTCCATCAGCAGGTATAGAAATAGTGAGAGAAAGCTTGGCATGATTGCCATATCAAATTGCACACGTTCAAAAAATTCCTGGAAAACTTAGAATGCATTGGTTGGGACCATATGTCGTAAAAGATGTCACAGACAATAGCACGGTCCAGCTGGTCAAGGTCAATGGAGATCCCTTCCCAGGAAGAGGAAATGGCAGTCGACTGAAGCCCTCCATGGGGGGGACGACTGTTTGACTAGCTGAAGAGTAGATAGTCTCACCGCTCTAGACAGTTGAAAGAGAGTGCGAGACTATAAAACAATCTGTTCGAGAGCTGCATGACAACAGGGGTGCACGCAGGGTCGGTATGTCACAAGGGTTGTGGTCATGCAAAAGGGGCTACGCTGCTACGTGGATAGACAAGGAAGTGACTATTGGTGTCACTATTCATGACAATATGTCTAAGTTAAGGTGAAAATGACCAGGCGATGGGCAATTAAGATACGAATTAAGAGTTAGATTTGGCACGCTTTACTGTAAATCTCGCATTAATGACCAGAATAAGGGGGGAATGGTCGAATTTGAATTTCAACAGGCCTATAAATCACAGCCGGTCATCCACTAAACAAACCATGGCATCTTGAGAATTAAGTTATTGCGCCATCTAATAGGTATGGACCCGTTGAACTTCGACGCTTTGCAAGTAAGCCCAGTGTTTGCAACATTGCCAAAAGTGACACAGGACCTTCAAGACAACGTAATGTCAACAGCCAAGGACGTTGCGCCAAGCCCAACGCCAACAGTAGCAGATGTATCAAAAATTCTCAGACAGGTAGCAGGACCGGTCCAGATGTCGCTGTGAAAACTGCGGTTTGTAAGCGATCTATGAAAGATAAGGGCAAGATGGTGAATCTTGAGACAAAACTTGAAGATTGGGACCTTGTAGACAACAACAACTCTCTTGCAAAAATGCGACACAAGCTTCAACAGATAGTGAGGATAGTGAACTAGAGATCGCAGGCTTGCTGCTCTTGCACAAAAAGTGCACACATTTGGCCTCTCCGTTAGAACTAAAATCCTATGAGGGGTCGCTTTTTGGTAACCTAGGAGAGTAGAATGAGCATCATTAATTAAGTGAATTAGTAGGGGCAATGGAGCAGGAGCTTGAAGAAGCATTGCAGGAAGCAATGACAGTGCAACAAATTGTATTGCGTCACTCACAGGGATGGTGGACTACGAAGCTTTGGTAGCGCAACTCGCCACATTGATGGGGACTCGGGATGAGTCACGATGATTGTGTTGGGGGCTTGTTGGGAAACGAATCCCCCCATAACGAATTGTTGGGGCTTGTAGCCCGAATTTTGGTCAAATGTAATGTAAGACCTAGAAAAATTCGGGTGCGGAGTGCGAGAGTCTAGGGTAGTCTACCCTAAAATATTATAATTTAATATAGAATGTGTCAGCCGAATGTATAAATAGAGCGAGGCTCTAAGTGTAGAGGGTATTTTTTGAGTTTTTTCTAGATTATTATGGGTTTTTGAAGTTGATATTCACTCTAAGTCTGTAAGTCTGAGTCCTGGGTTGTAGGAGTAGGAAGAGGCTCTGCAGTTGTGTGTGCAAAGGCCTGGTAGAGTCTGCAGCTGTGTGCATGGACCCCTATAGATGAGTGCGCAGGGTGGAATTTGATTGTACTAGAACAAAAAGTTAATAAAAGCTAAGTTGATTATGAAATATTGTGCATCTAGTCACAGATCTGTATGTTTATGCTTCTGGTATATGTTTATGCATCTCTTTATAGTTTATGGTTGCACACATTGATTATAAATGTTGAATGATTGATAAAGATTATTGGACCCACAAAATTAAGTAATATCTATAATAATAGCATAGTAAGGTTAGAGGATCTAGATAGCACCCCTCTGTGCTCTATACAGAGCTATGCGAAGGTTAGACAGTTGCGCGGAGCTGCACAAGTGCGCAGGATTGGTTCGCGACCTTTCCAGATCTCATCAAGACATCCCTAGGGTGTGGAAACCTAGTTCCAACACCCTCCCATACCGCCTCCAGTGAGACTTCAATTCGCGCTCTGCAGATTTTTGCTGAAAGGGCTGGTAGTTTTGGGATTTGTTTAGCTAAAGCACTTATGAACCTGAGTCAGGCCCCAACAAGCCAACAAAGACCAAGCACATCACCATGTGGATCTCCAATCGTACTGGTGAGAGAGAAATATTGTTCGTGTAGGATATGCATTGATTACAGAGCACTGAATAAAATAACAATCAAGAATCGTTATCCTCTTCCTCGCATTGATGATCTATTAGATCAGTTGAAAGAAGTAGTTTACTTTTCCAAGTTATACTTGCGTAGTGGCTATTATCAAGTCAGATTTGCAAAACAAGATGCATGGAAGACTACTTGCAAGACAAAGCAAGGGATGTATGAATGGCTGGTTCTACCTTTTGGCTTAACTAATGCTCCTGCCACTTTCATGAGAGTTATGAATGATGTACTCAGACCTTTTATTGATGATTTTGTAATTGTATATTTAGATGACATTCTTGTCTTCAGTACAACACGGGAAGAACATTTGAAGCATGTAAAGTAGACTTTAGATGTTTTTAAAAGAGAAAATATCTATGTGAAGTTATCAAAATGTGAATTTGGAAAAAAATATTTAAATTATTTGGGTCATATTGTAGAGGGTGGTGAATTGAAGATAGATCCCCCTAAGGTTGAATTCATTGTGAACTGGCCTAAACCCAAATCTGCTACAGAAGTTAGGAGTTTCCTAGGAGAAACACAATATTGGAGAAAAATTATTGCAAATTTTTCCTTGATTGCAGCTCGCTTACATGCTTTAATAGGATTGAACAACGTGTTTCAGTGGGGACGTAAACAATAGAAAGCCTTCGACACCTTAAAATAAAAAATTAGTACAACACTAGTACTAGCACTGCCAGATCTTCAACGACCATTTGAGATTGAAACAGATGCCAGTGACTATGCCATGGGAGCAGTGTTGATGCAACATGGTAAACCCATATGTTATCATTCTGATACATTTACTTCTGTAGTAGTTAATTATCCCACATATGATAAAGAATTGTATGCATTAGCATAGAGTGTGAAAAAGTGGAAACATTACGTAATGGGTAAGGAAACAATCATGCATACAGATCATCAACCACTTCAATATTTACACTCACAAACTAAACTGCAACAATCAAGACATTATAGGTGGATGGGTTTCCTACAACAATTTCATCTTTTCATCAAATATAAGAAAGGCATACACAATAAGGTTTCAGATATGCTATCAAGACCAATCATAAATGCATCTACTATACTTAAGCATAACTCAGTAATGCATGAAAGCTACATTGAACAATATGCTCAAGATCTGGATTTTAAAGATGTATATGCAACTTTAAGTCATGGAAAACAAGTAGAAGAATTGGATTATTATGTTAAGGACCAACTCTTATATCATTTGGGAAAGTTATGCATTCAACAAACTGAAAGAGTTAACATAATCCAAGAAGCACATACTTCTCTTATATTAGGTCATTTTGGTGTAAGTAAAATAGTCTCATAGTTGCAAAGGTTCTGTTATTGGCCAAGAATGCATGAAATACTTTCTAGATATATTAAAGGGTGTACTATGTGTGCTAAAAGAAAGCCTAGTAATAGAAAATTAGGCTTGTACACCTGACTTATAGTTCCTTCTTGTCCTTGGGAAATTGTTTCCATGGACTTTGTTGGGGGATTGCCAAAATCTAGAAAAGGTCATGATTATTTGTATGTTATTGTGGATAGGTTTAGAAAAATGTGTATTTTGATACCTTGTAACAAGCAGGTTACAACTGAACAAACAACAAAGTTGTTCTTTCAGCATGTATGGGTTCATTTTGGGTTACCCACTTCTATTGTATCTAATCGAGATTCCCGATTTGTTGGGAAGTTTTGGTGAAGTCTATGGGAGTTGATGGACACCAGAATTAAGAAGAGCACAACATTTCATCCACAAACAGATGGTCAAACAGAGGTAGTCGATAGGATAGTGATCCAGTTGCTGATAGGCTATTGCAGCAAGCATCCCAAGCTTTGGGATGAACATTTCTGTTATGTGTGACATGCTTACAACTATGCCAAGCACTCTTCTACTCAAAGATCTCCTTTTGAGACTTGTTTTGGTTTTATACCAAAGTCTCCCTTGGATTTTGTCTTTAGTAAAGACATAGTAGTTGATGGATAGAGTGATGTGGACAAAGCAATCAAGTTCATTGAACAGATCCAAGAAATTCACCAGGAAGTACAAGAACAACTGGAAAGAAGCCAAGCCAAGTACAAGGCAAGGAATGACAAGCATTGAATTGAGCATAGCTTCCAAGTTGGTGATCAAGTCTGGCTATTTATCGGTAAAGACAAAACGCAAGGTGAAGGTAAGAAGCTAAAAACAATAAGGTATGGGCCTTTCAAGATACTTGAGAAAATTGGTGAAAATGCTTTTTGCCTTGATTTGCCATCTTATATGCATATATATTTAGTCGTTAATGCAGAGAATTTGAGACTGTATGAACCTTCATTGAATGAAGATCCCAAAGAGCAAAGTTAGTTGCCTTCTATTGATGATTTGCTGCCTAAATATCTCAATGAGTTGCAGGATGACACAATTCTGGACAAGAAGGTGAGAACTAGGCATAGAGGAGAGGTTGAGTACCTGAAAATCAGATTCAAAGGTTCAAAACCAAGCAGCACATGATGGATAGAGATTGGACAAGTGACGAAGCTGTATCCTCACTTGATTGATGCTTAAAAACCAACTTTTGGTGGTCCAAAAGCTTTTCAGTGGGAAGGCGTGATCCAAAATGGATCCTAAAAACCCTCTAAGTCTTCAATACTTAAAAACTATAGCAAAGGATAAACCTTCAAGAATGGCAGATTACACTATCGAGCAAGAAAAACATGTAGAAATAGTGGAAATAAAGCCTATCGGAGGCTAAAACAACAATGCACAGGAGCCATCGAATCTGGCCGATCAACGATCCAGATTTGATCGGCATATCGCAATTGGTGGTAGTAGGTGGACTTAATCGGGCATGGCCTTATGGAAATCATGATAACGATCAAGTGCGATTAGACGAGGACCATCAATCAAGCGCGCAAATTCGACGGTCCAAATCTACCCGCACTGTATCGCATCACTAACATAATAGAGGGAAGGACTTAACCTGCGACCCGGACGTTCAACGATATGCGATTGCAATATCACAATATCGCATCGCAACTATATAAAGGGTGACACCACAGGCTAGTGACCATGTGATATGCTGATGTGTTGATCGCTGATAAGGCCAATCATAGAAATCAACGATCGGAAGCCAAAAGCGATATCCAACATGCGATACGGCTAGACTCGAAAGGGTTATGAATGCAATATTATGATATTTGAAGTTTGATATCGGGCGAATTGTCGAGTTTTTTTTTTGTATTTGGGATTTTTCATAATAACTCTAAATACAAAGGAACCCATGACCAAGCGACTTGCGATAGTGATATTTTTGGGTAGCAGATGTCCCGCGTAACAATTTTGGGACAAAAAGCCTAGAAATTAGGATTAAATTATTGTAAAAACTCTGAAGTATGTGGAGCATGAAATGTAAAAGGTTGAGTCAAAGGGTTGTCCGCCCAAGAAATAATGTAAAATAATAGGTAGTAAGTCAGTCTGTGGACCATAGATAGGTATAAATAGAGTGCAACTCTAGGGGGAAGGCAGTTCTATTTTTAGTATGATTTTGGAATCAGAAATCTAATGAGTGATTGAGGGAAGTAGTCTGAAAGCATCTAGAAGTCCGAGTTGAGGGTTTGGGTAGAGGATAGAGGCTCTGCAGCTATGTGCACAGAGGCCTAAAAGAGTCCACAGCTGTGTGTGCGGACCCCTGCAACTGAGTGCGCAGGGCAGATCTAGATGTAAGAGGGATAAGTGGAAATAAAGATAAATTTCTTCTTAATTCTATGTTAAATATGAATTATTGCAACTCTGCTCGTTTATGATTAATGAACTGTTTTGATTTGTGTGCCTATGCTTACTGTATACTTGTGAATCAGGTTTAATCTTAATATGTGAATTGAATGAAAGTAATAAATGTTTGCTTAAAGACGTCTCTAAGTAGATCTGGGTTATAGTACTTAATCAAATAAATTAGATCTATAATCAGCGTGGTAAGACAAAGCTAAGGTTATCTAGATCTACGTGGATCTAGCGTAGCACAAGGCTGCAAGATGGCACGCAAACCTCTCAGACCACATATAGACATCCCAAGGGTGTAGAAACCTAGTTCCAGCACCCACTCCTGCTACCTCGGGTGAGACCTCAGTTCGCGCTTTGCGGACTGTTGCCGAAAGGGCCGGTAGCTGTGGGATTTCCTTGGCTAAATAATTCTTCCGAACTTGGGTCAGGCCCATATAGGCCAAAAAATGGTTCCATTGTTAGGACCGGGATTTGCCTAAGGGGTGTTTGTTGTGGTACGCAGAGAGAAAAATGTTGAAGGATGGAAGGGATTAGGGATGGTAATAGATCATGGGTAACTATGGCAAGCACAATTCAGCTACCGGTATTCAAGGGAACATGAGGCGAAGACCCGGAGAAATTCTGGTTTGTGCTAACTTCAATATGGAACACGCAACAAATCACGGATGATAATATCAGGAAAGCTACCTTAGTCTACACATTGTAGGACCGAGTGCTGACATGGTACATGAAGTATTCAAGCAGTAACCCAACGGCAGGGGTAGCGGAAATCTAGACCGAATTAAAAAAGGAATTTAGCCAGCAGAAGTCAAGAAAATAATCGGTCGTAGGGTTCAAAGAGATTGTAATGATGTCGGGTGAAACTCCATGGGATTTGGATGATAGGTTGAAAAGTGCTATCCACGAGGCCAACATGACACTGACAGATGAGCAGCAATGTGCTTGGTTCGTCGCATCATTAACACCATATCTGAAGTTGCCTTTGTTACAACAAAAGATCTCAACCCAAGCTGAAGCACTGGAGGCAGAAATGCGGGTGGACGAAACCTCGATACCACACCCAAGGTTGGGAGTTTAGAAAATTCAAGCACAGGTCCAAAATTTATGCTTGGAAATGCAAAAGTTAAAATAAGAACAAACACCGCGCTCAGAAGTCTGGGAGGAAGTATGGTGTGTAAGGTGTAAGAGCTAGAGACACGATAAAGATCATTATCCAGTCTCGGTGAATTTTGTGGTAACAGGGGTACCAACACCATTGCGACCAGAGGCATAGGCAGGGCCGAGCACAACCACCCTGCTTTGGTGCACAATCTGTCAGGTGGGAGGAAAGCACAACACCGATAACTATCATCTATTGCCAAAATACAACGAGACTCCCCAGCAGCTCTTTTGCAACTTTTGTAGATCAGTGGGCCATGAAGAAAGGGATTGTCATAGCTATCAAATGTTGATAGATCAATCATCTGCCTATAGAATGCAGACAAAGGTGTGAAGTCAGGATCCAGCTGCGGCGATTACGTGCAGTGGGTTCCAAGGGCGCGATTGATGACGGGGTGGAATGGGACCAGGATGGGGTTGCGGGCAGCTAATCTGTTACAACTGTGGAGGACTAAGACATTACAAGCGAGATTGTACCAACCCAACTAGAATTTTGTGCAACTATTGTGAGCAATTCGATCATGAGCTGCTAGATTGTCCTTCGTTGATAGTGCAGATTCGGGAAAAGAGGGTAGCGCAACTAATAATGCCCTAGAATGTGAAAATGATGAGGTCCAAACCCCACGAGGAAGATCCCAAAATCAACATGGTACGGAGAAGTGGCACAACTACAAGAACGAATAAGAGGGGCTTCAATAGCTTTCCTTAAATAGTCATAGTTGGGGGCCTACCTCAACCGGTGGTCGATGGAGTTCCGTTGCACTGCTCCAGCTTCCGCTTCCTTCTCCTAATGAGTAATCAACCTGAAACAATGCAAAGGAAATACAAAAAAGCACGTAACCAGAAACAACAATGATCTATTTACTCACAAAGTCAAGAAGTCATGAGCTATCAAGTACATTACATACAAGACATATGAAAACATCATTCATTGTATTAATAATGAAATAAGAGTAATCTTACAACCAAAGTCTTGACATCACAAGCCTTCTCAGAAAGGTCCAGCCAGCATGTTCCTCAAGCATTCACTCTTTAAAGATAGATCTCCCAATACACAAGTCTCTCTCACTGATAAGTTTTACACAAGACTAAGGGCACTTCACAACCTTCCACAAGCCAATTACAATCCCACAGTTGTCACACTCACACCAGCTATCTAGCAAACTCACAAACACTAATAGAACTACTCAACTAGCCAACTCTTAGGAACTAGCAATGCATAACAATGGTGAGAGTTTAAATAAGAGAAAGAGTCTCCATGAAAGGTGGAAGAGTGAGCTTATCTCCAAGGAAGGTAGCACAAATGATGGAACAACCATGCCAAAGAAAGGAGGGCAATACAAACTATGCCAACAACTAGGTCTGGAGTCATCTGGAAGGCCGACTGTTGGAACAAATTCACCCAATCTGGATCATCGCGGGTACATCACTGATCTTCAGCGCTGACATTGCTATTGGGTAACGTAGCTAGTCACGTCATCGCTAAAGAGTACAAACAACCTCGTGTTCGACATGAAATTGTAGCATCGTGGGAATTAGGTGTACTTCTGCTATGGCATCACTTCTGGACTATTTAGGAGCGCCCTTCAGTGCGTTTATTTAACCAACAGACGCGATGAGGCAGATAACTTACGAAAAGTGGGTCATTTGGCAACATCAAAGAGCATTTGTCTAGTATGAGCATGTTTGACTTGGACACATGACACAGTAGAAGGAATGGAGTGAAGACAGTGACAAATTACTATGTAACAGATGACCCCTAAAGTATGAAGCCCAAGAGAGTGGGAGGGGTGAAATGCTTTATGAAATTGACTGAGCTGGAACACCATCTGGAAAAACCTACACACAAGTACAACTAATATCTCTGATAATGAATTACATGTAGTCTAGGCATGGGCGCAACCATCTAAAAGACATATGGGATAGGTCTGTGGTATGGATGCAACCATCCAGCGAATGAGACCATGATAATAATAAAGGTATGGTCACAGCCATCCATCAATGAGTCATGTAATCATGAACCAATCCACGCAGCTCGAACATGTGTAATCTGAGTTCGGGGTCTTGAACCCAACCGACCATAGTACAAATTCTAGCATGCGAATAGATGTGTTGAGGCCGAGCATGATAGAAAGTCGCTTGATTACTGGTCAATGATGAAAACCATTAACAAGCACGAGAGAAACCACCAATAATTCCAATGGTTCTCAAGGTACTCTCTAGCACAATCCACGAAGTGTGAAAAAGGAGTTGGAGTTGAATGCTCATGGAATCACCCAATCAACGACCAATGATGAAAGTTGACTGTCACGTGCGAAGAACTTGCCATTGAGGCATGCAAGCTCTAAGGTACCAAAGGGGATCTCTAGATCAATCTCTTGGATAATGAGCTGATGTCGACAGGAAATGACCCATCGCAGGAGGGACATAATGTTTCCCCCATCAACGACACGAGATAAGGAACAAGTGGTAGATGGCCAAACAAAGTATCAGAGAAGAAGGCGAGGGTGTAAACTGCAGAAAGATTATACTCTTTCACATGTTGGTGACACAACTCTGAAGGCCGACAACAAAGGTACCAAGGGAATCAGAGGCAAAATGGAAAAGGCGTGAATCACATGGAATGAGGCTAAATGACAACCCAAACCCATGGAAGGCCAAATGATGATGTATGGATGTCCCAACCCGACAAGAAGCAAAAGTGTTGATGTTCAAGAGTGACTAGTTGCCATAGACAATCAATGATAAACCTATTGTTGAGTCTGACCTAGTAATAATTTAACGAGCCCTAGGAAGGAGAAACTCGAGTCTTGTCATGGTGACAAGTCCAATGTCGTCAGGTTTTAACGAGTCCGACATAGGTAAAACTTGGAGTCTTTTTCATGTTTAGAGAGTTTGAAAACGACATGGAAAAGAAAACTCCAGGGGGGTCCTTTTTCGTAGATTTGTGTCTCTTGAGCCCAAAAAAGTATAAAATGATACTTGAAAGAACCGCTCGACCATTATGATCAAGGAGTACTTTTCTTAACTAGTGACTTCGACCTGAAAAAGTAGAAAAACAATCAGAATTGCGTCATTTTGGAACCAATAACGAGCTTGGAACGACAAAGGCCCGGCAATCTTTTCGTGTTTACACGGTCGAAAAAGAACTTAAAGGCGACTGCCCCTTACTTCTTTTAACAAGTTAAGAGGAACAACTCGGCTATCTTTTCATTTTTCAAGTCGGAAAAGAGCTTAAAGGCAACGTTTTCAGATCAAGTGTACACGAATTCCACTACCTATAGCTCTGCACAAGGCATGCCAAATGTAAACCCATTTGAGATAAAATGAATAATATACATAGAAACATAGTTAAAAAACCAAATTTTGACTAACCATGTGACAAAAAATGAGAAAATACCCACATTTACAAGATATAATTTTTTAATTCCGAAAAATTACTATAAAAGGGGGTTAATCCTATTCATTTTTTACCATTGTTACTGTTGATTCCACTGTGGAGCGTTTTGGAGCACCAAAGTTGGCGAGCTAAGTTTGGCCTTATACGTCTACCATTCACTCTGAAACTTGTTCTAGGTAAACAAACCTCATCCTGTGTTTCAATTCCATACCTTTTCCATGCATTTTGAACATCAAATGTGTTAGTTTAGGCAGATTTTTGGACCGGACTCCGCCACTCGGTCATCACGGGTATACCCATCGGGTCCGCGATGACCGAAAAAATTGACACATAACATGATCCGATCATTGAGGAAAAGTGATGTACTTCTACGATGACCACGAAAAAATAGCACTAACAACCTCACATCATCGTGTTTGTTTTAAAAACAGACGCGATGACGACGTGAATTTATGTTTTTATGCAAATTACGCGTTAAATTTTGCAAACAAAGTGCTAATCCGTTTTTTGTCATCATGTAGGTGATAATGGCTTTTTTTGGCAAGAACGAATGCATGATGTTGAGAATTGAACAAGATGATGGAGCTTAGTGGAAAGAAGTCGCCTTCACTAAGTGGGCCCACAAGCTATTTTTGGCATAAAGTCTATTTTTAGACTATGTCTATTTTTAGACATATGGATCATGGTCTATGAGTTGCAGTATGTTATTTGTGGATGATTGGTCATGTTGGTAAAAATAGATGGACTTCTTTTTTTAGAGATATGGGCAGGTTTCTATTTTTAGACTGCCAGGCTAAAAATAGAAGAGTCAAATATTATTGTCTCATAATAATATTTGGACTATAAACTTTATCTTATCCTCTTGGAGCACTTCAGTTTGAGCTACAAATGTTTCACATGTAGCTTTTAGAAGGAAATACGCTTTTCTTGTGGGTCAGTTGAGCTATTGCATGCAAGACTTCAGTTAGAACTCATGTGGTTGAGTTTGGTGGAGTTGATTGTGGAGTTGATGGAGTTGTGTTTAGTTTGACTTGGTTGAACTAGTTGTATTTTAGTCTAACTAAAGAATACACTAGCGATGAGTTGTGTGAATTAATTATTAATTAATTCACTAATTATTAACTCATAAAGCAACTGAAGAATACATCAGTTAACTGAGTGCACGTATAGTTCAGTGGAGACAGGTGTTAGAGGTTGAGATTGCTATCAGTTGTGACTATAGATGTGACTATAGTTGTGCATGAGATTTCCACATGCATGGATGGAGATTGCCCATGAGGCTTGCGTAGTATAACCAAAGTAATTCTATTTCACGGAGTGATTGATTTCTCTTGCAGATTGCGCAGTGGAGGTAGGCAAAGCAGTGGAGGAGATTTGAGCTGTGATTGATCAGATCTGAGCTAGTTTTGTGTGTAACAGGTGGGGATAGTACTCAGTACTTGTGAGGATTATTGTACTATGTATTGTTACATGTTCTCTATCATTATAATATATAGATAGTGTGGGTTTTTCAGCTGTATGCTTTTCCCGGGTTACATACTGTGCTAATGTGTGCAAGCGATTGATGTTTCATTGTTTTTGATGCTGCTAAATTGATGATCAACGTAGAGGAGGTTATGTATTGTGCATGTATTCCGCAATAGTGTGCAATCAGGATAATCTCTGTGAATAAGTACTTAATTATTCGAAATTTCTACATGGTATCAAAGCTGTTGATCATCAGATCTAATATTTAGAAAGTGTTTACATTTTATTTCTTCAAGCAGAGTCTATGATCGGGCTAGGTAGCCTCTAGATTCATCCTTCCTTTGGAAGGTGAGATATTCGGTAAAAGCCCATACAGTCAATCTTTGTACAAGAAATACTTTGTTCTCACAAATTTTAGATCAGAAGCAGTTGAGTTTTTGAGCTGGTGGAATTCGAATTTGCTGCAGTGTTTTCTTGGTATCAACGTGGCAATGTCTTTCAACGGATTGCAATTGGAGTATGCTCTTGAGGGTAGCTCGAACTATATTGCATGGAAGGATAGGATGGAGGTGGTCTTAGATGATAATGGGCTGAAGGATTTCATAGAGGCTGAGCTCCCAAAGTCTACTGATACTGTGCAAGTTGATGGTTGGCAAAAGAAGAGAGCAAAGTGTCGAAGGATTCTGTTGATGGGCGTGAAGGATCACATTGTGTCCAGCCTGCATGGAAAGGCTTCTCCATACTCGATGTGGAAAGCGTTGACATATCTATTCCAAAGAAAGAGTGATCAAAGGAAGCTGGCACTCAAGGATAAACTCAGAAACATTAAATGCGAGAAGGGAGACAGTATGCCCAAGTATCTCACGAAGTTCACTCAATGCAGGGATGAGCTGGGAAGTGTGGGGGTGACTGTCGATGATGAGGAATTGGTGAGCTTGGCTCTCCTTGGTCTTTCAAAGAGTTGGCATTCCTATCAGGACTCTGTCAATGGTCGGGAGAAATTGCCAGGATGGGAGAGACTTTGGTCAGATCTTGTGCAGGAGGAGATCAGGTGGAATACCAAGGACGGATCTTCATCAAAGGGACCTGATGAAGAAAATTGTGCTTTGGCTGCCAAAGCTAAGAAGGGGAAGAGCAAGAAATCTTCTCAATATGGTGCGAAAGGCAAGAAGCAGGATATGTCCAAGGTGAAGTGCTTTCACTGTCACCAGCACAGACACTATGCCACTAACTATCCACAAAAGAAGAAGAACAAGCAAGCTGTTGGATCTGCAACAGGAGAGGCTCTAGCCTCACAGTTTGAGCTTGATTTTTCATTGATCGCATGCTTGGTTTCAAGTGTGATGGGATCGGTGTGGTTCTTGGATAGTGGTGCGTCTTTTCACATGACAGGAGATCGAGATTTGTTTTCTGATCTGGAGGGGAAAGATTTTGGAGTGCACATCGAGATGGGCGATGATGTTAGATACAGTGCGACTGGTATCGGTACCATTTCCTTTGAGAGGGAGTTTGGTAAACCCTTCATATTGAAGGAAGTGATGCATGTTCTAGGATTGAAGAAGAATCTTATCTCTATGGTGATGTTAGAAGACAAGGGATATGATGTTGTTTTCAGCGAGGGAAAGGATTTCTTGCGTAGTAAGACAACTGGAGAAACTTGGAAGATAGGGGTTTGAGTGAGGACCTAGGATGCTGGCGAGCTGTGGCACAAGAGATTGGGTCACCTTCACCATGGAGCCTTGAAGATACTGCAGCAGATCACTACAGGGCTTCCTAAAGGCACTCTTGCACAGTCAGATCAATGCAAGGGGTGTACTTTGGGAAAGTTTGTGAAAGCCACCTTTCGCGAGAAGGATAGTTGCACCAGGAAAATCCTTGAGAGAATTCACACAGACATGTGTGGACCTTTCTCAGTAGTTTCAACAGCAAAACACAGGTATTATGTGGTCTTTGTTGATGATTTCTCTCGTAAGTGCTGGATCTTCTTCATGCAGAAGAAGAGCGAGACATACTCAAAGTTCTGTGAGTTCAAAGCACTGGTCGAGAAGGAGTCAGGGAAGAAGGTGAACGCTCTTAGGAGCGACAATGGTGGTAAATACATATCTGGTGAGTTCAAGGACTTCTGCAGTGCAGAAGGGATTCGAAGAGAGCCCATAGCTCCCCATAACCCACAGCAGAACGGGGTTGCTGAGCAGAAGAACAGAACAATCGTGGGTGCTACACGGGAAATGTTACATGATCAGGGCATACCCCTTCACTTGTGGGTGGAAGCATGCAATACAATAGTATATGTGCAGAACCGTTGTCCTCATAGGATACTTGGCATGAGTACACCCGAGGAGGCTTATTCTGGTAAGAGGCCTGATATTTCTCATTTGAGGATTTTTGGTGCTAAAGTTTACATGCATGTGACGAAGGATGCCAGGAAGAAGTTGGAGCTGACCATAGAGATTGGGATATTTGTGGGGTACACTGATACGCCCCACAACTATCGTCTGTATTTTCGTGACAGTGGCATGACTGTTGTGCGACGGGATATAAAATTTCAGGAGGAGAAATCCATGAAGTGTTCACTTGAGAGGGAGCCACACTTGCATGCAGATGAGGAGCTATTAGTTCCTAAGGATGAGCTTTAGGATGTGGATCAGCCACAAGACAAAGTTCATGGAGTGGAAGAGACCACTCATGCAGCGCCAACCATTAGAGGGCGAAAGTGCTTGACAGAAGCTGAGCGACTGGCTCAAGATGCAGAGAAGGTTGTAGGACCACCTACAACTCAACATAGATAGAGATAGTCACCTGATCGGTACACTAGATACATGGCTCTTATGAGAAAATGCGTTGTGACTAAGTCATCGTCTTTCGAGGAAGCTGTGGAGGATCCCGCATGGGTAGACGCCATGGCGGAAGAGTATGATTCGATTGTTAGAAACAGTGCATGGGAGATTATCCCAAGACCGGAAGGGAAATCAGTGGTGGGTTCGAGATGGATCTGCAAAGTTAAGCAGTCAGCTAACAGGAGAGTGGAGAAGCATAAGGAAAGATTTGTTGCCCAAGGCTTTTCACAGATAGAGGGGATCGATTATGAGGATACCTTTGCACCTGTCGCAAGGTATTCTTTCATATGAACAATTCTTGCTCTCTCAGTGCAGATGGGATGGCACATTCATCAGATGGATGTGAAGACTATGTTCCTCAACGGAGTCATTGAGGAGGAGGTGTACATTGAGCAGCCCGAAGGTTTCGAGATCTTCAGCAGTGAGTCACATGTGTGTAGGCTCAAGAGAGCGCTGTATGGGTTGAAACAAGCACCACGTGCTTGGTACACATGGATAGACAGTTATTTCACCCGACTTCGATTCTCCAAGAGTGAGGCGGATCCAAACTTATACCAGATTGTGGTGGAGGGTAAGTTGCTTATCATTGTACTTTATGTAGATGATTTGATTCTAATGGGTGATGAGCTATTGATACTTTCATGCAAGGATGATCTTGCTAAGAAGTTTGAGATGAAGGAGTTGGGCCTCCTTCATTATTTCCTGGGATTGGAAATTTGGCAGCGCAGTGATGGACTATTTGTTTCTCAGGGTAAGTATGCTCGGGAGATACTGGAGAAGTTCAACATGCATGGCTGCAAGCCTGTTGATACTCCTCTTCCTGGAGGTTGGAGGAAGGAGGATGCTACTTCGACAGAGGTAGTGGATGCCACTATCTATCGACAGTTGGTGGGGTCGCTTACGTATCTGGTCAATACACGACCCGATATATGCTATGCTGTTAACCAACTTTCACAAGCTATGGTTAAGCCAACCAAGATCTTTTGGAAGGCAGGCAAGCATGTATTTCATTATTTGAGAGGCACATCGGGATATGGTTTGTGGTACAGACAGGAGGATGAGGTGAAGCTATGTGATTTCACGGAGGCAAATTGGGCAGGAAGCCCAACGGACAGAAAGAGCACATTGGGAGGGATTTTCAGTGTCGGGTCAACAACAGTTTCTTGGTACAGTAGGAAGCAGAGATCCATGGCACTCAGTTCAGCAGAGGCCAAGTATATGGCAGCAAGTTTGGTTGCATGCGAGGCTATATGGATGAGGAAGATTCTGGTCAGGTTGTTCGGTTCTCACTTGGAGCCTACAGTGATCTACTGTGATAACCAGAGTTGCATTAAACTCTCGTGTAATCCAGTATTTCATGATGGATCCAAGCACATTGACATCAGGTACCATCATATCAGAGATTGTGTGCAGCGGAGAGTCATGTTACTTTCATACATTCCAACGGAGGATCAGGATGTTGATATCTTGACGAAGGCGCTCACCAGGAGCAAATTCGAATACCACCGAGGCAGGTGTTGAAGCCCCGAAAATCGGGTCGACAACAAGGGGGATACCCGCCCGGTCCGGACCTTGGTTGGCAGCTCCTTATCCATTTGGTATAGCAGGTCTGACTGGGGATAATGGGACCAGTTTCCCAATCTATGTGTGTGTGTGTAGAATTTGATGTTGCTGATCTAACAGTTCCTATTTAAGATATTCTGATTCAAACTTTAATCTAATTCTATGCTATTGTAATCTAATAACCAGTAACATCTAAGTCTATACTAACCCGGGATGTAATTCTTCTATTATGCAATTTAAAGAGATTTCAAATAACAACTAGTAATAAAGATCATTCAGCAATTATAAGAAAGGAAATCAATAAAGATGAACCAATTCGCATAAAAAGTTAGACGAAACAGTTGTGAAAAACATATCGCATAATGAGCTATTCATACATTAAGCATAAATAAATAGCTATCACCGTACAAAAGTGCCAAATGATAACTTAGGCATTCATGCAATAATACATAAACAACTAAAAACTGTATATCACTTTAACATATAAGCAGAAATGATCAAGAGATAAAAGTACCATTTATGACTAGTCCTACTCATAAGCTTCAAGCGACAATGATTTATCTCTCCTTGCTCGAACATCCACTAAGAGTACAGAAGTGCAACATCAGTAGCAGATATCAAATGCAATCATCAACAAATCTTGATCCATTCGTTCACCAAAACCTCCTCTAAGGGTGCAAAAGTGCATGTTCTGAGGACAAGTTTTTGATAAATTTTTGGACCCTTCTCTAAATGCATGAGAAGGGTTTAAATACTACTAACTAAATAACTTAATTACACAGATTCAGGATACAGTTTAAATGACCGCCCTTTTTCTAAGAAAAAATAAAACAAAACTATTTCTAAAAATTAAATCTAATATCTAACTATTTCTACATTTGCTCCTTAATGTTGCAAGCATTCAGTATTTGCCTGGGTAGAGTCGGCTGATTGTCTTCCACTTTTGGTTGAGCTAAGAAAACAGAAATGGTAAGAGCTGGCACCATCTTTTCAGCAAAATCGATGATATACTCGAGAGTCATCTTCTAACTATGTCGCTTCACCGCGTACGCTCAGTAATAATCCAAGTTCAACTTAGTTAACCCTTGAATCACTTCTGCCTTTTCTCTAGCTTTTTGTTTCCAGTTTTTTCTTTACCATTGCTTTCTTGCATTTTTCGGGCTTACAGGTGACTGAGCAGTTAGAGGATTTGCTTCTTGAACAATTTTCTCAGCGATGCGCGATTAGCTCTAGGCTCTAATCGCGCACCAGAAACTACCTCCGTTCTTTGATCCGGGCTTCTCTGATGCGTTTTTCTCCTTTGGTGCCTTTTTCTTCACCGGGTATAAAGCTTCAAAATTTGTAAAAATAATGCTTTCGTGAGCTCTTGACCTTGAGCATTAAACTGCCTGTTGATATCAGCATCGTTCAATACTCATTCAACCATGGCTGTAAATGAAAGATCTGTAATGGATGGCTCAGCAGCGTTCTGTGAATCTGTGGCTCTGTTGCATGCGAGCGTCTTTTCTCTGTCTTTGAACATTGGAGTTTTACCCTTTTTCCTCATAGCTTCCTGCACATTGCTTTGTGTAACTTTTGTTTTTCGTTCCTGCAATTCACAAGTGAGGAGAGAGTAATGATAATAAAAATCGACAGGAAAGCTTTAAATGCTATGGATATGCAAAAACATGCCACCTGACGTAAACTGGCTCTTCGAACAACACAAAACCATATTTTATTAACAACTGGCATATACTTCATTAACTATCATTAAAGCACGTATCCACTTCTTGGTTTATGGAAATTTTTTCTTGAATATTGAGCCAGGAAAATTTGCGATGGAATGTTTCTATGATCTGCATCGCAGTATCGCATTACCGCAATTTCATCATGTTGTGCTATCGCAAGGTTGCTTGATCGCGCTATCGCAAGATCGCGGATCGCAGTATCGCAGTATCGCAAAATCGCAGATCGTTGTAATCGTTAAATCGTTATGTGTTTTTCATGCAATTTTGCGATATGCGATATGCGATATCGCATATCGGCGATTTTTTAAGGTTTTCCAATGTGAGTGTTTATTAATGCATGCGATGCGATGGAGTTCGCATCACAATCTCACAGTTTATCATTTTTACTCATAAGGAAATGTCCTATCATTCTTCGCGCGATGCGATGTTTCTTAAGGAGTAAAATACATGAGCCTTAATTGATTTTTTGAATTTTTTACTAAGGGTCCCCACTTACCTAGTGTTATTGCTAATACTAAATAAAGAGGGGGGTTGTTGGTGGCCACAACAGTAGGATAGGGGTTGCTGATAATCCATATCTTGTTGAGAGGGAGTGTTGAGAATGCAACAAGATGATTGAGGTTAGTGGAAAGAAGTCGCCTTCACTAAGTGGGCCCGCAGGTTATTTTTGGCGCAAAGTCTATTTTTAGACTATGTCTATTTTTAGACATATGGATCATGGTCTATGAGTTGCAATATGTTATTTGTGGATGATTGGTCATGTTGGTAAAAATAGATGGACTTCTATTTTTAGACATATGGGCAGGTTTCTATTTTTAGACTGCCAGGCTAAAAATAGAAAAGTCAAATATTATTGTCTCATAATAATATTTGGACTATAAACTTTATCTTATCCTCTTGGAGAACTTCAGTTTGAGCTACAGATGTGGCACATGTAGCTGTAAGAAGGAAATGTGCTTTTCTTGTGGGTCAGTTGAGCTATTGCATGCAAGACTTCAGTTAGAACTCATGTGGTTGAGTTTGGCGGAGTTCATTGTGGAGTTGATGGAGTTATGTTCAGTTTGACTTGTTTGAACTAGTTGTATTTTAGTCTAACTAAAGAATACAATAGTGATGAGTTGTGTGAATTAAATTATTAATTAATTCACTAATTATTAACTCATAAAGCAACTGAAGAATACATCAGTTAACTCAGTGCATGTACAGTTCAGTGGAGACAGGTGTTAGAGGTTGAGATTGCTATTAGTTGTGACTATAGATGTGACTATAGTTGTGCATGAGATTTTCACATGCATGGATGGAGATTGCCCATGAGGCTTGTGTAGTATAACCAAAGGAATTCGATTTCACAGAGTGATTGATTTCTCTTGCAGATTGCGGAGTGGAGGAGATTTGAGCTGTGATTGATCATATCTGAGCTAGTTTTGTGTGTAATAGGTGGAGATAGTACTGAGTACTTGTGAGGAGTATTTTACTATGTATTGTTACATGTTCTCTATCATTATAATATATAGATAGTGTGGGGTTTTCAGCTGTATACTTTCCCCAGGTTACATACTGTGTTAATGTGTGCAGGTGATTGACGTTTCATTGTTTTTGATGCTGCTAAATTGATGATCAATGTAGAGGAGGTTATGTATTGTGCATGTATTCTGCAATAGTGTGCAATCAGGATAATCTCTATGAATAAGTACTTAATTATTCAAAATTTCTACACATGATGACAATGATGTGGAAGCTTTCATCGACGTGGGGTGCCAAAATGCATTACGAGCATGCGGATTGCTCAAATTCTTCCTTACTCCACACCTTCGGTCACAATCTGATTTACTGGAGCTACTAATCAGGGCCTGGAATCCCACAGATGGGAAATTCATCATTTGAGGCCGGGATATCAAGTTTGACGCTACAGACATATATTTTTTGACCGGGTTGTCCCATCGTGGCGAGAGGCCCATTCTGGAGGGGCAGTGACCCAGGGGCGATTCCTTAGAGATGCTGATGGCTCAAGTGTGCCCATGGGCATGCAAAATGAGGAGTGGGAAGGTGGCAATCCCAATAGTGGACGACGTGGTCCTTCGTGCTATGCTTTTCATGGTGACATGGGTAGCGGGCTCCCAAGCCCAACATGAGGCTTCGAAGACCCATCTCCGGCTGGCTCTCGAATGTCTCAATCCAACCATGTTTAACTGGGCAGAAACGGTGATGACGAACATGAAGAGGCAACTCACCAATTGCCGTCAAGGAAAGAAAAAGCAGTTTGGTTATGGATCCATCTTAGTCCCACTCATGCTGGATCGGGTGTCGACACTATAGTTACAGGACATGGATCTAGATTTTCCCAGACCACGTGAGCCCAGGGCCATACAGTGGGCCTACGTCATGCCACTAGGAGGTGGCGGATGACCAGTGTCGTGGGGGACACTGTTTCGAGAGTGGCTGGAGCACTAGATGATCTTTGTGGAGGATTGGCCATACGCTGGCATGGACTTCCACGGAGATCCTGACATGCAGCTACCCACTAGAGAGCAGTGGGATGATGGTGGTAAGACACTTGATCACTTTTTTCATTTTATTTTTTATGATGTTTTTTGGGTTTTTCATGTATATGCCCTAATAACGAATGCTATGGTATGCAGATCTATGACCAGTGAGACATGTCGAGCTGGCTTCAGAGGCACGGAGGGATGCATAGGGCATTGCAGCACTAGCCTTGGCTCCCCCAGCTGATGATACAGTGGAGACAGTGGCCCAGAACCTTGAGGGCCTAACAGCAGGGATTCCAGATTACATGGGGATCGAGGAGGTCCCCATAGCATTCTAGATCCACACAGTAGGAGTGGAACCCAGGGTGCACCGCCTGTTGAGGTGGGTGGCACGGGCGGTGGTATGCTATAGGGAGCATAACCCACCGCAGTAGACACCTAGGTTTTATTTCCTGCTGGTGATTTTTTGAGAGACATGTGTCTCGGATGTATGGAGAACACAGACTCTATTTGGACATGTACACTTATTTTTTGAGTGCCTCGGTGCGCCAGACGATATAAGACACTTGATCACTTTTTTCATTTTATTTTTTATGATGTTTTTTGGGTTTTTCATGTATATGCCCTAATAACGAATGCTATGGTATGCAGATCTATGACCAGTGAGACCTGTCGAGCTGGCTTCAGAGGCACGGAGGGATGCATAGGGCATTACAGCACTAGCCTTGGCTCCCCCAGCTGATGATACAGTGAAGACAGTAGCCCAGAACCTTGAGGGCCTAACAGCAGGGATTCCAGATTACATGGGGATCGAGGAGGTCCCCATAGCATTCTAGATCCACACAGTAGGAGTGGAACCCAGGGTGCACCGCCTGTTGAGGTGGGTGGCATGGGCGCTGGTATGCTATAGGGAGCATAACCCACCGCAGTAGACACATAGGTTTTATTTCCTGCTGGTGATTATTTGAGAGACATGTGTCTCGGATGTATGGAGAACACAGACTCTATTTGGACATGTACACTTATTTTTTGAGTGCCTCGGTGCGCCAGACGATATATATATATATCTATATCTATATATATATATATATATATATATATATATATATATATATATATACATATTCCTATGGTTTATTATTGTGTTTTACATGCTTCTTGTATGCTATTTTGATTACATGTTACGCAAATGTCTGTCTAATACATGATTAGCCAATGCATCAGTTAACGTGTTTAATCTTCGTGGAATATGCTGATATGTGATAAAATCAAAATTCCTCTCTAACGATTTAACATGTAAATACAACCTTAAAATCTGATGGTCTCTAATAGAATATCGCCCATTGAGCTGGTGGAAAACAAGCTAAGAGTCTAGGTTCACAACCAATGTACGAATACTGAGATTGATTGCCTTGGACAGTAACTCAATAACAACACTATATTCAGCGACATTGTTCGTGGCACAACCTAGACAAACACCTTGAAAATCAATCAACTCACCATGAGGATCATAGATCACCCATGCCACAGAAGACAAGTTGTGAGTACTGCGGCAGGCACCATCAGTGAAACCAACGTAAGGTGCACCAGACATCTGCATAAGAAGAAAAAGACACAATAAGCGGCAATCATGCTTACACACCAAGCCAAAAAATGAAAAACACATACAGCACACCTACTAAAAATACACATATGTACAAATCAAAGTGCATGAAATTCACGCAAAATACTTTTTCAAGTAAAGCCCATTTCGGGGCTTATCCAGAGGATTCCCTTCATAATCAATCAACTCGTAGGCCCCTTTTTGCAAAACTCGCTTTACAATATAAGGCCTGTGCCACATGGGCTTGAATTTTCCTACCCCCAGCTTATCATTCGCTTGATCGTAGAGAAGGAATAAATCTCCTTCAAAAAAATAACGAGTATGGGTAGTATGATCAAAGTGAGTTTTCACTCTCTTCTTCTGTGCTTCAATAGCTATTGAGGCTAGTCGACGAGTCTCGTCTAGCCGCTCTCGGTAGAGAAGGTGTTCTTCTACCGAAGTAGTGTTGGGGAGTAATTCAACGGCTAATTTCAAGGAAGGGATCTCGAACTCGATGGGAAGGGTAGCCTCCAGTCCGTAGACTAATTGGAATGGAGTGAAACCGGTGGCATCCTTTACAGAAGTTCGGTAGGCCCATAAGGTAGAGAACAACATCAAGTGCTAGTTAGACTTGTGCATGTCATTGGTACGTTGAAGCATCGTAACTAGAACCTTGTTGATGGCCTCTACTTAGCCATTGGCCTGAGGATAGTATGGAGTTGAGCTATCATGCCACAAGCCTAGCTGGGTTGTTGGCTCAGTCATCATGTGATTACGGAAATTCTTGTTGTGATCAGTGACAATAGCCTGAGGGACTCCGAACCATGAGATAACATGATTAAACAAAAATTGCGCCGCTGTGTGACCGTCTTCAGATAGTGTGGGCATCGCCTCGGCCCATTTTGTGAAGTAATCAATGGCAATGATGATATACCCATGCCCCCCAGCCAAGCAAGGGTTACAAGTCATATAATCAATGCCCCATTTTGCAAAAGGGTCGACGGTAACAATAGGGTGCAATGGAGCGGGGGCCGCGCGCATCTTCTGCTGGTAGATTTGGCACTCGTGACAGGAGTGGACAGCAAGAATGCAATCCTTAAAGATGGAGGGCCAAAAGTACCCAGCGCGGAGGATCTTTTGAGAAGTAGCATATCCGGACATATGACCACCACAGGCGTCAGAATGGCAGTCATTTAAAACTTGCTCAGCTTCCTCGAATGTTAAGCATCAGCAGAGAACAGAGTTGGTGCCAAGACGGTATAGGGTGTCCCCAATAATATGATAGGGCTGAGACTGATGACGAATCCATCACCAAGCATCCTTAGACACATTGAGATGGAAAGAGGACATCTGCAGATAGACAATGATATCCCTGTACCAGGGATCGAGCGTGCTGATTAAGAATAGAGTTTCATCTGGGATATGGTCCTCTAACCGAGAGGGCACAGTAAGAGATGGCAAAGAGCAAAGCAACTCAGCAAAGACAAGGGATTTCTTAGACTTGGCGGTGGTGAATTCCAAGTCGAACTCTTGGAGGATAACAATCCACTTCGAGTACTTCCCGCCCAGCAACTGACGTGACAAGATGTATGTCATCAGGTTGCAATCAAAAACCACTATCATAGTGCGCAATAAGATATAATGGCAAAAACGTTGGAAAACACAGATGGCAGCCAATGCCAACTTCTCGACATAAGCATATTGAGTTTCCATATCTAGAAGATTGCGACTGAGATAATAAATGACATGCTCAGTGTCATCATCATCATCTTGAACGAGAACCATGCGAATAGTGGTATCGGCAGTGGCCAAATACAGCGTGTAGTCATGATGATAATTCGGAGGATGCAACAATGGAACAAAAACAATGAGAACCTTGAGACGCTTGAAGGACTCTTGAGCAGTGGCATCCCAAAGAAAAGGGGTATCCCGCTTCAATAGCCACATAAAACCTTTGGCCACTTCGGCATAGTTTGGAATGAATCATCGTAAAGAATTAGATTTTCCCTACAAACTCTGTAATTGCTGCAAAGAAGCAGGGGGAGGAAGATTTAGAATAGCCTCGACTTTAATGGGATCCAAACAGATGCCCTCTTGGGAGACGATGAACCTGAGAAGTCTACCTGACCCAATGTAGAAGACACACTTATGAGGATTGAGCCTGATGCAGTAGTGTTGACAATGGAGAAAGATTTCACGAAGGTGAGCAGGGTGGTCCTGACATTTAGCTGAATGAGCTGGTAGATCATCCAGGTATGGTTGCACAATGTGTTGAATATCATGGAATGTGGAAGACATTGCGCGTTGGAAGGTAGCACCGTTGTTTTTCAAACCTAAAGGGAGCTTTTTGTAGGTGAAAGTGCCCCATGGACAGATAAAGGTGGTATTGTGTTGATCGACGGGCGCAATGTTAATCTGGTTATAACCAGAAAAACCGTCCATGAATGAATACATTTCACTCCCAGCACACTCGTTAATGAGCTGGTCAATGAAGGGTGTGGGGAAGTTATCTTTGGGACAGGCATGGTTAACATCATGGTAATCAACACAGACTCGGATAGTACCCTATTTTTTAGTCACAGGGACAATATTGGAGACCCAATCTGTGAGTGGGATGGGTAAATAAAACCAACCTTAAGGAGCTTTTCAACTTTCGCTTTAATAGCTACAGCCTTTCGGGGGTGCACGAGGCATAGACACTGGCGAACAGGCTTAGCACCCAGATACGTAGGTATCTCATGCACAATGATGCTAGGATCGATGCCGGGCATTTCTTTGTAAGACCATGCAAAGAAATCATGAAATTTGCGAAAAGGATCAGTATAGAGCTGAATCTCCTTCGGAGTACAAGTTACTCCGACATGGATATGCTCGACAATCCCTAGTTTAATAGAGATGTCGATTGGCTGGGTTTGCATGATGTTTCCCATGTTCCCTTTAGAAGACACTTGATAAACTTGAATGGGTGTCTGAAGGGGTTGGGATGGGAGACAAGGAGCAAACTGCTTGAGACAGGTAAGCATTTCCCGGTGGGCAGGGAGAAACTAGGAACAATGGTGATGAGCAAACCAAGGGGGTTCCTCGAGAGACATGGTCTCGATAATGGCTTCATCAGAAAGAAAATGTTTCCTTTAAAGGGTCTGATGAAGCGTCATCTCCAAGCCAAGGGGAATGAGCGTACGAGTCGAGAGCTTTGCTCGAAGGAGCAGGTTCAGAAGATGGAGCCAATGCAGTAACAATTTCGACATAGTTGAGCTCGGCAAGACTCAACGGCATCTCATCGCCCCATGATTCTATCTAATCAGTGGGGGGGAGGACCCAAGGATAAGAGTGAATAGAGATCATATTAATAGGAGCGACGTTAGGAGGTGGGAGTGAAAAAACACCCATAAGGGCAGGATCTTTAAAAATTCCAGCTCCCACACTCTCACATGTGATGGAGGTACACCGTGTAGTCACGATGATAATTTGGAGGACGCAACAACAGAACAAAAACAAGGATAACCTTGAAATGCTTGAAGGACTCTTGAGCAGCGACATCCCAAAGGAAAGGGGTATCCCACTTCAATAGCCGCTTAAAACCTTTGGCCACTTCGGCATAGTTCAGAATGAATCATTGTAAAAAATTAGCTTTTCCCTACAAACTCTGTAATTGTTACAAAGAAGCAGGGGGAGGAAGATTTAGAATAGCCTCGACTTTAAGGGGATCCAAATGGATGCCCTCTTGGGAGACGATGAACCCGAGAAGTCTGCCTGACTCAACGCAGAAGACACACTTATGAGGATTGAGCCTGCCGCGGTAGTGTCGACAACGGAGAAATATTTCGTGAAGGTGAGTGGGGTGGTCCTGACATTTAGTTGAATGAGCTAGTAGATCATCTAGGTACGGTTGCACAATGTGTCAAATATCATGGAATGTGGAAGACATTGTGCGTTGGAAGGTAGCACCGGTGTTTTTAAAATCGAAAGGGAGATTTTTGTAGGCGAAAGTGCCCCACAAACAGATAAAGGCAGTCTTATGCTGATCGGTGGGTGCAATGTTAATCTAATTATAACCAGAAAAACCGTCCATGAACGAATACATTTCACTCCTAGAACACTCGTTAATGAGTTGGTCAATGAAGGGTGTGGGGAAGTTATCTTTGTGACAAGCACAGTTAACATCATGGTAATCAACACAGACTCAGATAGTACCCTGTTTTTTAGTCACAGGGATGATATTGGAGACCTAATTTGTGAGTGGGATGGGGTAAATAAAACTAGCCTTAAGGAGCTTTTCAACTTTCCCTTTAATAGTCACAGCCTTTCGAGGGTACATGGGGCATAGCCGCTGGCGAATAGGCTTAGCACCCAGTTACGTAGGTAAGGATCGATGCTGGGCATCTCTTTGTAAGACCATGAAAAGACATCACGAAATTCGTGAAAATGACTAGTATAGAGTTGAATCTCCTTCGGAGTACAAGTTACTTTGACATGGATATGCTCAACAATCCCTGGTTTAATAGAGATGTCAATCGGCTGGGTTTGCGTGATGTTTCCCATGTTCCCTTTAGAAGACACTTGATAAACTTGAATTGCTATCTGAAGGGGTTGGGATGGGAGACAAGGAGCAAACTGCTCGAGACAGGTAAGCATTTCCTGGTGGGCAGGGAGAAACTAGGAACAATGGTGATGAGTAGACCAAGGGGGTTCCTCGAGAGACATGGTCTCGATAATGGCTTCATCAGAAGGAAATATTTCCTTTAAAGGGTCTGAAGAAGCATCATATTGTTGTTGGGAAAAGTATCCATTCGGAATGCCCCTATCCCACTCTAAGGTGTGATAGTGCCTTAGCAACAAACAAGGAAACTTATTTGAGTATTTCTTCTTTATGAAATGTAAATGAGGAGAAAGGATGTGACTAACCTGTTTCTTCCGCTAGTTTGTTGATCCAATCACTCCTCTCTTCAGTGGCTCTCATCTCCTTGCTCCTTCACCGGCCCAGCTTCACCGAATTCCTGCAAGATCACAAGAGAGAGAAACTACACGAAGATATAGATATGCATTCATAAAAAGCTCAAGATCAGCTTAAGCTAAACATGTAAGCATAACAAAACATCATTGGTACACAGCATGTAGGAGAAACTCAAATAGTTTATTGATAGAATAAGAAAGTCCAAGAGGAGATACAACCAAGTGAGTTCCGATCCAGCATCTACCTCCCAGCAAAGGAATCCCTTCCTCTCCTCCAACAAAGCATAAATCACCCAATGTACTAATCTCAATCTCAAACCAACAGCAATTCTCTGCAAAGTACAAAATTCCAGCCTCTTGAACCTCTGGGTGAGAGATCCATATATAGATGTAAGCAGAGAGGATGAGTCAACTTATGTTTTGACTTGTGTCTTCTCTCTGTCATTTCTTTCTTCCACTTGGAGGTTGAGAGCCTCTTACTCATCACAAGTCGAAATCATTGAGGCAAGTGTCATTGGAGAAGATTCTGGAAGCTTCCAGGGACTTTCCACCTCATTGAATGAGTTTTCCATTTGTCATTTCCCGCTCAGCGCACCCTGGTAGTGCTTCCACCTACGTTGCAACGCACCTAGCCAGTGTAGCCTCTGCATTTCAACGCAGGCAGCTAGTGGAGCCTCTAAATTGATCCTGAATTGATTGTTTCTGAGTGGTTTTGGGTGGAGAACTTCTGGGAGAAGCTGTCATTGGTTGACCTTGTTCCTTTAGGAGTTGTAACAACATCTTTAGGGACTTTGGATCCCTTGAATTATGGACATTTCATGCTTATAGTTGTAAGGCACAAAAATGTCTATAACAGTTGCCCCCTAAAGTATGAGGCCGTTTATCGGGTGAAATGCTTTATTAGGAGGATCCGAAGTTCATTCAATGTTGGGAGGAGACCTGTAATAAGATACAATACAATACATTATTTTTCATACTATTTTCATGATCTAGCTGAGGCAGGCATTCCCATGCTCAGCTTTATAAATTCATTTTTATGTACATAGGACAGACAATTGTCTGATGATAGACTGATGATCCCGCTGAAATCATCATCCTTTGGTAGGATGATTGTCTGTGCTGCGATGCTGTACATGTCAATGTCTTTATTTTTCCTGAATATATATCGCAGCCCGGATGGATGAAACTAGATCCGGGGTCTTCAAACTCGTTCGATCTTCACTCTAAGTACAAGTCGATCCATGTGAGAAATGTTCTGAAGTCAAACATGGAAAGACATCGCTTGATTACCAGTCAATGATGTAAACCGTTAACAAGTGCGAGAGGAATCACCGATAATGATAATGACCCTCAAGGTACTGCAGTATAATTCACATGGTGTGAATAAAGGACTTGGCGTCGAACACCACGCAAAATCTTTCAGTCGAAGGTCATTGATGTATACCTGTCGCCGGAAGTGAGAAACTTGCCATTGAGGCATGCAAGCTTCAAAGTACTGAAGGGGGTGTCCCTAGATCAACTTCTTGGATAATGAGCTGATGTCGACAAGAAGCGATCCGTCAAAGGAGGGCCTTAATGTATCCCACATCAGTGACACGGAACGGAGCAAATGATTTTGATGGAGGTGAAAACGATCTGATGATATATGGTTCAGGGTGGCGGTCATGAAAGAATGAAGGATAATGTATGGTAGTGGATGGGACATGGTTGACTTCTCTGGATGACTTCTCTTGAACATATCGGCGACACTTATGTGATGGATTGGTAGCATTTACCCCAAAGATGGATGGTATGGTGAGACCATGGCGATGTGACCGGTGAATGAAACAACCCAACCCGACTCAGGCACGGAGTGGAAGTGTCATGTTCAAGAGCGACTTGCTACCAATAAAGTTCTTTGAGTTTCTTCCCAATTTTTCCCCAGTCATTGCTGACCAGTACCTCTTTATTTTTGTCAAGCTTGATGAGGCTAACATATGCTTGTTCTATAATTTTCCCTTCGGGCTAACCCATCGCTATGTTTTAACGAGCCTAGCGATAGTGAAACTCGTTCTCGTCTAAAGACAAGTTTGTCGCTATTAATGTTTTTTAACGAGTTTAACGACAAAGATAACTCGGTCCCTTTTCATTTTTAGAGAGTCTAAAAAGGTACGTAAAGATAACTCCAAAGGTCCTTTTCCGTCATCTAATCCCTTAAGTCCGAAAAAGTATAAAACAATACAGAAGGGATGAATTCTCGATAATTTTAACGAGCCGAACAAAACAAGCGCTTGATCTTTTTGTGCAATAATCCCTCAGGTCCAAAAAGATTAAAATCTAGAGGAGGGATAGCACTTCCAGTCGCTTTAACGAGCTGGAAGGCCAAAACTCGGCAATCTTTTCATATTTTACGAGCCAGATGAAAATAGCTTAAAGAAGACTCGTCTTTTGAGGAACGAGTGATAAAATGGGTTAGCAGCTGATTCCAAGTAAGGGTTGGAATTTTCCAATCACGGCAGTGTCACAAGGATGGCTAGTGAAATCACTCTTCGCATCTGTTCCTCAAAATGGGTAAACAATCAAATGGAGGTGAATGATCGGCCAATGGAAAAGTGGAGGTGACGGTGCAAACACGACCAAGGCTTCAATGGCTGATAATGTTACATTCATGGTGATTATTTACCGGAGGGTAGTTCATTTTTTAACGAGCTTAAACGCGGAAAAACACTGCTCGGTCTTATGTTTATTTTTTAACGAGCATGAACTATGTGCTAAAACTGCTCGATTTTCCAATCATATGATAAGAATGTCTCATGTAAGATCCCATTTTTTATGGAGCTTGCACCTCACAAAGCTATGCTCCTAGAATCCTTTCTTTATGCAAGTTCGGAAATGACTAATCCTATGAGTTTAAAGGGTTAGACCTACGGGTTTAAAGGGAGGACCTAAAAATTTAAAAAATAAATAGCCGCCCCTTGCTTGCACTCCAAAAGGTTTGCATGTCCCCAGGTATAAAGTACGATTTCAAGGTTACCTCTCAATTTGCAGATAAAACATTTGTTCTACCAGGAAAGGCCTACCTCTTTCAGGTTACCAAAGATTGTCTCATTTGCGCAGAAAACAAAACACTTCTTCGGCGATGTCTACCAAGAAAGACAAAGGTGAGTGACAATGAGCGCCAAACACATAACTTTGACAAAAGAATCTTATTCTAGAATAACCCCTCTTCCAAGACGGACGGGGTACAGACTAGTCATATTCTCCCGCGGAAACCTACCCTATACCCAAAGTTTTCCTGCCGAAGCAGACCAGGACCCATGCCCCCTGGGTTCCAGTCATATCCTTCTGAATTACTCGTGCTCATCGGGAGGACGGACCGTGGGTTGAGACATTTCTTGTGTGAAGAGACCATTTAGGGAAGGTATATGACTATTTGCGATGCGTGATCCGGGAAATGAAAGCTGGTCCACGAGCTTGACCACTCTTCCTTCATGCGGAAAACACATTACTCTAAAGAGTGAGGAGACGATGGCTCCCATGCAATATATATAGTCTCGTCCAAGGAGTAGGTTATAATCCAAGGGTCCTTGAACGACCATCACGTTCATTTGAACGGTCTTCCCTTTCAATTTTATGGGCACATTGGGGAGGATCCCTAAAGGTCGACTAGTTCCTTTATCAAAGCCTGTCAGATTTCTCATTTCAGGCAAAAGCGCTGGTGAACCAAGCACTTTCCAAGCAATAGAGGAAAGGATACTCACAGATGCCCCCTCATCAATGATGGTGCCAGCCATGACCATTCTATATATTCGGACGATAATTCTGAATGGTATGCTTACTGGCAACCGGGGTCTGCCTAGTTGGTTCCAGTCGAAGGACACAACTAGGTTGCTTGGTGGTGGGACCGAGTAAACGGCTGGGTATCGCTCTGACGAACTTCCTTCCTGCGATAAAGGAATGGGGGAATTTACCCCATGCTCATCTGAGTCTGTGTTGATGAAGAGAATTTGGATGGTGTCATCTTTATCCTCTTCAGTGACTGTATCATTCGAAGATAAATCCTCTGAAGGCAAGACCGGGTCAACTGTCGCCTCGACCTTTTGACTTTCGTCAGGTATGGATTCAGCTGGTTCATCTTCAATGACCGATGCTTCAGCTGACCACTTGAGCGGGCTATCTGGATTTTCAACTAACGAAGGACTCGGCAAGAGTTTATTATATCCAGGAGGAAGTCGTAACGGTGAAACCGGACGATCATCCAAAACTCTTTTCGCTTCGTCTAAGAAGGGACAACGGTGGATGGCGTGGTTGCCTTCGCACAGTCTACACGGAAATCTAGTTCTCCCTTTTTGTCCAAGGACTTCACTTTCTCTAGTTGACGGTGTTAACACCCAGGTTGTTCCCTATGACTCCCAAGGGAATACGGCCGGGGTAACCACTAACCTGCTTTGGATCACTGTTTCTAGCCAAACTGTGATCAGAGAGGGCTCTCTCTTTATGATTTGTAACTGTTTATGATAGGGTTTTAGGCTAGCTATTATGCACAGGTTTTGTTTATGTTTTGGTTGAAGAATATCCTTCAGATCTCTTGTGATGTGATATTCAGAGAGTCAAGTATCATTGGGCAATGGAGTCTGTGGCTGTAGGTGTCTAGAAACTTTGAGATGAACCGGTGAAACTTACAGGGCCATTTGGATGTTTCATAGAACAAATTTTGATTAATAACAGGAAACAGGTAAGACAAACAATGAAAGCATTCAAGAATTTTCACTCGTTGTTAACTGTTTCCACCAAACTGGTTACGAGAAAAGACAGATGTCACAGGGGCAAACTTGAATCCCTGGGAATGTCTATCACAGCGAAAGATATAGATTCAAAGTGCAGCAACTAAGAATTACACTTCTGTTACTATATCTGAGGAAAACATGGAGAATAGCTCAGTTTGAGTTCAGGGTAATCATGGATTAAGTCCTGGAACTATTCTTCTACTTTGCTATTAAGTGTAAAATATCTGAACGATAAAAGAGAACAAAAGACTCGAAAACATGTAATACAGAGATTTGAGAAAACTTATTGTTTTATGAAACACTCTGGAATCCTGCAACATTCACCATTCATCACAACGCATCAAAGTACACCAAGCTTTGGAAATTCCATTCTCCTTTTGTATTATTTCTCTGAGAATTTTTACAGCAAGCGAGAGCTCTTCAAAGGAAAATTACAACAACCCCTTGCTCTATCATGCGCAGGGGTTTATATAGAAATGAGTATACAAAATATCTCAGGCATTGAGTCATCTGAGAGAGAGAAAATATCTTCGGTAGTGTTCAGAAAGTACGCAGGGAGTTATTACAACATTAAATGCAGAGTAAATGCCCTTTATGTCTGTCAGATGACTGTTTTGACTTTAAGGAGTCACTGAGTCGGTTACATTACTATGTATCGATCTGTAGGTACGCATTTACTTTTGCCTGCGCAATGAATTTCTCGGCTTTGCCAGCTGCGTTTGTCTTTCCTGCTTTGTTGGCTGCTCCATCTGCTGAGTTGGCTCAGCTTTGACTTTATGATGCCTGCTGATTTTGCTGACTGTTCTTTCTATCAGAATTTATAGAAAAAACAGAAATTAATGCATGGCTTAATGTTTACAAAATTCTCTGGATGGCATCTGTCCACCATTCCTGTGTAGGGAGCTGATGCTTGAGGATGGCCTGCATTGTTTCTTCAGCTTCTGTATACTTGAAAAAGTTGGGGGCTACATCAAATAGATGATTCATTTCATTCATTATAAAAATTAGATGTTCTATCTTACCATAGAAAATCTGTCCTGTGATAGGCCCTGTATCTTCTGAGGTGCTGGCTTTCTCATTTACCTGTGATGAGGCAAAAACATTCACTCTCTTGGCATATTCTTCATGAGTGAATAATCTCCCTCCATTGTTCAGCAAGCTAGGGAGTCCTTTACTTTCCAATACCCGAAACTTCTCAAAGAACCTGTTTACCTCAGTTTGCATATCCTGGGTTCTTCTGTCTAAGGTTTGCATCAGATTTCTAAGAGTAAGAACCCTCTTGATCATTTGGATAGTATCAGTTCTGTTTGCGATCCCCATGATGGTCAACTGAGAACTGGTCTTATGATTGAGCACATTGATCATTTTGGTTGCAATTTCAGGCATGTTCCCCAACAAGGCCCTTGATGTTCTGATTTCCCTCTGTGCTTTAGGAATGAGCTCCAGTTGCTCATGGATTGTCTCAATGTATGACCACTGGTTATTGATGGACTTACCAATATTGGACCATATCATTGCTCTGATTTCGGCTATGATTTTATCTAGCTGTAGCTCTTTCTCAAGCTCCTTGATTTTGTCTTTAAGAGCTTTGATTTCTTTGGCCTTCTCTCCTACTTCTCTTTTTGTTTTGTCATGCCTTTCATTCACCTTGGCCAGCTGCTCCTTAGTTTCATTTAGCTGCATCATTTGTGCTTCTAAAGCTTGTATTTCGCTTTTTAGCTTTTGCATGTCTAAGCTCTGATCTGTGCTGGTGGGTGCTGCTGAAGTAGATGTGGCTGGTTGTTCAACCTGCTGAGGTGGAGGTGCAGTAGTAGGAGCAGTCTCTTCAAGATTAATGACCTGTGGAGGGGGCTGAGATGTTTGCCCCTCTTGTGCTTGTGTTGATGATCCTTTCAGAGGTGCTTGTGTGGCCTCATATTGCCCCAATTTTTCTTGTGCCTTCAGAAATTCTTTGTAAACAGAAATCAACAGAGCAGTGGAATCCTGTTCATACCTTTGTTTTGCCACTTCATCGGTCTGTGGATGGATAGTGGCTGGAAGTTTAATCTTCTTCCTTAGTGCAGCCATATCAGCATCTCTGATTTTTAAGATCTCTTGTATCCCTTTAATATCATTGGGATTGTGCCCAATCTCTATGATGATTTCTTCCAGGGTTTTGATCCTGTTGTCTTTGGCCTGAGAAGAGGCTCTCTCTAGCTCCAGCTGGGAAGCCGTAGCATTCAGACTGCTTGTTAACTTGTAGTTGTCCAAGGTCTTATCGGCCAATGAAGCATACACCATTTCCCCTGTTTGTTTATGCAACTCAATTTTGTCCATGGGGTGTATGTCTTTGGCAAGGACCTCTAAATTGGTCCTGAGATAATCAGCAGAAGACTGTGGCTTGAGTGCCGTAGGCATAAAATGACTCAATGTCAGTTTGCCCTCACCTACATCAAAAGCAGACATGAGTCTCTGTTGATTGGAAGGAGCCATGTTAAGTAGGTGATTGTATAATTGAACTTTGATTGGGTCACTCCTTCTCTTAATGTCTATGAACTGCTGCTTTATGCTCACTCTTTCCTCTTTCTGCTGGCTGGAGGAGGTGACTTCCCCTCCCATTGTCCTGTCTAATTCCTGCTGGGAGGAACTTGCTGAAATTTCTTGACTTGGTGGGCCCATTCCCGATGCCTCTCGGATGGCTATATCCTCTTCTGGAAAATCGTTGAGTCTTTGCCTTTTCTCTCCTTGATTGATAGAGGATGTCAAGGGAGTTTCTCTTTCCCTTTTCCTCAAGAGAAATGTGTCCTCCTTTTGAGGGGTTTGGAGGACCGAGGCATCAAATGTAGAGTCTTGCCTTGTAGGCATGACTTGTTCAGTGGTCTGAGGAGTATCCACTGTTTCCTTTTGCTGGGCAGGTGGCTCCTGCCCTTGTTTTTCTTGGTGCTGTTCCTCTTGCTGTTCTATGTCTTCCTGCTGCTGTTCCTGCTGTTGCTCTTGCTCTGCCTCCATTTCCTTTTCCTTTCCTTTTTCTGAGACTTTTCCAGCAACCTTTGTAGTTTGCTGTGGAGTAGTTGAAGAGGAGGCTGCTGCTCCAATTTGTGTGCTTGGCAGTGAGGGGACCTGTGCATAAAACTCAAGGTCAGCCATCTTCTTTTGATTGTTCAGAGCTCTTTGATCAAGCTCTTTTTGAGTTATATCTTCTTCTAGAGTTCCCCTTTTCCACTTGCTTTGATTGGCATATTTTTCAATTTTGGGGAGGCTATGATGACCGTAAGCAGACAGTTTATATTTGAGTCTCCTCATTGTGATGAAGTTGTTGGGGTCATAGGGTTTCCATATAAAACTGTACTTCAAACCAAATCCCATCAGTATTCTATCTGCCTCCTTCCACCCTTCATCCCTTTCATTGTAGACTAAATGGCCAAGTTGGCTCTTGATTTTCAGCTGTGCTTTCTTGCCTCTGCCTGAGAAGTGGAACATATCCACATAGCCAAACTGCCTGAAGTATTCTAAGGCAAATAGCCTCATGGGCACAAATTTGGGTAGTCTAAATGGGGGTAACTCACACCCATATATTCTGATAACGGTGTGGTGTTGGTAAAGATACCAGTCCCCAATACTGTATACTTTTGACAAATGTAGGCACCTTTTCATGTCCTCTGTCAGTCTGGGAGGAGGTGAACCAATCAGTAGAGTCAAGGCTGGATGGATGAAGAGATCAATAAACTCACAGTAGGTATATGGAGAGTAGCATGATACGTGGAAAACAGATGTCCAATATACTACTGATCTCAGATTGCCCTGTGCATCTACTCTCTTCTTTGGGAAGGAGAATTTATCATGCTGGAAGTATATGAGCAGATGATATAGGTAGGAGGTGTACCTAAACACTCTTTCTCTTGGCAAATTCATCAACTGTTCATGCATTTTGTCTGATATGTATGTTGCATAATCATAGTGGATTGGTTTCCTTCCTGGGGAGAACATAAGCATCATTTGTATAACTGTTTCATCAATATGTTCTATTGAATCATATCCCAGGATGGGACTGATCATGTCAACCAGGTCTTGGCCCAATTGATTGAGGTAAACGCAGTTGATGGGAGGAATCTGCAAAGTGTCAGCCTTGATGAAGAGCTGGTTGACCTTAGTGATTTGGGCCTCTGTGGTTCTGGCTCCCTGTACTATTAAATCAGCTAGTGACAGAGGGACCAACTTATGCTCTGTCTGGAATTGCAACATCTCCCTGATGGCTTCAGGGGTAATGAGGAACAGGATTGAACCTTCAGCATCTAGCACTGCTCTCTGGGATGCATCATAGTGTTCAGCAACTATGTGCACAAGCTCAGGGAATTGATTAACCTGAGGAAGTTTGAATATTGGGAGGAATGACTCCCAAATTCCCAGGATGTCTGTCCCCTTCTCATGTTTGATCTTTATCTCATTTAATATTTGCAGATGGAACCGGCTTCTGCTCATCATTTCCTCTGTTATCTTGTAGTCCAGGTCTGCCAATGCTCTGGTGTCAAATGTTCTATTAGGAACATTCAGGGGAGCCACATTGAGGGCTATGGGAGCTACAGGGGGGTCCATGATTTTCCTTTGCAAATTTTACTCTTACTCAGGGGCTGTGTTACTATGCAGAGTAACAACAGCAAAGTTTCTTTGTAGAGGGATGGAAATGCAAGTGGGAGGTAAATGCAGGGTGTGCAGCAGTTGAAATGCTGTTTTTGTAATTAAGAGCGAAGCTTAGCCCTTTTTTGGCACCTTTCAATGTTAAAAATTGGTTTCAAATGCGCCTGCCACGATTGCGCAGACAGGGCCTGGTTTCTTAGCAGAATGCCACTGGGAACGGCTCGGCTGGTGTTTTTTGAAGTGATAATTGGAACTTCAAGGCTTTGCTGAGGAATTCAGTGGTGAATTTCTGATTTTCGGCTTTCTTTAAGCTCTCTAAGGCGTTAAATAGATAATTGCAGGCGCACAGAGGATGAATGATGAGGAATACCTGGTAAAACAACGCGCAGAGGTCGTGACCGCAAGTTGAACTGGTGCGCTGGAGGTCTTCTGGTCAGTTTAGCAGGTTGGTAGACAATTTGGACGTTGTTTGCATGCAGAGCAGAATAACGACGAACACGCAAAATGACCAAAAAACGCGAAATTTTGGGTGAAATAGACCTTTTTACGCTTTTGGCGCGAATATGTGCTGACGTCAGCATGACGTCATAGGGTGGGGTCAAGGTCGGATGACGTCATACTGACGTCATCGGGTGACGTGGCGCTGTCTGGTTGGTACACGGTGGCGGTGACATGGCAGGACAGGTGGACCAATGGCAGGGACAGGGAGGTCAACGGGGCAGCGTACCTGGGTGACGGGGCGGTGACGCGTTGCTGACGCGGGTAGGTGGGATGAGGAAATCCGGAAACCAGAAGTGGTTTCATATCGCACCGCCTCCTGTACGGGGCGGTATCGGCCAGTAGTACCTCCGACGTATGGTGGTGAGGGCACGTAGCAGTGGAATGACGTCCTCCAAATACGGACGTCGGGAGATATCTATCGGTCATCGGATGGGCTCCGACGTCACGATGATCGTTAGATCTACGGACTTTGATCGGACGGTGGACGCGAGGCAGATGTGACGGGAGGTTAGTACAGGTATCGGTCAGACGTCGGAAGGGGTCCAACGCGATCAGGGCCGTCGGATCTGCAGGCCCTTGATCTAATGGTGGTCGGGGAGGTGACAATGTGTGGAATATACGGATGAGGGCGGAGACAAATAAACCATGCTTTTGAGCGCTTTTCTAATGTATTTCGATAAAAACAATTATATGCGCCAACCTTGGCTAACCGGCGGAAAGTGGGTTTTATGCTCTTTTGGCCCTTTGAAGCGGGTAAGGTGGGGTTTAGGGCCCTTTTTAAAGGTTTTATGTGCAAAAGGGGGTAGAGATAGAGGAACTGGCTTATGAGGAAAAGGGGTATTTGGCATAGGTTTATCAATATGACCTGATGTCATTTGATCCCTGACTTGTAACTTTATTGGCTATAATGCCAAGGGGGTGGGTATTTATAAGAGTTTGGGATTTATACACCTTGGTGTTAGTAATATTAGGGGAATAGGCGATATGAGGATTTATACAATAGAATTAGTGTTAATATGAATGAAGGGAGAAAATGAAGGGAATCTTACTGAGTTTATATGAAAGTGATTTAGTTTTGAGAGTAGATCAAAATGAAAAGATCTTAGACAAGAAATGTGGCTTCTGAATAACTAGAACCACCATAAAACCATGATCTCTCTCCATAAATCTCAGCTGAAAGAAAGGGAGTGTTAGTAATGGAATAAAGGGGAAGAGGGAAGTTAGTCATGCTCCTGCTGTAGTCTTTTACTTTGCTGCCCATCATCACCATTCCTGCAATGATAGGACTCACTTTCTGCGACCCCAACTACCTACCCAGCTGCTTGCCTAGCATTTTTTGTTTCTCCTTGGAGGGTGCACTTGGACTTGCAAACCTTTACTTGCCTTTTCTTTTCTTTGGCTTTTTCTTTATTCTTTTCTCTATCTATTTCTACCCTTGTCTCTTCCAAGGTCCCAGATTAAACTGTTGGGAACCTTTGCTTCTCTACCTAAACTGCTTGTCTGCCAAGATTAGGCTGTTTGGACAGACTTCTTTCTCTATTCTATAACACAAAATTGAAATATGGCATGATCCAGATTAGACTGTTGAATCATCCACAAAATTGAAATAAGGTCCTCAATACTTGAAACACTTTACCCAGCTCTTGCTTTCTAGGAAATATGGGATCTTTGGGATACCAAAGCAGAGCATATTTGGCCTTTCTCTTGCCCATCATGAAATATGAAACCTATTGGTATAGGTATCCAACAGACGGTATGCATTCAACATGGCTATCAGAGGTTGATGCCACTAGATTGTGCAAACGGGGAGACCAGTCCCTTAGTATCCGAGGGATGTAGGGACAATCTCTGTGGAAGTGGTCTCCCTTGCATATGACACATGGCGATTTAGGCCTAGTCAGTGCTGTGTGTGGATTTTTGTTAGACGACACTTGTTTGCCCCCAGTCGCTTTTGGCTCCTTCTTCTTCTTCTCTTTCTACTTCTTTTCCTTCTTCTCCTTAGGAACTTGGTTTTTATCTTTACCAGTCCCGTCAAGCGAAGAGGAAGAAGGGGAGGAAGAATTAGTGGAAGTAGAAGGCTGGTGGGTAACTCTGGACTAGTCTAACTGTTGATTCGACTTTTCAGGAATAGTGGTGTTCTGAACGACATTGGTTGAGAAGAGCCAGACCGGCAAGCCAATTGTCAGTCCTGGAAGCGACAATGTGGCCATATGGGGCGCACCAACATCTCCCCAAGAGGATAAGGGACTAGGATTTCCATCAAGGGGAATTCCTTGGTTGGTAGGCTCCATTTTCTCAACCTAAAGATCAACGCTGGAAAAATGGTATGAATATTCCGTTTAAAATAAATTTTAACGACGCTTATACACAACTTGCTTTTTCAATTTTAAAGAGTCGAGAAAAAGCAAAAGATGACTCTAGTCTCCTTCGATGTTTTAACGAGCCCAAAGTGACAAATGCTCGGATGGATGTTTTCCATTATAGAGTCTGAAAAAGGCCAAAAGGAACTGCTCTGGAGTTCTCGGTAGAGGGTGTGCCAAACTTTTTGCAAAACTGCAGAATACTTTTTAAGGTACGGGCCGTCAATCTTCCCGAATGTTGTGTTCAGTGCATTGCGATCAGTAGGGCGGCCGACACGGCTTCCTAAGGATAAAGTTTTTATGCCTATAGGGGTCTCCCAATATATACTCGACGGTACGTGGGAGAAAAATCTGTACTGGCGCTTATCGTCTCTCAGGAGGAATCACCCAACCATCAGCGAGATCAACAGTCACCAGGTTTTACGACGCCGGAACACGTCTCTAGCCTAGACCTCTATGTTGTGCTTTAAGTTACAAAGCATTGTTAAGTTCATTCAATTTATTTTAGGTTGATCTTTCTTAGAAGTTTTCCTTTTTGGATCACCACGAGATGTATGATACAATTCCTAAATGCAGTCTAAAGATGATAAGCAAGCTTTTATATCTTTTCAACAATGAAAATCCTAGCTACAAGGGGAAAAGAAAGACACAATATTTTCTCAAAGAGCATAGAGCACACTGTAAATGCACTTTTCCTAAATCAAAGCATGCAAACTATCAAAATGCAAATGCACATATGCATGTATTTGTTTTCGCTTTCTTAATATTGATGCCTAAAAAGAAAGCTGTTGTACAAATTTGAATTCGATTTCAAGTGAAAACATAAACAAGTTTCTTTTTGAAAACAAAAAGACGATTACGACACTTTATGATTTTGAATAAACACTTGTTTCGACACTAGAAATGCATAAATTCAAACCAAAAGACAAAAGTAAAAGCGTAATCAACTGTGAACAGCAAACAAACTCACTCCTAAGATTAAAACGACACTTACGACAGGTCTAGATCCAAGGGCGACAGTATGACTAGTTTACTTTTGTAATGGGAAACTGCAAATGATGTAACAAATACACAAAGAACAAATACAGTTTCTTTATAAAACTGAGGTGGAATTGAGGCAAAGAAAAGGGGTTTCAGATAGGTACACTGACTGATAACAGGCTGCAAAAAACAGAGATAAAACTGAGAAAAAGGAAGCAGGGAACCACAGCTGCACAAGGCAAAGGCTGATCAGCGCACCCTCAGCACAGAGAAACTGAACTTCAGTGCAGGTATCCTTCACGGGACCTGCGTTGAAATGTAGAACCTCTTCACAGAGTCTGCGCTGAAGCAGAAATGAGAATTGTCTCTGGGTTCTGGGTCACGGTTTGCAGTTTAATCTACAGTTTTTGGCCGGATAAAAGCTATCAATTAGGTACAATTAGGAGGATGATTTAAAGGAGGACTAAGATCTATCACAAAGGGCTGTTAGAGCACTTGTGGATCAGCTGTTCAGATCATAAAAACAGGCCCAGTGAGTGGACTAGAGTGGCAGATCTCTACTTTGCATTTGAAAATGGCAAATGCATTTCGATTCGGCACTCCTGAGTTTATGAGAAGAACAACAATAGAAACACAAATAAACTAACAAGATACGATCCCCAACGGAGTCTCCAATTTGTTGTTGGGAAAAGTATCCATTCGGAATGCCCCTATCCCACTCTAAGGTGTGATAGTGCCTTAGCAACAAACAAGGAAACTTATTTGAGTATTTCTTCTTTATGAAATGTAAATGAGGAGAAAGGATGTGACTAACCTGTGTCTTCCGCTAGTTTGTTGATCCAATCACTCCTCTCTTCAGTGGCTCTCAGCTCCTTGCTCCTTCACCGGCCCAGCTTCATCGAATTCCTGCAAGATCACAAGAGAGAGAAACTACACAAAGATATAGATATACATTCATAAAAAGCTCAAGATCAGATTAAGCTAAACATGTAAGCATAACAAAACATCATTGGTACACAGCATGTAGGAGAAACTCAAATAGTTTATTGATAGAATAAGAAAGTCCAAGAGGAGATACAACCAAGTGAGTTCCGATCCAGCATCTACCTCCCAGCAAAGGAATCCCTTCCTCTCCTCCAACAAAGCATAAATCACCCAATGTACTAATCTCAATCTCAAACCAACAGCAATTCTCTGCAAAGTACAAAATTCCAGCCTCCTGAACCTCTGGGTGAGAGATCCATATATAGATGTAAGCAGAGAGGATGAGTCAGCTTATGTTTTGACTTGTGGCTTCTCTTTGTCAGTTCTTGCTTCCACTTGGAGGTTGAGAGCCTCTTACTCATCACTAGTCGAATTCATTGAGGCAAGTGTCATTGGAGAAGATTCTGGAAGCTTCTAGGGTCTTTCCACCTCGTTGAATGAGTTTGCCATTTGTCATTTCCCGCTCAGCGCACCTTGGTAGTGCTTCCACCTGCGTTGCAATGCACCTAGCCAGTGTAGCCTCTGCATTTCAACGCAGGCAGCTAGTGGAGACTTTGAATTGATCCTAAATTGACTGTTTCTGAGTGGTTTTTGGTGGAGAACTTCTGGGAGAAGCTGTCATTGGTTGACCTTGTTCCTTTAGGAGCTGTAACAACATCTTTAGGGACTTTGGATCCCTTGAATTATGGACATTTCATGCTTATAGCTGTAAGGCACAAAAATTTCTATAACACATCTCCAAGCCAAGGGGAATGAGCGTACGAGTCGAGAGCTCTGCTCGAAGGAGCAAGTTCAGAAGATGGAGCAGATGTAGTAACAATTTCGACATAGTTGAGCTCAGCAGGACTCAACGGCATCTCATCGCCCCAGGATTCTATCTAATCAGCGGGGGGGAGGACCCAAGGATCAGAGCGAATAGAGATCATATTAATAAGAGCGACATTAGGAGGTGGGAGTGAAAAAACACCCATAAGGGTAGGATCTTTAAAAATTCCAGCTCCCACACTCTCACATGGGATGGAGGTATGCTCCACAAAGGGCACGTTGCCTTCGGAAGAGGAGGCAAAGAAAGACAGCTGATCTACTGTGACAATCTTCCCCTGATGAGGGAAACAAATGACACGAAATAGAGATGAAGCCACGGCTCGCATGGGGTATGTCTAGCTTCATCCCAGAAGGAGGTTGTAAGTAAGATTGGCATCAACAACTTCAACTTCCACTTCGACTGTCTTCCCTTCCAAAGTAATAGGTAAACGTTGGAGTATACCATAAGGGTGAGACTCTCTCCCATCAAAGGTTTCCAAGGTTGTAGGAGACTAGCTCACAGTTGGAGAACCAATAGCCTTCCAAAAAGCAACCGACATTATGCAAGTAGAAGCGCCTTCATCAATGACGGTACGATGAATCGTTTTAGAATTGATGATGACCTGGATAAGGAAGGAAATTTGGTGAGGCAGTCTCGGTATATGGCTTTCTAGGTCAAAAGTAATCAGATCCGAGTCAGCCGGGTCAATGCCACTGATAGTCGATAGCAAGGACTTCCTCTGAGAGGGGCAGCTCTGGAGAACTTCTAGAGCGGACATAGTTGACAGAGCCTAGGCTAAGTCCTCAACGATGCTATAATGCTGAGCAACACGAGCATTAAGGTTGTAAGAATATTTCTATAGTACACCTTTAGGAGGGGGTCGGACGGGTGTCTCAGTGCTAGGTCTCTCGATATGGAGCAGACTAGAACTGGATGGAGGAGCGCTAGAGGGAACCTCAGGCTCTTTCCCGGCAAGCGACATATACTCTTTTTCCCGAGTACTAATGTGGAAGGGAATCGTCCCAACCATAAACACTTGAGAACCGAAGGGAGAATAGGATTGGGATGGATCAGTCACCATTTGCATTTGTTGCGAGGGAAAAGGTTCTTTGTGCACGGCAGGAGTCCCAAGGAGAACCTTTTAACAAACGACTAACTTCAAACAGCCTCAGGCAGTCTTTGGTATAGTGATCCTCATCACAGACAGGGCAAGGATACTTGGGCTCGCGTTTGGCACCTTCCTCGGGTGGACGTTTAGGGGAATCCTACTTAGGTTGATCAGCTTTATTCTTTCCTTTTCCATTCCTCTTTCCTTTTGAGGCTTTATTCGCCATGGTGGACTAGATGGCATTAACCTCAGAAGTGTTACTAGAATTGGATACAGCCTGAGAAGTATTTTCATTCGAAGCATTCGACTTTTGCTTCCCAGGGTTTACAAAATATTTCTTAGAAGGCGAATTAATAGAACCAATGACACAGTCAACAAGTGGTGTTGGCAAGGCTTTGGAAGTTTCGGGTCTCGGGGCATCAGGCAAATAATCATATAGCATACTGGACTGGGAGTAAACCAAGTCAAGGTACTAAGCACGTGTGATATCCTGCTCTTCAGTTACACATGCCCCCATAGCAATGTTCCACGCTATCGGACCGACAAACGAGGTTGTAAACCAGTCGGTGAGAAGCTGATCGAGAATCCAAAATTTAATCAAGCGGCGATGCCATCTCCATTCATGGATATGATCGAAGATATGTGTAGCCGTTGTTTGTTTCAAGGATGTTAGGAGGTGTGTGCCTGTTTCATATCGAATCGACAACTGAAAATGAGTTAAAAATGCCATAGCCAACGAGTTAAAATCCTGAAAAGATCTGCGAGCTAACTCAATATACCATTTAGCAGCAGAGCCAGTGAGGGTGCGTTGAAAAAGGCGGAGCCGGATCGAATCATCAAGCCACGAATTTGATGAACACCATAGATGATAAGTCATAACGTGGGCTTGGGGATCTTCTCTAGCTTTACCATCAAATTTGGGACAATCACCGGGAATCTTAGTTGGAACTGGGGGCCAATACGGATTATGAAGGATAGGATCATTTGTCAGTTTGGACACATCCAGTAATTCCAACATTGCTAAAAAGGGTAACTGAGGGTTAAAGGACATATGAGGCCGCAGGTAGGAGGTAGTACCAGAGTTCCAGCCAGCTGCTTGTTTCCCCCATTGATTCTGTTCGGACGTATTTGGCACGGGAGGGTTTGGTCCATAGGGATTTTTCCCATAGGGGTTATAGGATGGCTGACCCTGGATTTGCCCCCCAGCATTCCATTGGTTACCAACTTGGCTTGCAGGAGCAACATTCAGTTGTTGGTAATTCTGATAAGGACTCACCTGCAGTTGTTGATAATTTTGGTACGGGGCAAATTAGGTTTTCCCTTGGGATTGCTGGAAACCATAAGGTGGCTGGGTTCCAAACTGAGCTTGGGAGCCAGGCTATGTTTGATAAGCCGGTTGAGATTGAGATCCAACCTGCATTTCAAAACCGGATTGGGTCTGGAGCCCAAACTGGGGCTAAAAACTGGGTTGAGCTTGAGAAGCAACAATCATTTGAGTGCCCAGTTGAGCAGGCCCAGATGGATGTCCTTGAGAGAACTAAGGCTGAGCCATCTGGCTGGAAGGTTGACCTAGTTGAGATTGAGATTGGCCCATTTGCCCAGAAGTTTGACCTTGCTGGGTATTGGGTTGTCCTTGCACAACTGAGGGTTGTCCTGATGGACCGAATGGCTGAGCAGACTGGAAAATTGGTTGACTTGACTAGATTTGAGGCTGACCAACTTGTCCAGATGGTTTACCAGACTGGATAGTCAGTTGGCCTCGCTGAACGTAAGGTTTACCAACTTGCCCAGAAGGGTAGCCTTGTTGGACATTAGGTTGGACTTGTTGCATGTAAGGTTGTCCCGGATTACCAGAAGGTTGCTCGAAATAGGTAAAAGATGAACCACCAGAGGCTGAAGGTTGTCCCTGGAAGGGTTGTCCTTCTGGGCCTCTAGGTTTCCCTTGATAAGGTTGTCCGTAATACTGCCGCCCATAGGAGGCTTGCGTGTAAGATGACTGACCTTGATAAGGTGGTCCTTAAAAATTCGCAGGGGATACTTGGCCACCGCCATAACCAGTGGTGCCCCAAGCAACAGATAACAGAACCGTGACCTCAACGGCGGGTTGAGATGGCAAAGGTTTGGGATAATAAATATGAGCTCCTCAAGAATCATAATAATGAAAGGGATTTTGAGGATCCAGATTCTGAAGAGCTTGTAAATATCGATCGTATGCCCCCCTGCTAGAATGGAACCAGAAGAAGTTGGCGCACTTAGTGTAGGATCAACAAATTTGGGTACAGATGCCAATGGGCCACTATTCGCTGATCTAGATGAAGGTCTAGCAATAGTGGTGACAACTAAGGATGCAATAATGACACCGACCACAGGGATTGAAGAGGCCACACAGACAGTTGGAATAGTCGGGACTGAGGTGACAGACACATTGTGAATTTGAGGAATAAAAGACTCTGAAGTCGGAGTGATGGTGTGAGACCACATAGAACTCATAAGGGAGGTCCTAGAACCCATAACATCCCTCAAAGCCTTATAGCGTAAAGGCAACGTGACACCAAGAGGGGTGATATGAAAAGGTGTAGTTTCTGTTGAGACGGGAATTTCACCGCTCGTCGCAATGGATTCTTCACTCGTGACGGGGGATGTGTCCTCCATATCAAAAGAAGACATTGGGACCGAAACACTAGGAGGAGTACCGGGAATATCTTCTTCAGAAGGCTCCCAAACGGGGTTCCAGTGAATATCGTAAGACTCGTCCTCTGGAGCACAAGAGTTAATCGGTTGGATACTCGGAATAATAGGGAGAGTATCATTAACAACTAGTACCTCGGGAGCAACAGAAGAAGGAGACCCTTGGTAACTTGGAATGGGAGACGGGATCGGTGATTCCACCAGGATGATGATTCAAAAACCCTAGGAAAACTAACGATAAGGGACCCTACTCAAGCTAACGCAAACAAGATCTAATAGGGTAAATGTGAATCGTGGCCGAATAAATTTTAAGAAATAGGAACAGAACTTGACCTTTTCATCTTTAAAGAGTCGAGAAAATGACAAAAAGATGACTCCAGTTGGCTTCGAATATTTAATGAGCCTGAAGTGACAAGTGCTCAAATGGACCTTTTCTTTTAGGGAGTCCGAAAAGGAACAAAAGTGACTACTCTAGAGAACCAGGAAAAAGGTTTACTAGACAAATCCATAAAACTGCATATACACCTTGGCAGTCATATGAAAACCAAGGAATTTCTGTACGGCAGTCAATCTTCTTGAATGTTGTGTTTGGTGAGTTACCGCTTGTAAGGCGGCAGACACGACTTCCTAAGGATAAAGGATGATAACCTAGTGGGGTCTCCCAACATATACTCAACGGTACATGGGAGCACAATTCCGTGCTAGACCACTATTAAGTCACAGAAGGAGGAATCACCCAAGCTTGAGTGAAAAAAAATTGACTAGGTTTAACGACGTCGGAGCACGTCTCTAGCCTAGACCTCTAAATAGTGCATTATGTTCCAATGCGTTGTTAGATTTATTCAGTTCATTTTAGAGTTGATCTTGGATTATGTTTCAGTTTTCAGGCCTTACCGTATGTATACAACGAACCCTAGGATGCAACTAGAATGAATGAAATGTCCTTTTTCTTCAATGAACACCTACCTACGGGAGGGTAGAGAGATCATTCTCAAACCAAGAAAACCAAGACAACAAAGCAGTCACTCAATGCAAGCAGACACCAATTCCTAAAGTGCACGGATACTACTAATGAGAGATTTAAACATTCGCTTTCCAATACGTAAACTTGAAATCCAAATTCACTTTCACTTTCATATACTAAATGAATGCAATTATTTTGATTTTGATGCCTTTAAATCTAGAAGAAACAAACAGGCAACAAGCAAGTGTGGAAAAAACGGTTGATCCAAAGAATCGTGATCTATATTCGGTAGTGAAGAGAAATTGAATCAATGCCAAATATTGGTCCAATAACAGTCACTAAACAATTAACCCAAAAACAAGCAAAGGGGAAGGCTCAATCAAACCAATCAAGAAGTTTCAAACAAACCTTGAGCAAACAAGAAACCGAGCCAAACTGATCCAAGAGACTTGAAACAATGAACTAGGTCACATAAGCAAAAAACAAGATTCATTCAACAAAGCTCACAAGAGGGTGCCTCCAACACAAACAGTGAAAAACAAGTTATCAAACAAGTGAGAAAAGCAAGGGACTAGCAAGACTAATGGACACAGGAGGTAGAATTAAGAAAATCAATTCTACAGCAATCAGCGTGGGTAACACACAAGCAACAAGCGCTGATAAAGAACACGCCGTAGCAACAGAGTGATGTCAGCGCAGAAGTACACGACTTTCCCGTGATGGTCTGATTTTCAGAACTTCCACGACTGTAAGGCGTAATTACGTGATGAACAGGATATTACAAAAGGGTGGACGCGATGACAGTGCGACTGTTAAATTTAAGGCCGTGATGATGTTCAAAACAATAACAGGCGAACCAAAACTCCCGAATCAAAAACAGTCAATCCTTTAATCAAATAGGGGTATTTCCCAGATCAACCTAGGAAACTCAGAAGACTGGTAACTAATCCACAAAACTTCAAAAGAGACCAAAACAAAAAATCAAGACAAGAGTAAACAAGAAAAGAACAAAGGCCAAAGCTCCCTAGTGGAGTCGCCAATTTGTGATGCAGGAAAGTGTTCCCTCTGCGGACAGAAGAAACCCCTCTAGCCCTCGAGTGGGTCTAGTCACAAACAAGGATAGATCAACAATAGTTTTCCTTAAATAGTCATAGTTGGGGTCCTACCTCAACTGGTGGTCGATGGAGTTCCGTTGCGCTGCTCTAGCTTTCGCTTCCTTCTCCTAATGAGTAATCAACTTGAAACAATGCAAAGGAAATACAACAAAGCACGTAACTGGAAACAACAATGATCTATTTACTCACAAAGTCAAGAAGTCATGAGCTATCAAGTACATTACATACAAGACATAGCAAAACATCATTGATTGTATTAATAATGAAATAAGAGTAAGCTTACAACCAAAGTCTTGACGTCACAAGCCTTCTCAGAAAGGTCCAGCCAACATGTTCCTCAAACATTCACTCTTTGAAGATGGATCTCCCAATGCACAAGTTTCTCTCACTCATAAGTTTTACACAAGACTAAGGGCACTTCACAACCTTCCACAAGCCATCAACAATCCCACACTTGTCACACTCACACTAGCTATCTAGAAAACTCATAAACACTAACAACACTACTCAACTAGCCAACTATCAGGAACTACCAATGCATAGCAATGGTGAGAGTTTAAATAGGAGAAGGAGTCTCCATGAAAGGTGGAAGAGTGAACTTATCTCCAAGGAAGGTAGAACAAATGACAGAACAACCATGCTAGAGAAAGGAGGGCGATACAAACTATGCCAACAACCAGGTTTGGAGTCATCTAGAAGGCCAATTGTTGGAACAAATTCGCCCAATCTGGATCATCGCGGGCACATCACTGATCTTCAGTGCTGACATTGCTATTGGGTAACGTAGCTAGTCAGGTCATCGCTAAAGAGTACAAACAACCTCGCGCTGGGACATGAAATCGGACCATCGCGGGAATCAGGTGTACTTCCGTGATGGCAGCGCTTTTGGACTGTTTAGGAGTGCCCTTCAGCGCGTTTATTTAGCCAATAGATACGATGAGGTAGATAACTTAGGAAACGTGGGTCATTTGGGAACATCAGAGAGAATTTGTCTAGTATGAGCATGTTTGACTTGGACAGATGACACAATAGAAGGACTGGAGTGAAGACAGTGACAAATTACTATGTAACAATAAGGATCAACCTGAACTGGTAAGGGATCCCTCGATGATAACTACCTTTTTAGAGACATGTATAAAGTTGCTTCACGACAACAGGCAGTTAGAGGCTTAGAAGAACTGATAAATAGATGTGCAAGATGGAGTGAGCCTCACGTAGTTTGAAAGCTAGGAAGACATGCGTCACGAATCGAGAGGGAAATGTGACTAACCATGCAGATCGGTGATTATGAGATGCATCAGGTCATTCTGGATCTAGGCTCAGATGGCAACGTACTGCCTAAATAGACTTGGGAGTGCATGCGTAAGCCTACACTACAATGGTCCCCCATCCAACTACGGATTGAAAATCAGCAAAAGGTGCTACCTATGGGAAGGCTGCAAGGAGTTACGGTAGACCTTGATGGCACAAGTACTCAGTCAGACTTTGAAGTTATTTTTCTCATGGATGAAAGTACGCCCTATCTAGCATTGTTACAAATATACTAGGCCACCGACATGAACAAGGTTATTAACCTAAAGAAGTAGACAATGGTAATTGAAACAAAGTCGCTCCATATAGTCATTCCATTAGATCCGACTGAAGGATCGCACTATTTGGCTACAGAAAGCAACGATGACGAAAGCAACGATGACGTAGATTGTAGCTACAGAATGGCTACACAAAGGTGAGCATGGGTCAATGCAACGGAGGACAACAGAACCCCACGAGGCTATGAAGTATCCTGTACTTCTAATTCAGATGAGGAAGAGGAGCAGTGGTGCACTAGGTCGAGTAGAGTAACCACACTGCATTGCAAGATGATGACGAAATCTTTGTACTACGTAAGAGCCCAGGATTGAGAATTGTCGAAATATGATGGGCTGGCAATGATAGATGAATTCCTGACGAGGTTTGAAATCGCAGTACCAGAGGACCAACGGTTGGATACAATGAGGTGGGCATTGTGCACAATGCTTGCGCGATGGTGGGGAACACATGAAGGGACTTTTGAGGATTGGTGCACCTGCAGGCGTATGATGAATATTAGATTGGGAAGCCAGAAGTACACATAATAGAGAAATACGATGGACGTGATGACCCGTGCATGCACCTTACCAGATGGACCAAAGCCTACGGAGAGGAACCTCAGCCAGAATGGGTGCACTTATTCTATCACACCCTGGATGTCATTCCCAGAAATTGGTATACTGAAGCAGAGCTCTGGCACGCAACAAGTGAGTGGGATATCTTGCACAAAGGGTTCTTAGTGACATTCCTCTTTGAAGATCAATGGATGGACCTTGTAGATGAAGCTCTCCAGCTGGTAAAGGCCACCATTTTCAAGACGCCAATAGAACTAGAAGGAGCCCGACTGGTCGCGACAACTGAGCCAGGCCCTTGCATGCTATAATGTACAGGTAGAAGATGATGAGGATGATCTACAAAATGTTAATATTTCAGAATCAGAGGGAAGCAGCAAGGTGCGTGGACTCGAAATCAAAGATCCTGATATTATGGTGCCATTTGAAACAAGACAAGTTAATATAGGAATCGAAGAAGAGTCGAAGTATGTAATGCTCGAGGAATATTGGGATGATACTACAGTAGAAAAAGTCATCGAATTGCTCCGTGAATATTGAGACTTGTTTCCAACAAATATCATGGAGCTAAAAGGGATCCTAGGGGACTTGGGAGTGATAAAGATAACATTGAAGCCAGACACGAAACCAGTTAAGCAGCGACCCTACCGATTGAATCCAAAATATAAAGCAAAGGTCCATGAAGAACTGGACAAGATGCTGGCAGTAGGAATCATTGATCCCATCGAGGAGTCTGATTGGGTAAGTCCAATGGTTGTGCAGGAAAAGAAACAGAAGGTAGAAATTTGGATCTGCGTGGATCTCAGGAAGATCAATGATGCCTACGTTAACAACCCATTTCTGACACCATTTACAAATGAGGTACTGGAAAATTTGGGGGGGCAGGAAGCCTACTCATTCACGGATGGATTCTTAGGATACCACCAAATCAAGATCACACTAGAAGACAGGAGTAAAACAACGTTTTCCACCAAATGGGGTTTCTTTCAGTACACGGCGATGCCCTTTGGTCTGAAGAATGCACCAGCAATATTTTCACAAATGGTGGCAACAAAATTCAAAGAATCTATACACAAGTTCTTGGAGGTCTATCTGGATGACTGGACCATGTTTGGACTAGTCAAGAAGCATGTAGCGAGCTTACGGTTAATGCTAGATACTTGTTGCCGACACTAGATTGCGCTGAATCTAAAGAAGTGTACTTTCCTTGTCCCATTCAGAACTTTCTGGGCCATGTAGTTTGTAAGCAAGGCTTGATGGTGGATCCAACAAAGATTGTTGTCACACTCAATCTGCAAGTGCCGCGGAGTGTCAAACAATTACTCGCCACTCTGGGTCACATGGGCTACTATCAGAAGTTCATCAAAAGTTACACCCAGATCATGGCTCCGATGGAACAATTGCTGAAGAAGGATGCTACTTATTGCTAGAATGAGGAATGCAACAAAAGCCTGGAGATTCTTAAGGAGAAGATGGCTTCAGCCCTTATATTGGTCTTTCTGAAATGTGACATCGAGTTTCATGTGCATGTTGATGCGTCATGTATCGCGTTGGGGGTAGTACTTACTCAACTAGGAGCAGAGGGACTGGACCATCCGATTGCGTTCGAAAGTCACTAGTGGTCAAGAGCTGAGAAGAATTATTCTGCTACTGAGTGCTAGGGATTAGCGATGGTATACGCGCTTCAAAATTTCTGCCATTATCTGCTGGGAGGTCAGTTTAAGATGTATACCGATCACTTGGCATTAAAATACTTAGTGAATAAGCCTGTGTTGGGGGGGCGTATCTGTCGATGGTGATTGTTATTCCAGGAGTATGACTTTGAGGTCATCGTCAAGCCAGGATGTCTAAATGCAGGCCCATATCACCTGTCCCGAATTGAGACCAGCTGCATCAACAGTAGGGGATGAACCAGAAAAGGGGAGACACGAAGCAGAATTGGTTCGGATGCCATCACTCTGCCCGGGGGTTGGCTGGTGAACTACAACAGAAAAGCATAAGGATCGACAAATGAAGACCATAGGTAGATATGTAGATAATAATTCAGCTCTATTGTTTCTTCAAAATTGGGATCTTATGGACAACAGCAAGGGTCTTGCAAAATTGCAACAAAGGTTGGAGCAGACAATGCAAAGAGAAGATACGAAGGTCAGAAGTGACTACGGTGGTACCAAGGGGTCCCATATGTGACTTCCCTACTCACACTAAAATCCTATAAGGGCATGTTCTGTGTTAACCGAGCAGAGCAGAATGAGCATTATCGGTTGCAGGAAGTGGGAGAAACAATGAAGTCGAAGCTGGACGAAGCAATGCAGGAGATAACAAAGGAGCAGCAGGATGACGAGCATCACTCAAAGGGAGGCAAACCGCGAAGCCAAGGTAGAGCATATCACTATGTTGGTGAGTGATTTGGGATGAGTCACGATGATTGTGTTGGGGGACTATTGCGTACCGGAGGTCCCGCATAATGGTTTTGGGACAGAAAACCTAGAAATTACGATTAAATTATTGTAAAAACCCCAAAAGTATGTAGAGCGCGAAATGTAAAAGGTCAAGTCAAAGGGTTGTCTGCCCAAGAAATAATGTAAAATAATAGGTAGTAAGTTGGTCTATAGACCATAGATACATATAAATAGAGCACAGCTCTAGGGGGGGAAGGCAGTTCTCTTTTGAGTATGATTTTGGAATCAGAAATGTAATGGGTGATTGAGGGAAGTAGTTTGAAAGTGTCTGGAAGTCCGAGTCGAGGGTTTGGGTAGAGGATAGAGCCTCTACAACTGTGAGCATAGAGGACTGAAAGAGTCTGTAGCTGTGTGTGTGGAACCCTGCAGTTGAGTGCACGGGGCAAATCTGGGTGTAAGAGGGATAAGTGGAGATAAAGAGAAGTTTCTTCTGAATTCTGTGTTAAGAATAAATTATTGCAATTTTGTTTGTTTATGATTAATGAACTATTTTGATTTGTGCGCCTATGCTTGCTGTATACTTGTGAATCAGGTTTAATCTTAATACTTGAACTGAATGAAAGTAATAAATGTTTTCTTAAAGACTTCTCTAAGTAGATCTGATTTATAGTACTTAATCAAATAAGTTAGATCTGTAAGCAGCATGGTAAGAGAAAGCTAAGGTTATCTAGATCTGTGTGGATGTAGCGTAGTGCGAGGCTATAGGATAGCACACAAACCTCTCAGACCACATATAGACATTCCAAGGGTGCAGAAACCTGGTTCGAGCACCCTCCCTTGCTACTTCAGGTGAGACCTCAGTCCGTGCTTCGCGCGCTGTTGCCAAAATGGCTGGTAGCTGTGGGATTTGCTTGGCTAAATAATTCTTCTGAACTTGAGTCAAGCCCATATAAGCCAACAGATACAAAGGTGGACCCAATGGAGTTTAGGGAGAAATTGATAATATTTCAAGTCTGATAAAAGGCGTTTGGGCAGATTTTTACAATGTTTTTGTATATTTCTCTGTGTAAACAGAGAATGTCTATTTTGGGATTTATAATGCGCTGATGGTCCCTTCCATTGCAAAATAGGAGGCCACCATCCCTGAATACGTTTAACAATGATTGTTTAACACTCAAAGGGGATTTGAGTGGACAGAGGCCAAGAGCCAGGGATCTGGTAAGGTAAAACGAACAGACAAACACCAATTGGCTTAAAAGCCACTGAATGATAGAGACAGGAGCAGGAAATGTTGGGACAAAGAGAAAATAGAGATAGAGAGCAAGAGGGAGAGTCTGTGTACTCAGAAAAACTCGAGGGATTCTAGAAAACCCCTATTGTTTGTTCCTGTTGTGTCGAGACTCAATTTGAGCTCACATTTGTAAGAAAAAATCAGTTATTGAAGACATAATAGAGAGGTCACCATTGAAAGTTGGACCAGGAGATGTAGCCCAAGAGTTTTGGGTGAACTCCTTGATTATTTTCTGTGTTATGTGTGTGTGTTTGTTATGTTTCTCTAACTACTCATTGTCTATATTACTCGCTATATTTTTAATCCATTGCACCAAGTAACATAGGAAACTCCTGCATATGAGTCTATAATACCTTAATTTTAATCTAAGATCTCATTTTCAGATCAACAGTGCACTGAGAGGCTGCCTGCTGGACTTCTTCCACTCTATGCTCGGTGATTACTACTGAACTACTACCCTGAATCTTCTGCTGAGTTGCCTATAGTGTTGCAAGCTTTCCTTCAATGGAAGTTGTGATCGTATATGCCTCATCTATCCATGGTTGTAGGTGCGCTTTTTAGATTGCTTCTTTGTGTTGATCGGTATCCTCCTGTTCCTTAAGCGCCTTTGCCTCCTGCATCCGTGTGAGCTTCTGTGTAAGGGCGACCATCTCCGCAGTCCCTTTGACCTTGTCATATCTTTGTTGTAGCTCACACGCCTCTATTTATAGGTGCTCTACATTTGGTCCTCCTGCAGGGTAGTCAGGACCTCGAATGATCGTTCAAAAAGTCGCAAGCATTCTACTACTACACTATTGACCATCACTATTGCTGTTGTAACAGTGGTGGAATGTTGTTCCCTAAATTCCGATGGAGTTGAAGGTTGAGCCTTCAACTGCAATTCTACGATATGCAAGTTCAAGTTCAGCTCCAGCTGAATCCTGGCCATCTTTGTCTGAGTGTCACGCACCCCTGTGGCCAACTTGAAGATGCACGCCTCAACCGGTTCTTCTGCCTAAATGTCTAACTCCAGGACCATTCAGCAGGCTTCCTCCATAACTTGCATGATCTACTTATTTTGTTCCACTACCTCATTGCATTGCAGGCCCAAGTACTCGATATTGATGTGTTGCTCGCTCATCACCTGCAGAGCGCAACTCTCCCAGGCCCTAAGTTCCATGGTGACTCCATCCTATAAGAGGTGGAGCATCTCTCGAGGGAGCATGGCCATATTCAATCCCACCCCTTTCATACTGCTAACCGTGGGCCTGTCGGCATCATTTTCTGTAGTAAGTGGCCCATCTAGTAACACTATCGCATTGTTCACCCTTGTGCACACCATCTCCGCGGCATCTGAAGTGCTAATCACGAGGCTGGTGGTCACTTTGCCAACTTGTAGAGTGTGAGATTGCAACTCCTGCAGCTCTGTCCGGAGAGCCCCTAATATCAATTGCTGCTACTCTTCGAAATTTTGGAGAGTCTCTGCGGTGACATCCCTCACTATTTCTGCAATATCGTGCAAATCCCCCTCAGTGAGGGTGATCGGGTCAAAGGATGTCTTTGAAGCCTTGGTTTTCTTCCATGGCACTACCTTCTCTTGTGGACACTGACGCTTGAGTTGGGTGGACGTTGTTTGATGGTCTACGTGACCTTGTTCTATCAACTCCTATGTTTCTGCCTCAGCCCCAAGCAAAGGTGACTTCTGTCCTTCACACTCTTCTCCTCCTGTCTCTTGTTGTTCTGCCAATTTCACAGTGTCATACGCTTCCTGGGTCTTAGCCTCCGCTTCCTCTTTCCTGCGCTTCTCAGCTAGCTGTACCATTCTGAGTTTTGTTTCTTCCTTCTTACACTGCACAGTGTACTTGTCCATTTCCACTATGGACCCTGTTGCATCACATCACTCCTGTGGCCAAGACTCGAGGACTGCAAAGATAACATCATCAGTTGCTAGATATGGTAAGTTATGCCATGTATTTGTAGGGTCCTTCTGTGCCCTGATAAAGACATGGTGGAAATTCACTTTGAACTCTGCAAAGCTTTGTAAACTAGAATATACCATGGGTGACAACCACGGCTTGCGATTGATCCCTGTCTGGATACTCATTTCCATCAAGATCCAAAAGATCTTGCTTTATTTTATGTGTTGTGTGTCCTTGGTCGCCCATAGCGAAGCATACGTCACTACCTTTGGAAGGCCCCATGTGAACGAAGGGAATTGGATGTCTTCTGGTAGCTCCCATGCCACCAATACAACTGACAACAAGAGCCATGCATAGTGAAACCCATTGCCCTGCTCCTATGCCTCGTGACAATTCCAAAGGAACTCGCCACATAGATAATTCACCCATTTGAACTCAACTCCTTCAACACATTGGGCTGCCAGTGCAATCATAGGTACGGGCACCTCATTCCTGTGGCACTTCTGCATCACCTTACCTGCTAATATTTGCTCTGCTACCTTGAATGCAGGGTTGTTAATGTTGGAGATGGCATATCCCTGCTTTTTCTTCTCCAACTTGAATTTCTTCTTCATAGCTTCTGTGAGGGCCAACTTAGCACCTTTTCCTTTTGATATATTGGCTGGATCCTCCCCTGATTAAGGTAGCCATGTGATCTGATGGATCAAGTGGTCTACGATGGGAATGGGCTACTCTAGCCACAAACACCCATCATGCACTAAGAAGAGCAACTTCTTGATGACAAATATGGTCATTGGGGCATGGTGGTAATGTGGTACCTAGAGTAGGTTGAGAATTCCAACTTTCTCTACACCCTTGAGCCATGTCCGTAGCTCTAATTCAATCGTTCCAGTAGTCATGTCAATCTATTGGTGCATTAGTTGCTCATTTGCTAAATGTGGGAACTTCTCGTGATTTGTGAGGTCCCAATCTTCAAACTTTAGTACAGGAACCTGCCCTAAGTGCGGCCCCTCAAAAACAATGTCATCAAGGAGCAACAATGTTTGCAGGGAGCTCTTACTCTCGTCTATGTCCTTTGGCGCCTTGGCTTTGCCCTTGCGTGGAGAAACATATTCTAGTAACCTGGTAATACGGTCTGCACCCTGGGTTTCAACTTCCATTTCCAACTCCTCCTCATTTGCCAGGATTTATTTAGATTCTTCCTCATCTACCTCCATGTTGTGGAGGTAAATCCCCTCTGTGGACAAAGGCGATCCCTACTAGTCCAAACAAGGTCTAGCATCAATCAAACAACACTAACACGTTGGTTCCTAATTACAAATAAAAGACCAATGATGAAGGCCTACCTAGATTCCAACGCTAATACTTGTAGAAGAGTTGATGCTCCCGTTCCTTTGCCCCGGCTGGTCACAATCCTCACGATCCTCGTGCACGGACACCTGCACATGCAAAGAACGATACAAACACAAGCATAAAATCCAGTAGATGTAACTATATATCAGTCAGAAAGGATATAACTCAAATACCATCATAAAGACAATAAGAGTGGAACCATAATGATAGTCATCTATTATTAATGAACAAAGAAGAATACAACCATAGTTCTGACGTCAAATCCTTCTCAAGAGGGTCCAGCCATCAAGTCTCTTAAGCATTCACCCTTGAAGGTAGATCTCCCAAGACAAAAGCTCTCTCTCACACAAGTTTACATAAGAAATAAACACTTCACAACCTTCCTTAAGCTCTCTAGCAATCCCACACTTGTCACACCAGCTACCTATCAAGCTCACACACTAGCAGCAACACTCCAAGCACTATGAATTCCAAACTAGCAGCTCATGGCAATGGTGGAGGCTTAAATAGGAGAAGGAGTCTCCATGAATGGTGGGAGGATGAGCTTATCTCCAAGGAAGGTGGCTCAAATGATGAAACAGACATGCCAGAGAAGGGAGGGCAACATTTACAAGGCCAACAACCAGGTCTGGAGTCATCTGGAAGGCCGGCTGTTAGAAAAAACTCGCCCAGACTGGATCATCACAGGTGGATAACAGCACTGGAGCACGGACATCGCTGCTGAATAACAAAGAAATTCATATTAGCGCGATCATATATAAGTAACAAACGCGTTGTCTCATGAAATTCGACCAGCGCGGGAATCACGTGTACTTCTGCGCTGGCAGCGCATTCGGTCTGTTTTGGAGAGCTCATCAGCGCGTTTATTTTTACAATAGTCGCGATGATAGCAAAAACTTTGGCAAAGTGGGTCATTTGGCAACATTAGAGAGCATGAGCATGATTAATTTAGTCCCATGATACAGCAGGAAGACTGACAGGGAGACAGTGACAAATTACTATGTAACACTCCAGATTAATGGCCTTCCCCTTTTCCTACAAAGTGAGCTTGGCCCTCTGTGGGTTTCTTGGTGAGATGCACACTGGTAGCATAGTCTTCCTATCCTTCTTTGGTATTGGTGTTTTGGGTGATTTAGGGACTTCTACTACCGCTTTGGCACTCTCTCTACAGCTTCTACTACCTCAATTTCCTGTGCGTCTTCCTCGGGTGTTGAAATCATTCTATTCAAGAGATCCTACGTCTCCTTCAGCAATCTCTCAAATGCTGAACTTGCTCTCAAGGCCTCAAAATATGCATGGTCCATACACACCTGATAGCGCAACAACTAAACTTTCAAAATGCCAAGTGTTTTTCGCTGGACAACCACCTGTGATTTATAGGGGCTTTTGAATTCAAATCCGACCGTCCCCCCCACATTCGATGTTAGGGTCCCACCCTAACTCCCTTATTTATGTCATGGGATCACGTCATAGTCAAGAGTCAATAAAGCCCATATTAATATTTGTAAGTGGTTAACCCGCAATTAATGACGGGACCACAGTTAGTTGCAAATGGGCCGTAGTATTAGATAGATGGTATTAATAAAACCCACGGTATTGGCCCGTGGTATTGCATGTATGAGTCATATATAAAGGATAGAGACTCCCTGCGAGGAGTATTGTGTCTTATTTTGTAGTCGAGCTCTGCTCTATTGGAGGTTGCCCCCTCGAAGAGGCAAGTGAACATTACTCTCTGAATAATAAAATCATTGCTATTTTGTGTTCTGGGTATCTTTTCTTCACATATTTTGTATTTGGGTATCATTTTGCAGGTTAAGAGCATAACAAGTGGTATCAGAGCACTTTCTAGGGCTGGTGGGATCTCCAATTCTTAGCAAAAAAAAAATCGGCTAGAGATGTGTTCTGGCGTATTTAAACCACGGGATCTGTCGTTGAGCACATAAACCTGCGGATTTGGGGAGGCATGCACGCAGGAAATACAAGAGGTGGTCATGTCTGTTGGACTCCCTTGTAACCCCTGTGCATACCCCTTTGAGTAGTAGAGCATTAGACAGAACCGCGCACGGACTGTCTTCCACATACCCTCTAGGTATATCGGAAGCCCCCTAGGCTCCCTTGAAACCTTGCCATAGATAAACCGTCAGCCGTCTTGTGGCTACAGTACACCGAGAACAGCACTTGGAGAGATTACTCACCCGTACGATAGGGAAGTCGGGTTGTACGGCTAAGGGTACGGTCGATCCTCCTTAGTTAGAGCCCTGAAACATTGGGCCGATTACTACTACCATACCCTTATGTATATTGTGATTTGTAGCACCTGACACTCCTCACGACCATAGTTTCCTTTTCTATCGGGGGATCACAGATCATCTATTCTCGATCCGCTGGTGCAAAGAGGTGCAGCAGCAGCAGACATCAGTCTCGCAGATCCATCAGATCCGCTGCAGCAGTTGATCCGCCATTCAGATCTCCCAGACCCACCAGATCGGAGTTGTTGTGAAGGGTTCCTATATCGGGGTATACTTTTCGCAGGACTTTTGGCAGCATTGACATTTTGAGGATTTGGCGACTGCAGTATTGATCAAGGAGTAAAACTCTGTTAGGAGTTTTCAAAAAAAAAAAAAGTCTGAGCTCTTCCGGGGTGCTTATTGGTGATCTAGCCCATCAGAATCAGGACGACGAGCTGAGCAAGGTGGTACCATTCAATTTATTAGTCAAATTTTTTCGGCGGTCCCCATTTTTCATCAGGTTGGTGTATGGTAGAGACTAGAGCTCAAGCGATGGCAAATGAAAGGATGGACAAACTGGAAGACTCTGTGCAATCCCTCAAACATGAGCTTCAAGGAATAAGTATCCAGATACAGCAATTACTTCTGAAGGGCAAGGAGCAAGCCCACGAGGAGGCATATAATGGAAATGATTACAATGAGGGTGAGTCTAGCCACTCTCCTCACGTCTGGCACACCCATCCACCACCCAGTCAGCAACCTCCCAAGTTGGATATGCATAAATTTGACGGTTCTCACCCATCTGCATGGCTAGCACAAATGGAGCAGTATTTCAAATTAAATCATATCCCAGATGATGCGACTAAGCTTATGTTGAGGAGCATGTACTTGGACAATGAACGATGGCAATGGTGGGAATGGCATCAGCGTTGCAATGGACCTTTTAGGACTTGGACCCAATTTACTAAAGCTCTTCGAGATCGCTTTGAACAGGAAGACTCTTTTTTGGGTCGTCTCACTAAGCTCTGACAGACTCGTACAGTGGAGGAATATATTACCGCTTTTGAAGCCTTAGCCTTCCGCACTAGGGGTCTCACATATGAGTTCTACACGGAATGTTTTATCAGTGGTATTAAAGAAGCCATCAAAGCTCAAGTTCTACTTCACCACCCTCCCACGTGGACGGAGGCTTGCCAGGTAGCTCGTAAGGTGGAACGTGCATTAGCAGCCCAATACAGTCGCCCAACTTTCCCGCTAAAGGTCGTCCCCCACAGGCTCACAACACGACTCAAACACTTAAGGTCCAAAAGGTGTCACCTGCGGAAATGGCCGACAGAAGGAAGCAAGGACTATGTTACTACTATGATGAAAAATACTCCCCAGGTCATAAATGCAAGGAGCCCAAATTTTTTCAAATAGATGCCACTGACTATAGCTCAACAGAGGAAGATCCACCACTTGAGGAACATGAGGCGCTAGAAGAAGACAACCCAAAGGAGAATGTCTCTGACAAACCAGTTATTTCGCTGCATGCATTGGCAGGGATTTCTTCCCCTCAAACAATCAAAATCCGGGGTTTTCTTAAACATCGCCCAGTAGTAGTCTTGATTGATAGTGGAAGTACCCATAATTTCATCCATCAAAAAATCGTAGAAGCAACGCATTGTTTTGTACGAGCAGTTTCTAACTTCCAAGTCCAAATTGCGGATGGGGGCACAATGAAATGTGAAGGCCGCTGTGAAAATGTCAAACTTCAAATGGGGGATTATCAGTTGAAAACCCACATGTTTGCCATACACATGGGGTGTTGCGACATTTTCCTCGGCGCTCAATGGCTCCACACTCTTGGGCCAATCACAATGGATTTCTAGGAGTTATATATGAGTTTTAAGCAGAACAACTCCACACCTACCCTCCGTGGACTCTAGGCGGGAGCCCCCCCTATCATCAGCTCACATAGGATGGAAAAATTGTTAAAAAAGGGCCATCATGGAGTGGTAGCTCAATTTAATGCCATCCAGGTAGTCGAAACCATGTCTCTGCCAATTCATCCTGAGATGCAACAGATTTTAAATAACCATCGGACAATCTTTGACAAGCCTCATGAGCTTCCACCCCCGTGAGGGGAACATGATCATAGCGTCACCTTGGTTCCAGGGGCCCAACCCCCAAACATGCAGCCATACAGATATCCGTTCACCCAAAAGAATGAAATAGAAAAAATCATCAAGGAACTATTGGAAGCAGGTGTCATTCGTCCCAGCATTAGTCCTTATTCATCCCCAGTCGTCATGGTGCTCAAGAAAGATGGGGAGTGGTGGATGTGTCCCGACTTCAGGGCCCTCAATAAGTTGACAGTCAAAGATAAATTTCCCATCCCGGTGGTTGACGATTTGCTGGACGAACTCAATGGGGCTCAATTCTTCACTAAGTTGGATCTTCGCTCAGGCTACCACCAAATTCGCATGAAGGAAGTCGACATTCTCAAGACGGCTTTCAGAACTCATGAAGGCCATTATGAGTTCCTGGTCATGCCATTTGGTCTTTGTAATGCCCCCTCTACTTTTCAGAGCCTTATGAATCACATTCTCAAACCATGTCTCAGAAAATTTGTCCTTGTCTTCTTCGATGACATCCTCATCTATAGTGGCACTTGGGTTGCACATCTTCAGCATCTAGATCTACTCTTGCACCTGCTCCGCAAGCATAAGTTATTTGTCAAGATGTCCAAGTGTTCGTTTGGCATGGAAGAAGTTGAGTATTTGGGCCACATTGTGGGGCATGAAGGTGTCAAGGTGGACCCCAAAAAGATCCAGGCAATGCAAGAATGGCCTCAACCTAAGACCTTGAAGAGCTTGAGAGGATTTTTGGGTCACACAGGGTATTATCGTAAATTTGTCCACAACTATGGCCACATAGCGAAGCCCCTCACTCAACTCCTAAAGAAAAATTCCTTCTTCTGGAATGAGGAAGCACAACAGGCATTTACTGCTCTCAAAAACGCCATGTGTTCCACTCTAGCCTTAGCACTACCCGACTTCACCAAATCCTTTGTCATTGAATGTGATGCTTCGGGTACAGGTATTGGGGTGGTCTTAATGCAGGAAGGGAGACCGTTGGCCTTCACAAGCCAACAACTCAGTGGGAGGAATCTGGGCCAATCTACCTACGAGAAGGAAATGATGGCCATCTTACATGCAGTCGAGACCTGGCGACCTTACTTATTGGGGCGACGTTTCCAAATCCGCACAGATCATCACAGTCTTAAATATTTTTTGGAGCAATGCCTATCCTCCCCACAACAAAATAAATGGTTAGCCAAAATGCTGGGAAATGATTATGAGATCATTTACAAGAAAGGGAAAGACAATAGTGTAGCAGATGCATTATCTCGCCAATTTGAGGAGGAAAGTACTCTGCTCGCAATTTCCCTCCCCATTCCAGACTGGATTGAAGAGGCTCGCAGGGAATGGTTTTCACACCTCGGGCTCTCCCAACTCATTTCTCAATTGCAGGTAGATCCTAATTCCAACAAGGGCTACTCGTAGCAGAATGATATTCTTCGCTACAAGGACAGAGTCGTAATATCACCAACATCCACCCTCAAAAGTCGCATTTTGGCAGAATTGCACTCATCTCCCATTGCAGGACATTCAGGCTTTCAGAAGACGTATGCTCGCACCAGAAGATCATTTTTTTGGACAGGCATGAAAAAGGACATCCTTACTTTCGTAGCAGAATGTGATGTCTGTCAACGCCACAGAGGGGAAACCGTCAAACACCAGGCACATTACAACCATTGCCCATTCCGTCATCAATTTGGACGGAGGTTTCTATGGATTTCATTACAGGTCTTCCAAAGTCAGGGAACAAGTTAGTCATCATGGTGGTTGTGGACCGACTGTCAAAGTATTCTCATTTCTGTGCCCTAACCCACCCGTTTACACAAACTTTGGTTGCTCAATCTTTCATGGATCAGATCTTCAAATTGCATGTCATGCCCACTTCTATTGTGTCCGACCGCGACCTGATCTTCACCAGTAATTTTTGGCAGGAACTCTTCAGAATACAAGGCACTCAACTCAAACTCAGTACTTCATATCATCCGCAAACGGATGGTCAAACCAAAGCCGTCAACAAATGTCTAGAAACCTACCTTAGGTGTTTCACTTCAGAAAAGCAACACCTTTGGGTATAGTGGTTACCTCTGGCAAAATGGTGGTATAACACCAACTATCATGCCACCACCAAAATGACTCCCTATGAAGTAGTATATGGTCAACTTCCGCCTTCCCCTACTTCTTATCTCAAGGGGTGCTCCAAAGTACAAGCAGTGGATCAACTCCTACAACACCGCGCAACCATGCTCGCCCATCTTAGAGAGAATCTTCATCAAGCTCAGAAGCGCATGAAGCAACAGGTAGACCAGCATCGCTCAGAGTGCCAATTTCAAGAAGGGGATCAGGTCTTTTTGAGGCTGCAACCATATAAGCAAACATCACTCAAATACAAGGGTTGTCAAAAGCTCTCTCCAAAATTCTACGGACCATACCAAGTACTTCAGCGCATTGGAGAAGTGGCTTACAAGTTGGCTTTGCCACCTACGGAAAAAATCCATCCAGTTTTCCATGTATCGTGCCTCAAGAAAGTGATTGGGAACAATTGCCGAGTTCAAACCAGTCTACCTGAATTGGACGAAGAAGGGTCAATCTGGCTTCAACCCGAACAGGTTCTAGGCACACGAGACAAGCACCTGCGCGGTCGCATGATTAAGGAAGTCCTCGTCAAATGGAAAGACACCTCTCCGGAAGATGCAACTTGGGAACCAGCCACTATTCTTCAGCAGTTTCTGCAACTTCAGCCTTGAGGACAAGGCTAGTCTTAAGGGGGAGGGCATGTTAGGGTCCCACCCTAACCCCCTTATTTATGTCATGGGATCACGTCATAGTCAAGAGTCAATAAAGCCCATATTAATATTTGTAAGTGGTTAACCCGCAATTAATGATGGGACCACAGTTAGTTGCAAATGGGCCGTAGTATTAGATCAATGGTATTAATAAAACCCATGGTATTGGCCCGTGGTATTGCATGTATGAGTCATATATAAAGGATAGAGACTCCCTGCGAGGAGTATTGTGTCTTATTTTGTAGTCGAGCTTTGCTCTATTGGAGGTTTCCCCCTCAAAGAGGCAAGTGAACATCACTCTCTGAATAATATAATCATTACTATTCTGTGTTCTGGGTATCTTTTCTTCGCATATTCTATATTTGGGTATCATTTTGTAGGTTCAGAGCATAACATTCGACCCATTAATGCTAGATTGGCGGCATATTTTCAAGAATATAATCCATAAATTTTGCCTTAAATGCCTGCCACCCACTCCATTTGGCCACAATCTGACCATCAAATCATGAACAGTGACTTTAACGGTCACTTTCTAGCTAACTTGCACGTTATTTCCATGAGTAGTGCAGCTACCTTCACGCTATCGTGGACCCTATGACACTTCCCTACTTCATGTAGTCCTGATATTGCACAGCTCCCTAACTTGGGGAATGTAGTTTATAGTCCTGTGCCTCCTTTCAGCTGCTTGGAGTTCTAAGACTGTGATTCTGTCACATAGTCAGATCGGTGGGCCACTTGTGTATGGCTTCAATTGAATGCCATTTACCTTTCCTGGGAAGGGATCTCCATTCAACTTAACCAACTGGACCACACCATCGTCGGTAATCTCCTTAATAACATAGGGCCCTAACCAATGCAATCTAAATTTCCCTGGAAATTTATCAAACTTACTGTCATACAATAGCACCAAGTCATTCACCTTATAGGTGCGCAACTTAATATGTCGATCGTGCCATACTTTTTCATGCTTCTTTTGGACCTGTTGATAAAATACAACAAAAAATCTCTCTTCTTCAAGCTCATCCAACTGTGCAAGCCTCTCTTCTAGGGCTCCATGATCTATCATACCTATGAGCCTTGCTATGTGCAAACTAGGCACATTGTATTCCATAGGCATTATAGCTTCCACACCATACACAAGCCTAAAAGGGGTTTGTTCTGTCAGCTTTTTTCATGTTGTTTGATAAACCCACAATACTATAGGTATGTGTAGGTCCCAATCACTTCATTGAGCATTGCAAACCTTGGTCAGTGCATTTTCAAGCACTTCGTTGAACGCCTCCACTGTCCCATTAGCATGTGGGTGATAAGGTGTGCTCTTATGGTGATGATCCAAAATGGATCTATAATAGACTCCTAAGTCTAAAGTGTTCCTCACAGAGGAAAAATGAAAGTCATTAGATGATTTTGAAAATAGTCTCATCTTCTATAATCCTAAATCCAACGCAATTTGAATGGGCCAAAACAAACTTCGGATGAAGAAGTTATCGCAAAAATAAGTTTTCCATTGTCCTTAGAAAAGGAGGCTTTTCTTATTAAATGTGGCCTAAAGGGTTAATATTAGCCTTATGTGCTAAAAACCCTTGTTAAGCACTAAACCTTTATAAAGCACATTCGCATTAAAATTTGGATAAAGCACGTGGGTAGTAATGGCCAAATGGACTTGAAGAATTTATAGAAAATAGACTAAAACCTTTGACTTCCAAAAGGAAGGCAGTAAGTGGTATTTCGGGTGGGCTTCAAGCAGTAAGTAGTATTAGATGGGTTCTGCCCGATCCCATACATTGGTTGACATGTAGCAAGCAAGAGTATAAAGGAAACTACTTTTTCAGATGGCTAATCCATGTGTAAGTTATGCGCTCGAAATTGACTGTCAGCCATCGGATTAGAGGTCACAGATCAACAGTCAGGATCTGATCGATGGATCGGTGATTGACATGACCAAAGGAAATACCCCTAGGGCCATTGCGACAATGATATTGCGATATGAGATAAAGTAATGGGCCGATGTGCGATCACACACCAACTGTCAGATTGATGAGCAGGATCAATTATCAGGATTTGATCAGGGTGATTGGCAATCGGTCGATTGGTGGATCCCTGATACAAAGGGTCATTACATGCGATTGCAACTTGCAATTGCAATAAGTGATAAGGGGCAGACCTAGTGGAATTATAGACCCGATTTCATAAGTTTTGAAACCTGGGAATTTGGGATTTTCAATGTATTTTTGTGTATTGAGGTTTTGACCTCCCGCCTATGCGATTGCAATATGTCGATAAAAGGTGGACCCGAAAGGGTTTATAAATGCGGCTGCATAATATTTGAAATCTGATTTATTCATATTTTCTTTGTATTTCCCGTGTATTTGGGTTTTGGCCAATATGCCATGCGATGGTGATTTGTGATGGAATGGCAGACCCGATAGGCTTTTAAGCGTGATCCTATATTATTTGAAGTCCGGTTAAATGCCCATCATGGGCTTTTCATGAGTTTCCTGTGTATTTCCATTATTTTGGCTGTTACAACCAGAGGAAGGAAAAACAATTGGGTTTCCCGTGCCGATGGTTCCTTTCCACTGTGAACATATTCTTATGGTGAAACAGTCAGGTTTTCCATGATGGAGGACTATAACCGATGCCACACAAATACACAAAGAGCTCAATTGACGTAGGGGTAGAGAGTTTTGGGAATGCGTGCAGAGGCTGAGAGAAAATACAGAGACCAGAAATGACAGAGGGTCGCTTGGAGGTCAGGTGAACCCAGAAGCTCATGAGATCCAGAGTAGAGAGCCAGAGCCAGAGCCGAGAGCCAAAGCCAGAGCCAGAACTGAGAGCTAGAGCGAGAGCCAGAGAGCTCACCGTAGACTTCTAAGAGCCATGGAGCTGTAATGAAGCTACAGAACATCAAAGAGATCAAATGATCAAGCTGTTGCTGGTGTCCAGAGTGTATTGAAGACAAAAGAAGGAGTTCCAGAGATAGTTAAGAGAATTCTGAGCGAGTCAGAGAAGCCAGAAGCTCAAGAAGCTCAGAGCACTGACTGAAGGAGTCAAGTCCAGAGAAGCCTAGATCTGTCTGCAGAGTCAGGATAGCCAGGGGTAAAAGAATTAAATCCATAATCCCAAAGAGCCTAGTCAAGTTGATTAGAGCTCAAGGAGACGTAGCCCAAGAGTTTTGAGTGAACTCCATATTATATTGGTGTCTTATGTGTTTTCTTATTTGCTATTTTATTTATTGTTATATGTATTTTATATCAGCATAATAAAGTGAACTTAAAGCACATTAACAGTTAAAAACAAACACTAGTATACACCTTTTTCAAGCACTTTTTAATTCTGCAATTGGTTAATCATAAGGTCTTGGAAATATATAAGCTTTGGAGTGGGAGAGGTTCTTGTAAGCTTGACAAGAAGCCTTTAGTGCCCCATTTTCAGATCAGGTGATATACACGAAATTCCTTTGTTCGTGCAATAATTGTCTCATTCAGGAAGTTTGTACCACGATCACTCATCAAGATCCTTGGACATATAAATCATGTCAGTACATGTTCAAATAGGAACTTCATGGTAGTCGTGCCCATGCAATCCTTCTCTGGTTGTGCTTCTGCCTAGTGAGTCAAATACTTCGTCGCGGTGATAATGTACCTTGCCCCTCTCTTCCCTTGTGGCTAAATGGGTCTTACAAAATTTATTTCCCACTTCTCAAAAGGTTGCAACATCATTTGTGGATTCAAAGGCATTTCATTCCTCCACGATGGCCTGCTTGTTCTTTGACATACATCACATGCATTGTAATATTCTTTTGAATCCTGATGAAGGGTTGGCCACCACAACCTGGTACGTAGAATCTTTTGCACGGCTGCTCTCCCTACATAATGTCCTCCCATGGTAACCCCATGATTTTCTGCGAGGATGCTGCTTTGTTCAAACTCAGGTACATACCATCACAATATCTCATCAGTCCCCATCTTGTATAGATGCCCAGTAATGACAGAGAAATCTACCATGCGCACCACTAATTCCTTCTTTTGTTGGACAGAGTATCCTTCTAGTAAAGTTCCTATTGTTAGGAAGTGTATTATATCCTCGAAATGACCATCCATGACATGCATTGCAAATAGCTACACGTCAGGAAATCCTTCTTCCAATTTAGTAGGTTCCTCCCCTGTTTCAATGCACGACAGATGGTCTGGTCCCACATTCAATCATCCAGGCTTCACAACAACTTCAAAATCGTACTCTTGGAACAGTAGGAGTCATCTATAGATTCGCCCCCCAAACATAGGCTTATTGACTGGGTACTTCAGCGCTTAGTGATCTGCATACATCTTAAAGTGGCCTCCCAGCAAGTAGTGTCGGAACTTCTGGAGCGCATACACCATATCTAGCCCCTCGCATTCAGTGGTAGAATAGTTCTTCTCTAATTTGGATAGTTTGCGGCTTGTGAACGCGATAGGGTGGTCCAAGCCTTCTCCCCCATCTTGTGTTAGTACTGCCCCAATGCTATACATGATGCATCGACATGTACATGAAACTCTTTCTTCTAGTTCGGGAAGACTAGAATTAATGCGGTAACCATCTTTTCTTTCAATATATCCAAGCTTTTCTTACAGTCATCGTTCCAGTAGAACATGACATCCTTCTTCAACAATTTTTCCATCAGCGCGGTGATCTGGGCATAGCTTTTGATAAAATTCCTATAATATCTCATATTTCCTAGTGTAGTGTGCAATTGTTTCACACACGTTGGCTCTTCCAAGTTCAGTATCACTGTGATATTCGTGGGGTCTACCATCAGTCCTTTTCTACAAACCACATGCCCCAATAGGTTCCCAAAAGGAATGTAGAACAGACACTTCTTGAGATTGAGCATGATCTAGTATCTTTGACAAGTATCCAACATCAAACACAAGCTTCCTACATGGCACTTGACCAACCCAAATACAGTCCAGTCATCAAAATATGCCTCTAGGAACTTATGAATAAATTCCTTGAATGCCACAACAACCACACGTGAAAATATTGCAGACACATTCTTCAATCCAAATGGCATTATAGTATATTGAAAGCAATCCCACTCAATCACAAAGGTTGTCTTGCTCCTATCCTCCAACACGATTTTGATTTGGTGGTACCTAGAGAACCCATCAGTGAAGGAATATGCTTCTTGGACACCTACATTGTCCAACACTTCATCCATGAATGGAGTCGGGAAGGGATCATGCACACAAGCATCATTCAGTTTTCTAAGATCCACACATATCCTTATCTTATCCTTCTGATTCTTATCTTGCATCACCATTGGGCTTACCCAATCAGATTCTTCCACAGGCTCAATGATGCCTGTTGCTAGCATTTTGTCTAGATCTAAGCAGACCTTCTCCTTGTATTTTGGATTTAGGTGGTAAGGCCTCTACTTAACTGGCGTCTTGTCGGGTTTTAACGTGATCTTCATCACTCCTAGATCTCCAATTATTCCTTTCAAATCCATAAACTTGGTAGGGAATAAGTCCTAATATTCATGGAGTAATTCAATGACCTCATCCACCATCATCCCAGTAATCTCCAATCTTCATGAATTTGGGTTCTACCTACGTACCAATGTTCACTTGTTTTGTTTTCACCGATGTAGTTATATCAGGGTTCCCAATATACGATCCTTGAACCTCGCGATGGCCTTCTGTTTCTGGAATGTTAATCTTCACAGATCTTCATCCTCCTCTTTAGTAGTTACATTATAGCATTCTAACATGTGACTCAGCTAAGTAGCTCATTGAGGCTGAATCAGGTCTAAAGGATCTTGTGGTATCCTAAAGATGGCTACTTTCACTTCTTGTAGCACTTCATTAATACTATCAAACCCTTCCTAAAATCTGAATGTCATCATGAATCCTTCTCGCAAGATATCCCATTCACCTATCCTATGTCGTAGCTCTATTTCTATATACCAATTCATTGGGATAACATCTAGGGTGTGACAGAACAGGTGCACCTACTCTGGTTGTGGCTTTTCTCCATAAGCCTATGTCCATTTGGCCAGATGCGTGCACGGATCATTCTATCCATCGTACTTGTCTGTAAGTCACATCTTAAGCTTCCCAAATCATCATCTCATCATCCTCCTACATTCACGTCAATCATCAAAGCCTCCCTTGTGCGTATCACACCATCTTGCGGGCGTAGTGCGCAGTGCCCAGTCCAAGGCTTGGAAATGTTGCTTTTCTGGAACCTCCCTTTCAAATGCATCCAAAAATATATCTACCTCATTTAGACCATCATATATAGGAATATCTCTTTCTTCTGACGACACACAGTGCAACGACCAGGTCATCATGTCGCAATTCAGTGTAGTTACTTCATGTAACTGATTCTGCCAACATTCTATTTCTTCTTCAAAATTCGAAGTGCAGGAAATTTCATGATCCCATGTAATCCATCCAACAACAGTGGGATTCACCTAGTCTTGGTCTCACAGTGTTATCTTATATATTCAATCTAGATCATCATCATTCTCATAATCGTGGACTAGTTCTGTATAGCACTATCCTTTAGTAGGATCCAGGGGTATTATTACACAGAGTGATTTCTTCTCAAATATCATCTTTCGCTTCCTTAGATTAATTACCCTATTCATATTGGTAGCCCAGTCGATTCCCAGGAGCACAGGGTAGGGATTTCTATCATCCACTATCTCTATTACTTCAAAATATGCTAGCATGCTCGCTACCTCAATATCCATGGTCAACCCCTACAGCCGCCCTAATGGGTATGATTTTTTGCTGATTCATCGTCCTTAGCTGAATCAGAGACATTACAGTGTAGGTCTCCCCATTTTCTCCCAAGTCTACTTTGGTAGGACATTCACATATAACCCCAGGTCCAAAATGACCTAATCCATTTCATACTTTCCTATTTGTGCAGTCAGTCTCATCTCCCGTCATGTCCTTGTTTTATGCTTGCCAATATTTCGTACCACATGCGGCTCACCTGGCACGGTTCCAACACATTTATTGATGAGTTCTTGTAGCCCTTTTATAGCCTTACTGTCACGCAGTAACTTCATATAGGTTTCCACGAAAGTTGTGAGCATAGAGGGGTCCATCTCCGACTCAGGATTATCCTTCCTTCTTGAGGTGGAGACCTCAACAAAGCTCTTCTTAGCTTCCATGAAGGTTTCATGACCATGCTCCAAATCAAACTCAGCCTCTTTCATTGGGTCTTTGCGAACCCATGTACTATCTTCTCCTTGTCATCTCCCATCGTGATTCCACTCCATGGCACTATATTTATTTTCATATCTTCCTCACACAGTTCATACCTCATCATTTGTAGTTTCTAAGTCGGGGGAGGCGGTAGTGCCCCTTTGTCATGCATCCTAGTTATCAACGTGTCACAATCTTCTATTTCATGATGAAACAGTGTACAATACTTGCATGATGAACACGTTTGATTAGTTCAATCAAGGGCCTAGTGTCCTACTCCTCCACAATTGTGGAAAATCAACTGTCCTCGACCTCTACCAAGTCCCCCTCCACCTCAGCCTCGTCCATGCCCCAGAAATCTTGTCCACACCATCCCTGCATTCTGGTCAAGGGGTTGTGTTTCGGCCTAAACCCTATAGGTGGGAGTTTTATCCATCATGAATTCATGGCTCCTGCAAGTACGCTCATCATGTCCTCCCAACCTACAAAAGTTGCAGAACAATTGTTGTGGTGCTTGTATATACTTTTGTAGCAAGTCATAGTTATCCATAGCATGTTTTCCGGCTACCTGATAGATATCACACCATAAAGAAGACATCGTGCTAGGCCCTACTTGAGCTTCCAGCCTTAAAGGCATTGGTCCTCCTCCTGCAAGGTAATTTTCAAAGACCGGGCAATGGTCTTTGTCATGACCATGATTCTTGCATTTCAAGCACCATATCTCCTCGCGTACCTCTAGCCGAACCATCCTGTCCTGCTTTAGACTTTTCATCTTGAGGCACAGATTCTTTAGCTACACATGGATCTACTAGAATTCTAGATTACTATCTTGCATCGAAGTCTCATGTAGGTTCATGGAAATCTCCAAGACCTTTGCCTGAGTTGTTATATTTTGTTGCGATAGTGCACTCCTTAAGTGTGGTAGTAGCGAAGCCATAAACCACTCGCGATGTTTTCCACCTGTCAAGTTCATGTTGGCTTCACAGATCATACATTTCATCCTCTGATCTAGTTCCCAAGGCATCTTGCCTAGTTGCATCATGATCTCTTTGAATCCCATAATCGACTAAGCTTCAGATTTAGGATTGCTAAATTTCCTATTTAGTGTTTCCTGGATGTCTGCTAGTCCAGCATTTGGGTTATCGTTAAGTAATTAATATACTAGGTTAGCACACGATCTTGTAGAGCACTAACTAGTGTTTCTTTCTTTATATGATCATCTGTCACACCTTGAGCTTCCCAGATAGCCCTCAAAATGAACTAGAATTGGTCTGGGTCTTCATTTCCCAAGCCCTTGAACAAAGGCAACTTCACTGTATTTGCCATACTGAACCATGATGGAGGTGGAGTTGGTACGGGTGAAGTTGGAGGCGATGGAGGTGCAGTCAGAGGTGGTGTGGGTGGAGGTGGTATTCACGGAAATACTTGTCTTATTAACTGAATAGCACTTCATGGAGAAACCTCCGCTATCGCTTTTTCATCCCTTCGCGGAGCTGAAATCAAGGGGCTATACTCCGGACCCTTATTTCCTTTGTTCCTATAAGTTTTTCTGCTTCACGTAGTCCTAAACATCAAGGTAGTTGCATAACCCATTTTTCGCACAAAAACATTTTAATCCAAGTATTCAAATATTTTACGTACTTACCTCGCGGTCCTTTAAAAAAGCGTCGCTCCAATTCACTATAGCGGACTGAGGTGTCAACCTCAAATTCAGTCACAAATCCTCCTATGGTGTGATCGAGACAATGATCGATAGCATGGGGAATCTTATCCTCTTATGCTTCCAACCTTCACACTAGCTCTGGGGTCCACTCAATAGGACCGTCTAGTTTCCACCTTCCTTGGCTATCTTCTAGCTTCGCAATCCACTCATATAGCTCAAGAGGGAAAGAACAATTTTTTTTGTGAATATCTATATACAGGTAATCCAACCACTATTCTTTTGATAGTCATGGGTTTTTGTTCTCCTGTGCCGCAAATTTGTGTATCTTTCTATCCAACCAGTCTCCAATCTCCTTCTTAGTTGTATTCTAGTGATACGACATCACACACCTCTTATGCAGATTCCAGTCCCATCAATGAAACCATTTGTTGGATTGAGGGGGCTTGACCCAAGTTCAACGTTAATTAGCCAAACAAATCCCTACACTACTGGCCCTTTCGAGATCAGCCTGTGGAGCATAGACTAAAGTCTCACTCGAAGCAGTATGAGGGGATGGTAGAACCAAGTTTCCGCACCCTTAAGATGGTTGTGATGTCAGTTTATTCCGGCTATACCTACCTTCATGCAAGTTTCTTAGCCCTCTATTGCACCCTTCAATAACTTCGCGAAAGGGTACAATTTGTTTTCGTGCAACCCTAACCTGCAGGTCAGGGACTTTTGTGCTGCTAGGGCAACGAACTGCGATATCTCCCAAACTAGGCTAAGCGTCTTACTTATCTTATTAACCGATCTTAGTTAGCTTCACATAAACATATGTTCTTACTTGTGTTCACTTAACCAACACATTTACATACATTCACGCATCATATAAGCATTATAAGTAAAATTCATACCCAACATAACAAGATGCATAAATAGGAAATAAAGATGCAAAAATTGTAGAATACTTCTCTTTATTGATAATTTTGGATGATTACAGACTTGACCCACCCTGCGCACTCAACTATAGGGGTTTGTGCACTCAGCTGTAGACTTCTACCCTAGGCTATTGCGTGCTCAACTGTAGAGCCTCTACCTACGCTATGACCAAAGACTTAGACTTCTTTCTCTAAAGCTATGAATCTCTTCATCGTTTTTTATTTATCTAACTAATTAGAGCTTAGCTCTATTTATATAATCCCATGGTCTGCAGACCATGGGTAGATATTTTACAGCATACATTACATTTCCAAAATAAGGACCGACAACCCTATGACTCTTTAACACCTACACACCCTGTGACCACAAAATGTGGAGTCTTTACACTTGGATTACAAAATTTGACCAAAATATGGGCTCTTATCCAAAAAAATGCCCTTGGGCGATCCTACACCCAACACTGAGCGATAAATAAAGGGAGAAGGAGATAGCCAAGATGAAGGAAGAACTTGAAAAAATGAAGAAGCAACTACAAAAAGAAATGAAGCATATGCAGAAAGAATTAAGAAAAGAACTGAGGAATGGATTTTATGTTGGGAAAAGAGTGTACTAGCTAGTTAAGGAATTGCATGCAAGAAATCAATGGAAAAGGACAAGGCATTTGATCAGAAATTTGGTTAAGAATGCTTAGAGAAGTTGAGTATGAGGAAGAAGAAAATCAATATGAGGTTATTTGTGCAATGGAACAAGGATCTTTCCTTAGAGAAGATGAAACTGGTGAAGATACTTGAGAGAGACATTTTTAGAGTCTCACAAGTTGTTTGGAGAATCAATATATGATGACAGAGTCATTTACTGAGACAAAAGGGCATAAAGATTTTAAATTTGACAATTGGTGTCTGAATGCAAGAGTTGTTTTAGATGAAAGAAAATACACTAATTTTACCTCTGCCAAAAGGAAGAACAATCTATAAGTACTATTAAATAGGTTATAAAGAAGAAAGGGTTTTCTTGGGAGGATGATTGAGATGAATACTATGATCCATGGTCAAATGCAACCATGAAATAATATCCTGAGTTCTAAGAGAACATGTATACTAATGGTATTAAGGAGGAAGCTATTATAATGGAAGAAGAAGATGAAGATTTAATGGGCATCTTGAAGATTTCACTACTGCATGAGGAAAGAATGTTGGAAGCACCAAAGGAGACTTCAAAGTATCATATTTTTAAGACCAAAAATTGGTTCGTGTCTACAGGTTATGAATATTTGCAGGAAATGGTGAAGTGGATTGGAAATAATTCAATTTATGAAGTACAAGAATCTATGGAAGAAGACCTATAAGATTTCATAGGAGTAAGCATGGAAAAGATTGCAACATAATTGAAATTTTTAGAAGACTAGTTGGAGAATCTAAGAACAATGGATTGCGACAGACCAAGTAAGGACATGATTGTGTTTTCCATGAAGGACATGTAGCAACAATTCAATAGCAATGATAACAAGATCCAACAAAAAATGTAAGAGATGATGAGAGTAGTTCCAAACAATTTGTACCTTGATGTAACAATAAAGGATAACTAGTGAGCCTTGGTATTGCACCAAGAATGTTGCAACTCCCCAAGGGCTCCTCACCTCAAATTATCAACTCGGTGTTCGTACAAACTTTGAGGTGATAGTGTTATATGCACAACAGATGGGATTTCACTCATTCCACCCTCATTTATGACATTAGATAAACAAGTGGACAAAGTCCCTTCCTTCTATTGAACTAGAATGAAATATTGATAAAAGGAAAAATTGGAAATTGCTTCTAAGTATGAAAATACAAATGTCATTGACTCAACTAGTAAAACCCTTACTACTCAATTCATGAAAAGATAAAGGCTAACCTACTTACAGAAATGAAGCGATGTTATATTGCAGAATTCATCAAATTACCTCATCTACTTAAAGAAAAGAAGCTAATATATCATGTATAACTCATCAAACTACCAATCAGAATCACAGGTACCATCTACCTAGTTAATAGTTGCTCATAAGCCAATAACCTACTTGAACGATAAAAAAACTACTCTATTCTGTTTTTGTAGTGAAGACAAGGAATATTTGAAGTGGCCTAGGAGTTTTTCCTAAGCATATTATCACAAATTCACATAATTGTGCATATATGTTAAGTCAAAGTTGCAGTGTGGGTTGAAAATCATGAAGATAGGATGCTATATGTTTTCCATGGACCTTTAATGCTACAGGCAGGATTGTAAGCCACACGAGAGAATCAAAGTGGCTTTTGAAGGTGAAAACATTGGCTTGAGGGTAGGGAGAGGTGAATAGTAGTTGAAGCAAATGAAAGGAGGTTAGTTTGAGCCCCTAGCCAAGCTCAGGACCTCTCAGACACCTATCTTGCACTAGGATGAGTGTTTTTGGGATGGGGTCCCCTGGGTCAATTTTGGGGTTAAAATAACCCGTGTTGATGTATTTTTTGTAAGTAATGTAAAGGCTCTGTGATTTGTGGATGCGGAGCGCATAGATGGTTAGTAGTCAAAGGGGTTTTAGCCCCTTGTTTACGTAAAAGTTGAGTCACTTTTGAGATCCATCCATGGTCCGTGGACCATGGGATTGTATGTAAAAAGATATAAATGGGAGTGTCATAGAGAGTCTAAGGCAGGTCATGATGGATAACAAATGAAGTCTTAGAAGTCTTAGTGCGGATAAGTGGATCAGATAGGAGAGAAAATCTCTACATATGAGTGTGCAGAAGCCTAGGTAGAGTCTGCAGCTGAGTGCACGGACCCCTGTAACTGATTGCCCACGGTAGTTTTGAGGCTGTAAATATGAACTGAAGATCAATAAAGAAAGCTGTCAAAGAAATATTGTGCATATATGTTTATCTCTATTACATCTTTTTATGATATATGTTGTGGATGAATATTGTATTTATGAAATATTAATCTAATAGTGTGTGGATCTATTGAATAAATGTTAAGTGTGTACGCAAGTATGTTTATACAATTTCACAGTGAATGTGTTGAATTTTGTTATTTTTACTAAATAACTTAAGTATATCTATGTGAAAACTAATTAAGGGTTGTTCTACGATCAGTGTAAGTGGTTAAATCGACTAATAAAGGTCTATAAAAGTCGATCATAGCCCTTCATGAAGGTTTGAAAGCTGTTTTGATAGAGTTGCAGTACCAAGCCCTAAGGGATTAACGATCTTCACGAAGGTAGATCTCAGACGCTAAAAGACATCACACTCCTTTCTCGATGCAAAAAATTGGTTCTTGCATCCCTCCACACTGATTCGAGTGAGACTATATCCTGCACTATGCGGGTTGTTGTCGAAAGGGTCAGTAGGGTAGGGATTTGCTAGTTTGTGCAACTAACTCTGAACCTGGGTCAGGACCCCCTAATCCAACAAATGGTTCCATTACCAAGACCAGGACCTACTTGAAGGAGATGTGTGATGTCACAACACTAGAATCTGATGAAGAAATAAATTGAAAATTGGCTATATAGGTATTTTTATATGGAGATACACAGAATTTTCTTTTGCACCTTCTCGATCGAATTATATGAGTGGTTAGCTAAGTTGGCAGACGGTTAAGGGAGGTGGAAGCTTGATGGATCAATAGTATGGACTCCAAAACTGGTATGACGAGTAGAATCCTCTGAAGGAAAAATCACGTGGGCTGTCGATCACTAGCTTGATTGAATTATAGGAGGATTTGTTCTCAGAATTTGCAGTTGATACCTCAGTCAGCTATAGCGAAGCGAAGCGACGATTTTTCATGGGACTGCAAGGTAAGTATCTAGGATATTTGAATATCTGGATTAAGATGTTTTTATGTGAAAAACAGGTTCTTCCATTTCCTTGATGTTCGAAGATACGCGAAGTGGAAAAGTATTTAGAAATCGAGAGAAATCAATTCCAAAATATAGCCCGTTGATTGGACCTCCTTCGAGCGACGATGAGGGAGCAGTACAAGCCTCACCGTGGAGTGTTGTCCATTTGATAAGACAGGGTTTTCCATAGACACATCTTCCATCCACTCTGCCTCCACCTCCACCTCCACCACATACACCTTCGCCCACACCTCCACCACCACCACTGCTATTTAACATGTCAAACACAATGAACTTGCCAATTCTCAAGGACATAGGGAGTGAAGACACAAAGAAGTTCTAGTCTTTTGCGAATGTTGTGTGGATAGCACATCAAACTATTGATGATGATATAAAGAAGGCACAATTGGTCACCACTTTGCAGGATCGCACGCTGACTTGGAATATTAAGGATTGTTCTGATAATCCTCTAGCAACACTAGTAGAGACTAAGACTGCTTTAAACAAAGAGTTTAGTAAGCTAAAGCCCGACTCGTGGTCAGTAGTTGGATTTAAGGAAATCATGATGAGGGTTGATGAGATGCCTTAGGAATTAGACCAAAAGGTTGAAATGTGTGATCCATGAAGCTAACATGTAGCTCATAGATGGTCAGCATCGCAAGTGGTTTATAGCTTCTCTTCTGCCCCACTTAAGGACTACTTTATCGCAGCAATAGATAGGAACTCAGGGAGAAGCCCTAGAAATCATGATGAGGTTGCACGTGATGCCTATTCAGGATGCAACCATGGGGGTATAACAAATTCACTCTTATTTACAGAGCCTATGCTTAGAATTGCATAGATTGAAGAAAGACGAGGAGGCTAAGACAAAGGTGCGCATGGAAGTCTAGTGTCTAAAATGTAAGAGCCAAGGGCATGATAAAGACCATTGTCCCATTTTCACAAACTATATCATAGGAGGAGGACCAATTCCCTTGAGGCCAGAAGCTCCAACAACACTAGGCATAGGGTTTGTGCTATGGTGTGCTATTTTCTAAGTTGTTGGACAACATGTGATGAATAACTGCCATTTTCTTCAAAAATTTGTCCAAACAGCTGAGTAGTTGTTATGTAACTTGTACAAATCAATGGGCCATAATGAGCACCATTATCGCAGCTATGAGGTGATGATGGAAAGAATGCCTACATATCAGATGTAAGCAGAAACTCAGCCTCCAGATCAGGGTGCCAAGGGGTCATGTAGAGGTTATTAGGGAAGAGAAAAAGGCCAAGGAGGAAGAGGGTTTGGTAGAGGCCGAGGACAGGTTATGTATTAAAATTGTGGAACACCGGGGCACTAAGTGCGGGAGTTTTGGAATCAAACATGCCCATCATGTCAATACTGTAGTGAGTTTGAGTACACTATAGAAGAATTCCCTGTGTTGATAACTAAGATATAGGAGAAAAAGATGTAGCCTCAGCAACCTACGCAAAACTTATAGATGATGAGGGTTGAGCCCCGTGAGGAAGATCACAGCATGAATATAGTGTTGAGAAGTGGAATAAAAAGTGGCAATGATAAAATAAAACAACCTAAAGAGGATGGATGGGTCTACAAGGCCCCATAAAAATAAGTTGGTTTGATCTGGAGTGCACGAAGGAAACATTTATTGAGGCCAAGAAGACCTTTGTTGAGGCCTCCACCTCAGGAAGCCAAACTAAAGTACAAGAACCCAGCGCACCTACAGAGGTTGATCCCTCTGTTCTTACCACTTTCTTGGAGGCCCGCATGAAACTTCTACACAATAGAAAAGTTGTGAAAGTCTTGCAGGAGTTAATAAAAAAATGCTCTGACAAAGAAAATGCCCCTGATGGACACAATGTAGTTCAAAAAATTGGCAAACATAAGGCTAGAACGGGGCGCGAGATGCACCTCACCACGCAGATATGAGATTATGAGATGGACCAGGTCATCCTGGACCTAGGGTCTGATGTGAACATTTTGCGAAAACAAACGTGGAAAATAATGGGGAGACCTACGTTGCAGTGGTCTTTGATCCATCTCAGAATGGATCAAGTACAGTGAAAGAAAAGTGTGGAGATACGCAGGCGCAGAAGCGCTACATGTGTGCAGATACGTAGGCCCAGAAGCGCTGCAGATGCGGAGGGGCACAGGTAGTTCATAAGACACAGAGCGCAGGTACGCAGGAAGTCAGTGAGGCACAGTGCGTGGGTACGCAGGGAAGCAGTAGGAAACAGTGCGTACTTCTACGCAGGGGTTCTATGGGTGAAGCTGCGTACTTCTCATGAAATCTATTTAGCTGCCCCTGTTTATTATTGTTGTGTTCTGGGTTTTGAAGTGATGTCTATTTTTTGGTATTAAGTTCTGATAACAACAGTGATTGATTATACATTGATGGATGAATGGATCAGGTTGATGACTCACTTGTATATGTATTGAACTAGTGCTTGGGTAATTCAGAAGGTTGTTTGATTATGAGCTTCAATGTTGTTGGGCCCAGTATGAAAATTATATCTCGTATGTTGCCGAGAGCTACAGAAGATTCTATCAATACTGGGCGCATCGTACGTTGCCGAGAGCTACAGAAGATTATGTCATACAGTTCTTGTTCCATATATTTGTGCGTTATGGTCTTCCAAGAGATATAATTACAGACGGTGGACCACCGTTTGTTGGGAACAAAATAGTTTCAATACCAAAAACTATCATGTCCAGCACAAAATCACTACTCCATACCACCCACATGCAAATGGTCAGGTAGAAAGAAGCAATAAAATAATAGAAGCAATCCTAACAAAAACAATCGCGTCACATAGACGTGATTGGGCTGCCAGACTACCAGAGGCACTATGGGCTTACAGAACAACATGGAGAAGTACCAGTGGTTACTCACCTTATCAATTAGTGTTTAGCAAGCAACCCATTTTTCACATAGAATGCGAAATCCAAACACTGCGAACAACACAGGAAGTTGGCTTAGATTTAATGGAGGCACAGATTAATCGATTGCAGCAGATCAATGTGCTTGATGAAATCAAGCTCTCTGCACTCCAAAATACTGCACTTATCCAACAACAGCAAGCTAAATGGCATGATGCTCTCATTAAAAATAAAGTCTTCCACGAAGGAGACTGGGAACTTTTGTACGATTCCAAGTTTCAGGACTTTCCCGGGAAACTCCAAACTCGTTGGTTGGGACCATATGAAATCCAGAAGGTACATGACAATGGTACTCTTACTGTAATCATTATTGGCGGTTCTGGATATGCCTTCAAGGCAAATGGCCACCGAGATCGCCTTTATCGCGAACCACTCACTTCGGGAGTCCTTCTACCAGCAGCTACGCCAAGACTCTGATATGGAAATTTTGGGGGAGGGAGAGAAGTCTTCCTCACCTATGATTCATTAAGTAATTTATCTCTTTTCACAGTTTGTACATAATTTCTTTTGTTTTTGTACATATTTTTGAATCAAATGCTTTGCCGTTACTTTTCAAACCAGCAGTAATGTTATTATTTTTGTTCTTCCTTTTCTCAAAGGGACAACATTTTTCATTTTGCTGTTCCTTTTTCAAAAGAACAGAACCTATTGGAGCGGCCGTCATTTTGCTTTAATTTTGTTCTTTTTCTTTATTTTTGCTTTCTGCTGTTCCTTTTCCAGAGGAACAACATTTTTGATTTTTTTTGTTCCTTTTCCAAAGGAATGGCATTTGTGTGTCTTGCTGTTCCTTTCCAAAGGAACAACATTTTCGATTTTTGTTGTTCCTTTTCCAAAGGAACAACATTTTCGATTTTTGCTATTCCTTTTCCAAAGGAACAACGTTTCTGATCTTTGTTATTCCTTTTTCTAAAAGGAACACCACTTGTATTCTTTTGCTCTTCCTCTTTGAAGCAACAACATCCTCGTATTCCTTTTACTTGTTCTTGTTCCCCTTGCTGTTTTAAATTAAGGATGCTTACTGTTCCTGTTCTTTCAAGTATTTTGGAATACACTTATGCACTTATGCAATGGATACAAAATCACAACATATTGAAATCAGGCGAATTATAAAATCGTTATTTTTATAAGAAATTGCTCTGGATTGGTAAAAGGACAGAGGGAAGGACACACTTACCTATTCTCTTTTGTTGTCACTGCTTCACTAACTCTGCTCTGATTGGTTATCTTCATCATGTTGGTTCCTTTTAAATCCTCTTTGATTATTATTCAGGAATAAGAGCAAAGGGTTTATATCTTCCTATTGAGATGTTAAGACTTCTTCCACCATTCCCACTCTTAAGGAGTGTTGAACCACCCTTTGTGTATAAATGGGATAGTACTTTATGAAAAATAAAAAAAGAAGAGAAAAAAGAGCAAACTGACTTATTTATATAAAGTTGTCAAATGCAAGATAGGGGATCTCACCAAGAGCGAGCCTATCATGATCATGAGGAAGAAAGTGAAGTGGCATTCTCACTATGGCCACCACACCAGGGATATGGTCCAAAAGGTATATCAAATAAAGAACCCTTGAAATAGGAGGTCTCATCATAAGCCGACCTGCCCACCTTTCGCTCCTTCCTCGTGAATGGCATTATGGCTAACTGGTCACCAAGCCAGCATAATGGCCTACATTTTGACATCACACAACACTTCCTAAGCATACACAAACGATCATGGTTCCATGGGTGAAATAAACAACTCTGCCAAGGTTATGGACACCTATCGGTAGCAGATGTTATTGGGAAATCTAGTGTCTATGCAGAACTGCTAGTCCCACTAAGGCTGGTAGCTACCTTAGAAATAAACAAACTAAAACCACTTACATTTTCCTTTATGAGAAGTAGATAAGAGGGGAATAATGGAGACCAACCTCTATCTTGCGCTTGGTTCCTTGCTCGATTCCTCTCCCTTCTGATAGATCTTCGTCATTCGCTTCTTCGTCTACCCAGCTTCAAAGAGCACCTGTAGAATCAAAGCAGCATAACAATATCCAAGAACATAGATCTACTATCATAAACAATATAGGACCAGATATATATTGACCACACAAATGCATATATCATCAATCATACAAGAATGTGGAGGAAAAGTTGAATAACTTTATTAATAATCAAGAATAGCAAAGAGGATTACAACCAATTGTTCTGACCCAGCATCATCCTCTCAGCAAGAAAGCCCTTCTTCACCTCATGAAAAGCTTAGATCACCCAACACTATGATGTTACACCAAGAAACCAGCAGCACTTCCTTACAAGATACAAAATTCCAACCTATGGATCTCTGGGATGAGGGATCCATATATAGATGTTTGCAAGGGGGGTGAGTTAGCTTTTGAGATTTGATTCGTGTCCTCTCTCTGATAGTTCTTGATTCCACTTGGAGATTGATGATCTCTTACTCATCCCTGGGCGAATGCAGAGAGGCAAGTGTCACAGGAGAAGTTTCTGGAAGATTCCATGATCCTCCACCTTGCAAATTGACCCTGCCATTTGTCCACTCTCGCCCATCGCACCCCATAGAAGGGATTTTTCAGTATGCATCACACCTCTCATGTGTATTTAGGTGGGATGCAGCGCACTTTCACCATGGAGCAGGTGAGATGGTCCAGTTTTGACCATTTTTGAGTAGTTTTTCATGGAGAACTTCTGGGAGAAAATGTAATCAGTTGACCTTGTTCTTTTAGAGGTTGGAACAACACTTTTAAGGACTTAAGAGCCCTTGGTTTATGGACATTTATGATTGGGGTTGCAGTGCCCAAAAATGTCTATAACAGTTGCCCCCTAAAGCATGAGGTCATTAATCTGTTGATGTCAGGTGAAATGCTTTACCATGAGGATCTGAAGTTTTTTTGAGCTGGAAGGTGACCTATAATAAGATACAATACAGTACATTATCTTCATAATATTTTCATGATCTAGCTGAGGCGGGCATTCCCATGCTCAGCTTTACAAATTCATCTTCATGTACATAAGACAGACAATCGTCTGAGTATAGACTGATGATTCTGGTAGAGCCATCACCCCTTAGGTTGGATGATTATCTGTGCAGTAATGATGTGCATTTGATGTCTTTATTTTCCTGAATATATATCACAGCCTCGATGGATGAAACTAGATCCGAGGTCTTCAATCTCGTTCGATCTTCACTCAAAGTACAAGTCGATCCATGTGAGAGATCTTCTGGAGTCGAACATGGAAAGACATCGCCTGATTACCAACCAATAATGAAAGTTGTTAACAGGCACAAGAGGAATCACTGATAATGATGATGACCCTCAAGGTATTGCAGTACAATTCATGTGGTGTGAATAAGGGACTTGGTGTTGAACACCACACAAAATCTTCCGATCAAAGGCCATTGATGTAAACCTGTCGCCGGAAGTGAGAAAATTGACATTGAGGCATGAAAGCTTCAAAGTACTGAAAGGGTTGTTCCTAGATCGACTTCTTGGATAATGAGCTGATGTCGACAAGAAGTGACCCATCATAGGAAGGCCTTAGTGAATCCCACATCAATGACACGGAACGGAGCAAATGATTTTAATGGAGGTGAAAACGATCTGATGATATAAGGTTCAGGGTGGCGGTCATGAAAGAATGGAGTGTAAATGTACCGCAGTGGATGAGACACAGGTGAATTCTCTGAGCGACTTCTCTTGAACATATCGGCGACACTGACATGATGGATTGGTAGCGTTAACCCCAAATATGGATGGTGTGATGGACCCATGGTGATATGACCAGTGAACGGAACAACCCAACCCGACTCGAATGTGGAGTGAAAGTGTCATGTTCAAGAGCGACTTGCTACCAATAAAGTTTCTTCAAGTTTTCTTCCCAATTTTTCCCCAGTCATTGCTGACCAGTACCTCTTTATTTTTTTCAAGCTTGAGGAGGATAACATATGCTTGTTCTATAATTTTCCCTTCGGGCAAACCCATCACTATGTTTTAATGAGCCTAGCGATAGTGAAACTCGTTCTTGTCTGTATGGACAAGTTTGTCGCTATTCAGTTTTAACGAGTTTAACGACAAAGATAACTCGGTCCTTTTCAATTTTAGAGAGTCTAAAAAGGGACGTAAAGAAAACTCTAATAATCCTTTTTCGTCATATAATCCCTTGAGTTCAAAAAAGTATAAAACCATACAAAAGGGATGAATTTTCAGTACTTTTAACAAGCCGAACAAAATAAGCGCTCGATATTTTTGTGTAATAATCCCTCAAGTCCAAAAAGATTAAAGTCTAAAGGAGGGATAGCACTTCTGGTCACTTTAACAAGCTGGAGAGGCCAATTACTCGGCAATATTTTCATATTTTACGATTCAGTTGAAAAGAGCTTAAAGGAGACTCGTTTTTTGAGGAACGAGTGATAATTTTGGGTAGCAGCTAATTCCAGGTAAGGTTTGGAATTTTCCAATCATGGCAGTGTCACAAGGATGGCTAACAAGATCACTCTTCGCAGTTGTTCCTCAAAAAGGGTAAACAATCAAATGGAGGTGAATGATCGGCTAATACAGAGTGGAGGTGATGATGAGAACACGACCAAGGCTTCAAAGGCTGATGATAATACATTCATGATGGTTATTTACCGGAAGCTGGTTCATTTTTTAATGAGCTTAAACTCTGAGGGAACATTTGCTCATTGCTTATGTTTATTTTTTAAGAGCTTGAATTCCACATTAAAACTGCTTGATCCAGTCGTATAATAAGGATGTCTCATTTAAAAATGGCATTTTTTTCAAAGCTTTTCCCCGCATCCTTTCTTTATGCAAGTTAGGAAACGACCAATCCTATGAGTTTAAAGGGTTAGAGGACCTACAAATTTAAAAAATAAATGGTCGCTCTTTGCTTGCATGCCCCCAGGTATAGTGAAGTAGAGTTTCCAGGTTACCCCTCAATTTGCAGAAAAAACATTTGTTTTATCGGGAAAGGCCTACCTTTTAAAAGAGGTATCTTATTCCAATCTAACCCCATTTTCCTAAATGGATGGGTGTGACAACCAATCATATATCCTTAGCAGAAACCTACCCTATACCCAAGGTTTTCCTGTCGAAACAGGCCAGGGTGCATGCCCCCTGGGTTTCAGTCATATCCTCCGAATCACTCGCGCTCATCAGGAGGACGGACTGGGGATTGATGAGACATTCCTTGCATGAAAAGACCATTCAGGGATGGTATATGACTATTTTATATGTGTGAACCGGGGAATGAAAGTTGGTCTACGAGCTTGACCATTCTTCCTTCATGCGGAAAACACATTACTCTAAAGAGTGAGGAGACAATGGCTCCCATGCAATAAATATAGTCACATCCAAGGAGTAGATTATAATCCAGGGGTCCTTGGACTACCATTACGTTCATGTGAACGGTTTTCCTTCTCAATGTTATCGGTACATTGGGAAGGATCCCTAACGGTCGACTAGTTCCTTTGTCAAAGCCTGTTAGATTTCTCATTTCAGGCAAAAGCGGTGGCGAACCAAGCACTTTCCAAGAAGTTGAGGAAAGGATACTCATAGAAGCCCCTTCATCTATGATGGTACCAGCCATGACCATTCTGTATATTTGAGCAATGATTCGAGATGGTACACTAGCCAGTAAGTGGGGTCTGCCTAGTAGATTCCAATCAAAGGAAACAACTAGGTTTCTTGGAGGTGGGACCGAATAGATGGCCGGATACGACTCTGAAGAACTTCCTTCCTACGGTAAAGGAATGGGTAGACTGCCCCCATGTTCATCAGAGTCTGTGCTTACAAAGAGAATTTGGACGGTGTCGTTCTTATTCTCTCCGGTGACTGTATCATCTTAAGATGGATCTTCTGAAGGCAAGACCGGGTCAATTGTCGCCTCGACCTTTTGACTTTCATCTGGTGTGGATTCAGATGGTTTATCTTCAATGATAGACGCTTCGGCGGACCATAATGGTGTATCAGTCGGATTTTCAACTAGTGACGGACTCGGCAAGAGCTTCTTATATCCAGGAGGAAGTGGTAACGGTGAAACTGGACGATCGTCCAAAACTCTTTTAGCCTCATCTAAGAAGGGAAAATGGTGGACGGCATGATCACCTTCACACAGTTTACAAGGAAATTTAAATTTTCCTTTTTGTCCAAAGGCTTCACTTTCACTAGTTGACGGTGTATTTTCAACATGATCATCAGAGGTTGATAACACCGGATTGTGCAAACAAGGAGACTAGTCCCTTAAGATCCGAGGGATGCAAGGACAATCTCGATGATAGTGGTCTCCTTTGCAAATGGCACATGGTGATTTAGGCCTGGACGGTGCAGTGTGTGGATTTTCGCTAAATGATGCCTGGTCGCCCCTTTTCACCTTTGGCTCCTTCTTCTTCTTCTCTTTCTTCTTCTTCTCCTTCTTCTTCTCGGTTACTTGATTTTTGGCTTTACCAGCTTCATCAAGCGAAGAGGAAAGAGGAGAGGAAGAATTGGACGAAGTAGAAGGTTGGGGGGTAACTCTGGTATCATTTAGTTGCTGACTTGATTGTTCAGGAATCACGGTGTTTTGAACGACAGAGGTTGAGAAGAGCCATACAGGCAAGCCAATTGTCAATCCTGGAAGCGATAATGTGGCCATATGGGGTGCACCAACATCTCCCCAAGAGGAGAAAGGACTAGGATTTACCCCAAGGGGAACTCCTTGGTTAGTGGAATCCATTTTTCTCAACCTAAGACCAACGTAGGAAAGGTGATATTTATTCTGATTAAAATAAATTTTAGACGCTTTGACACAACTTGTTTTTTCAATTTTTAAGAGTCGAGAAAAAAAAAAAGATGACTCTAGTCGCCTTCAATTTTTAATGAGCTTGAAGTGACAAGTGCTCAGATGGACCTTTTCCTTTAAGGAGTCTAAAAAGGAACAAAAGAGACTACTCTGGAAATCTAGACAGAGGGATTACCAAACCAATCGCAAAACTGGAGAATACTTTTTACGGTACGGCATTCAATCTTCCCAAATGTTGTGTTCAGTGCATTGCGATCGATAGGGCAGCAGACACGGCTTCCTATGGATAAAGGATAAAGCCTATTGTGGTCTCCCAATATATACTCGACGGTACGTGGGAGCACAAGTCCGTACTGGCACTTATCGTCTCAAAGTGGAAGAATCACCCAACCAACAATGAAAACAACAGTTACCAGGCTTTACGACGCTGGAATACGTCTCTAGCCTAGACATCTAAATGTTGTGTGTTAGGTTCCAAAGCGTTTTTAGATTCATTAAATTTATTTTACAGTTGATCTTGCTTAAGAAATTTGCCTTTCAGGTTCATCGCATGATGTAGATATACAATTTCCTAAAATGCAATCTAAGATGATAAAAAATCGTTTAATCTTCTTTTTGCAATGAAAATCCTAGCTACTAAGGAAAGAGAGACGAAATTCTTTCAACATAGAGTAGAGAGCACACACTATATGCACTGTCCTAAATCAAACCAACAAACAGTCTAAATGCAAATGCACATGCATGTATTTTTTTTCAGCCTTCTTAATGTGTGAATGATAAAAATAAAGCTAAGTGCAAATTTGAATTATTTTTCAAAGAGACATTACTAACAAGTTTCTTTTCAAGACAAAATGAAGACAATGACGACACTTTGTGATTTGGAATTGAAAACTTGCTTTCGACACTTGAAAAACTACTAATTCAAATCAAATACAAGAGTAACAATATAATTGACTATCAAGAACAATCAGATTCTCTTCTATGACTGAAAACGACACTTGCGACACTTTCAAATCAAGAAACGACAGTTCAATTACGCTACTTCTTTGTAAAAGAGAACTAAAAATGGCTCAAAATACATAAAAACATTTATAGTTCTTTGGACAATGGAGGCAGAATAATGGCAAGGAAGGGGGTTTCAACAGAGGTATACTGACTACAGACAGCAAAACTCCTGAATAGAGCTGAAAAGAGTGAACACAGAAACCAAAATCTAATAGCAGAATAGGTCTTGTCTGATCAGCACACCTGTAACATAGGGAAAGTGAGATGAAGTGCACCTACTACACTCGGGAAGTGCGATGCATCCAGATTCCAAAGAAGGGACAGTGCGATGGTCCAGGGACAAGACTTCAACTGGGTTTCGGGTCACAGTTAGCAGCTCAGTTCAGGGATTTAGGCCCAGCAAGTGGTAATCAGTAAATAAATCACAGGGGTAGATCTAAAGAGGTTACTAGAGCCACCACAAGGGAAATTAGAGAGCTTGTAAATCATTTTTTCAATTCATAAAAGAAACCCGGAGATAGACTGAAGCAGCATTGATCTACTTTGCACTTGCATAGCAAATGCAGTTCGAAGGCTAGCTGGCTTGACTTCAGGCTCCGTCTGTAAGTTTATAAAGCAAACAAATGTAGACAAACAAACAATTTACTCGCTCCCCAGCAGAGTCACCATTTTTTTATCGGGAAATCTAGTGTCTATGCAGAGCTGCTAGTTCCACTAAGGCTGGTAGCTACCTTAGAAACAAACAAACTAAAACCACTTTCGTTTTCCTTTATGAGAAGTAGATAAGAGAGGAATAAAGGAGACCAACCTTTGTCTTGCGCTTGGTTCCTTGCTCGATTCCTCTCCCTTCTGATAGATCTTTGTCACTCACTTCTTCGTCTACCCAGCTTCAAAGAGCACCTGTAGAATCAAAGCAGCATAACACTATCCAAGAACATAGATCTACTATCATAAACAATATAGGACCAAATATATATTGACCACACAAATGCATATATCATCAATCATACAAGAATGTGGAGGAAAACTTGAATAGCTTTATTAATAATCAAGAATAGCAAAGAGGATTACAACCAATTGTTCTGACCCAGCATCATCCTCTCGGCAAGAAAGCCCTTCTTCACCTCATGAAAAGCTTAGATCACCCAACACTATGATGTTACACCAAGAAACTAGTAGCACTTCCTTACAAGATACAAAATTCCAGCCTCTGGATCTCTGGGATGAGGGATCCATATATAGATGTTTGCAAGGGGGTGAGTCGGCTTTTGAGATTTTATTAGTGTCCTCTCTCTAATAGTTCTTGATTCCACTTGGAGATTGATAATCTCTTACTCATCCCTGGGCGAATGCAGAGAGGAAAGTGTCATAGGAGAGGTTTCTGGAAGATTCCATGATCCTCCACCTTGCAGATTGACCCTACCATTTGTCCACTCTCGCCCGTCGCACCCCATAGAAGGGCTTTTCAGTATGCATCGCATCTCCCGTGTGTATTTAGGTGGGATGCAGCGCACTTTGACCATGGAGCAAGTGAGATGGTCCAGTTTTGACCCGTTCTGAGTAGTTTTTCATGGAGAACTTCTGGGAGAAGATGTAATCAGTTGACCTTGTTCTTTTAGAGGTTGGAACAACACTTTTAGGGACTTAAGAGCCCTTGGTTTATGGACATTTATGATTGGGGTTGCAGTGCCCAAAAATGTCTATAACAGTAGAGCATTGTTAATGGTATTGAAGTCACATTATGTACACCAATAGGTAGTTATTAGCACCCTTCTATTTCTTATACCTTAGTAATCAATCATATAACACGAATACATATTATTTTCTGAACCATATAACGCATGAAATCTATTATCACCAATCATGATAGAGCAGTTGAAAATGACCGCATGAGACTCGGTATGTATGGCAAATGTCCTATCCTCCCAGCCTCGCATCATATCACAGCAGTCTCTTGCGTATTAAGCGATCCAACTCGACACCTCAATTTCAGTAATCTGCTACCTTTGTAAACATGGCATATTGCCATACGCTGTTCCTTTATGACTCTACTTCATAACAGACCAGCACGCCGCTCCTTTATTTGACGGCCGGGACAGCCTATCACATTGCGGGGGGGGGGCAGTTAACCTCATCACTCCTTGGATGATGTGTCAGACCGCTATTTGGGAAACTGCGTACATGGGAATAGCACGGCTCAACGGTATATTATTTTTTATTTTTTTCATGACTTGCTGTTCCTAAGCCATTTCCATTATATATTCCGCAGCATTAGATTTTGAGCGATTCTCGCGTTTGTCAGCCTCTCTATGTTTCTAACAGCGTGAACAGCTACCATTCCATTGTCAAAATTCTGAGATTTCACAGCAAAACTATAAACATGGGAGGGAGATCGATTCGGAGAGAACCACTGGTGTTAACGATCTCTGATGCTGCACGGGAAATCCTGGCAAGAGCTGGGTGGCTAACTTATTTCAATCACTTACAGGAATCCAACGAGACTGTAGCAGTTGAATTCTTGCAGAACTTGCAAGAGGATCACTCCACAATGAGGGGGAGACTCATAGCAGTCACCGATGACATAATCGTAGAGGTCTCGGGACTGCTAACCACTGGGCCTGTATGGACGCTAAAGAAGGAGAGATTGCAGAAGATTATAGAAACCTTCCAGGACGAAGGCCAGAGCCTGACAATTAGAGGAAAGGAGGTTCTGCCAAAAACATTAGGAGAATCGTGGGTGGAATTGGCAAGGACCATTCAAAGCTACATCACCTGTGAAGGAAGAAAATATGTGGTAAGACCACGGCACCTTAAACTTTTAGCTGTGTTAAAACAAAAATGCTCTGTAAATTTACCTGCATTCTTGAATTCATTACTGCATGATGTTGCACGGAGCATGAAAAAGGCACAGCATGTAGAATCAGTTGTTAGTCATCATGGGTTGATACGGTTAATAGTCAGCCATAGCCTTACCCAGCAGCAGAGCAGCTGGGAAGAGCTAATTTCCATAATTGATGGAAGATTGACCACACCATCCCCGAAACATAAACATGCCACCAGTACACCTGAGCGTCCAGAAAAATGAAGGAAATTGGCCCGACTAGCACGGCTACGAGGGAGGCTGGAGAAGCCCCAAGGAAATACCAGCCAACCGGTAGAGATAGAAGATACAGGGGATGAGCAACCCCCACGATTAGAAGAAGAAAACAATGAGAAAGTAATGCAGGAAAACGAGGGAGGAGAAAATGAGGAAGAAACCAAGCAATCTGAGCAGGAGGAGGAAATAGGACAGCAATAAGGTAGCCCAGTGCAAGATCCATTGAGAAAATATGAATTCACCAAAGTTTTGGCGAATATGGCCAATCTTCCAGCCCATCAGACCTCCATGCTGAAGAAGAACCAAAAGAACACTCTGCTCAGGAGGGAAATGCACCTGAAGAATCACATGCAGAGGAAGTAGAAGAGGAGAGTCAGCCCGTTCATGATGAAAACATGACAAGAGATGCAAAACAGGAACAATCCGTTCCTAGCCAGACGACACCAGAAGAAACTCCGAAGGCAAGGGGGGCAGAAAAGGAAGTCACCCAAGAAATAACAGAACCAGCTAGGGTTCTTGCCCCGGAGCAGCCAGAGCAGAGCAACAAAGAAGCACCCTAGAAACAAAATCAGGGAATTGATCATAGTCCAGGCCGCAATGAACAATCTACTGTTCCTTCTAAGGAAATTGAGGAAATTAAGAAATTACGGAAAGAACAACAGTGACTACTGAATGTAATAGTCCAGCTTCGACAGCAAATCAGGATTTTGAAAGCAAGGAAAAGGGTAAAAAGGACTTCGGGGAGGAAACATACAATTGATCCAACAAAACCCCTCAAGACAAAGGAACGGAGGACCAGAGTCCACCCTACTGTTCAAAACCCTGTCGAAAAATGGGATGTTGTTCCAAATGTTGTTGAGAAGCAGCTTGCTGTTCAAATTAAAAAGGAACAGCATTCACCTGATATCCACGTTAAGATAGAAATGGATGATAGATTGACCTGCGATAAGGAAATTCAGACAGTGGCACCACCCTCGGGAGTGATAAGGGTCATGAACGCAAAACAACGTAATAGGAAAATTTAGGTAAAACTCCCGGTCTCCACTGCCGCATGGGAAAGAGATCCAAGAACGAAACCCTACGGGAGGGTTTGATGCAAGCTCAGCAAGCAACAAAAAAGCTCATAGAGCAAACGGTCCCTCGGGAAAGGTATGAAGAGCTACAGCAACAGCTTAGGAACGTTAATCTATCTGAAAGCCGGGCCTTTGAAGGGTGGCGAAGGGAAGAAGAAAAAGTCGCGAAAGTAACTCGTAGGTTAGATATAGTTATCAAGCAGATGGATACATTATGTTCTTTGTACAATGACATCCTAGCATGTAGAGCCCCTGCTCAGAATTATGCCTTGTTTTTAATGGAACGATATTTGCAATTGAAAATAAAGGCTGTTAAAGTAGGTTCTCGCATACAAATTAATACCCTCGATGATTTTATAAACTGTTGTAAGCACTACGGGGTGAAATTTCAAAGACTATTGTGTGAGTTTTACTTACATAACCTTATATTAGACCTAGAGACCGAGATGAAACCTGGGCCTTTTGTTGGGGATATCTAATTGCAGGCATTTATTTCATTTGGGGTTAATCAAATTAAATGGCTTAAAGCCTATAACGCTTTCCAAAAGGCAAGAAAACGAATTAGATTTTTGGGTAAGAGCTGAGCCTAAGAATCCAGTATAGTTGTGGAGAGAACATAGGAACCTCATGAACACTCCAGGTGTAATTGAAGCATTAGGACCCATTCACATAGCAATCAATCAGCAAGGAATAGAATACTTTTTCACTATTAAAGACCTTGCCATTGATGCGACTAAATTTCGATATCAAATCTCTAATCCAAATATCCAACTCAGGGAGCCATTTAAGTATGAAAATTTTAAGTTAGCCGCCGACCGCTTGCACCTCTATGGTGAAGTCATTTTGAGGGCAGGGCCATCTTGGTTAGGATATAGGTTTCGGAGTCAAATTATTTGGCACCCTGCGGCTGGGTACCAAGCCCTGTATGAGATGCCTGAGGGTCAGACAGGCCATTTATTTGAACACCTAGTTATGCATCATGGTTGTAGCCATCCACATAAGATTCCATCTCGAGCCTACTCCCTCACTACCTTACATGTCAACTACAATGTTTTCATGAGGGCATGAAAAAAGGTAAGCAGGGGGGTGTGCGGAGTACTAAAGAAGGTATGTTTTTGGTAATTATTTCAACATCTTTTCATTAGAACTTACAAACCTTTTGCATCATGAACTAGGAAAATGATAAGGAATTGTAATGAAACCTATGAGATTAATGTGCAAAGCGGAAAAACTGACAATTGTCATTTTCTTATGCAGAAAGAAGGGAAAACAAAAGACTGCCGTGCTGAAGGAAAAAACAAGGCCGGGTTAACTGCTATCCCTTTGACGGCGAACCGTATGCAATTAAGGCAAAACAGATCAAAGCGAATCAACCCTGGAAAGGAAGTGGAGATGTCGGCTCGACGCAAGAAGGAAAAGAGATAGCTGAGAACTAACGGTTTGGCGAATCCCTCAAGATCCTTTGATCCTGATGGATCGCTACTTTAACTATTTTTGCACCTAGACATCTCTGCCTTCATCATTACAAAAGGGGAAGCATTGTTACCTCGAGGGGGTTGAATCCTTATGTTTTATGTAATTTCTTTGAATATTGGAACTTTGATCATCGAGTCAAGTTGAGAACTAATCTACTGTAATTCTATTTTATGCATTAATACAAACTCGGTTTCTATTTCATCCCTGAGTTTGGAATAACTTCAAGCGGTGTACCCCTAGAGGCTAAGGGCCCGGCCCTGGAGGACACTTGCTCCTGTACTATTACGTTTGGTTTATGTGTGGTTTTCTTATCAGCGTTATTCGGTAATCTGATGTGTTTTTAGTTTACATCACATGCTCTGTTATGTTTACTTTACTGAGACAGAACTATCGCATTGACTCTGCAATGTATCACTTTTCTTCTAAGTGTTGATATAATACTGTCAGTGTTTACCGAATATTGTTGCTGTTCAATTACAGAGCCTTTGTGTTGTGCACTTATTCATTGATATTATGGAATTCATCTTAGCGATTATGTTCTTTGCAATCGTTGGATCTATAGACATTGTTGTTCCATTCTGAAATGCAGTTGTAATCTTTTATAACTAAGAGTGATGACTGGTTTATCGAGATCAGGTTACTATTAAGGTGTGCCATGTGCATATATGGTTTTGAAGTACTGTTCTATAATTCGTCGTTGATCAATGCTGTTCCATTTTGGTGTGTTGATTCGTCCTTAAGAGTGAAGGATTGTCGTTTGATTCCTGTAGGTCATGGTTCGTGCATGTGATCTTGTAGACTAAGGTGTTACTGCTTGCTATACTTAGTTGTTGTTACAGTTTCCTGTTTACTGTTCTATTTCAGATTTGTTGTTCCATTTCAGGTTTGCTGTTCTATTTCAGATTTGCTGTTCTATTTCAAGTTTGTTGTTCCATTTCAGATTTTACATTCTATTTCTTATTTCGTTGTTCCATTTCTTGTCTGTCGTTCTATTTCCTGTTCTTTGTTATTTTGGTATGAAGAACGATCCAAGGCTGTAGTGAGCACTGACATTTACTGCCTGGCTCCCAAATCCACGATCTGTTCTCTGATTTACCTTAGTTCCATCAATTTACAAAGGGATTAGTTACGGCTACTAAACCCTTGACTGATAACTTGCTTGGTTTTATGGATGTGTAGTTTAATCTTTTGAAGTAGTTTACTGTAAACAAGCATCCGTTTACTCTTGTATTTCTGAACACTGTACTACTAGCATTACTCTGACAAATGATAGCCTCAGACTGAGACACTCTTTGAAATAACAAAACGTTCCTAGATTGACAACTAATGTGAGGTAATTAGAGGTGAAAGAGACCCTTTTTATAGCTCCACACATCCCCCCATACTACTTCTGGTGAGACCTCAGTCCGTACTCTACGAACTATTTCTGAAAGGGTTAGTAGTACAGGGATTTGTTTAGCTAATTAACTCTGAACTTGGGTCATGCCCCAATAATCCAAAAAATGTATAGATGGAGTGGGTAAGTGCCATAAGTTTAAGTTGCAATTAAGCGACTATGAAATGGAGTCCAGTTTTTATACGGTTCCCCTAGGAGGAGTAGATGTTGTTTTGGGGGTATAGTGGTTAAGAACACCAATTCATTAGATTCAAATGGGATGGAAGGAAATATCAGTTGTTCCGGTTTCATGCACCACCAACAGAGGTCATCTCCACTCAATAGATGAAGAAGCTTATTCTCAAGGGAGCATCATCATTTGTTGCACAATCTCAGCACTTGGCATTATTATCGAGAAAAGGGACTCATCAAACATCAGATATTTCATCCTTGATCCAGAAATACGAGAAGGTTTTCCAAGATCTACCAATGAAGTTACCCCCAGAAAGGCAAATTGAACACATTATCGAAGTAAAACCAGACCCAACACCAGTAAATGTTAAGCCATATCTTTATCCCCATCACCACAAGACAGAAATAGAATGCTTAATACAAGGCCTGTTGAAGAACGGAATCATTACGAAGAGTACAAGTCCATACGTTGCACCTATAGTATTAGTTAGAAAGAAGGACAGATATTTCCAATTATGTATAGATTACAGAGGCTTAAACAAAATCACTATTAAACATAAGTTTCCGATTTCATTCATCGATGAAATGCTAGATGAATTACACGGTGCAGAATATTTTTCCAAGTTAGATCTAAGATCAGGCTACTACCAAATACGAGTAAGGTTAGAAGATTTCGAAAAAGACAGTATTCAGGACTCGAGAAGGGCATTATGAGTTCAAGTTCATGCCATTTGGATTAATAAATGCACCAACCACCTTCCAAGCAACCATGAATGAGCTCTTTCACCCTTATCTTCAGAAGTTTGTATTAGTTTTCTTTGATGGTATTCTAGTCTACACTAAGATGTGGAAAGAACATCTCAAACATCTCAAAGAAGTGTTGGTTGTTTTGGAAAAGAACCAGTTTTATGCCAAGCTATCAAAATGCACGTTTGGTCAAAAGTAAGTTGAATACCTAGGATATATTATATCAAGGGAAGGAGTCCAAGTGGATCCCAACAAAACCAAGGCAATCAAAGAATGGCCCAAACCCAAGAACATATCTAAGCTGAGCATATTTTTAGGTTTAACAAGGTATCACAGAAGATTTACAAAAAATTATGCACATCTGATAGCACCCCTAACGAATTTGTTAGAGAAAAATGATTTTAAGTGGGATGACCAAGCAAACAAGTGTTTTGAGAAATTAAAGGAAGTGATGTCAACCATACCAGTACTAGCAACTCCTGACTTCTCCAAACCGTTCGTAGTCGAAAGTGATGCTTCTGGGTTCAGAATTGGAGCTGTATTCGTGTAGGACAACCACCCTATAGCATTTGAGAGAAGGAAAATTAATAAATGAGAAGGTTTAAAATCAACATATCAAAAGGAGATGCTCGTCATCATACACTCTTTGGTGAAGTGGCACTAATATTTTCTTGGAATTAAATTTTCAATCTAAACCGACCACAACAGTCTTCAATTTTTACTTTAGCAAAAGACATTATCAACGGAGCAACAGAAGTGGATGGAGAAGTTTTCAGCTTTTGACTTAGAGATATTACACAAGAAGGGAAAGGAGAATGTTGTAGCTGATGTACACTTATGTAAAGATGATGATCACACAACATGTGTCGCCATGATAGTTGTTCCAGAATGGTTGAATGAAATATGAGCCGAATATGCCAAGGAAAAGGATTGTGACTCGATGATTAACAATACAAGTCAGTATACCAACGTTGAGTGGAAAAATTATATCTTATGGTACAAGGGTATAATTTACCTAACACCTGCATCCAAATTTAAGGTGAAAATGTAGAAAATCTGGGATAGGTTAACCCGATAATGCAATATAAATCAAAGCAGAGTATTATAACCTACTTCTACTATTAATTTGTGGAAGCTTAAAGATCGAGCTGAACAATATAACTAGAAGAAGAAGAATCAATGGCACAATACACATGAAAATACTTTGGGGAAAGTCTCATATAAAAACCCCACAGTATTGTATTATTACACATGATGGAAATACATAAGAATTATACAAAGCCTTAGCTCTCACAGCTAGCCAGCTCTCAGTACAATCCTCACAAATTTTCACAGGAAATATTGGCTTTTCTCCAGCCTTCCTCTCTGCCCTCCAAGCTCATATTTCCTTGCATTGTTCCTTTTGGATGATTAGCCTACTGCCAAGTGGAAAACCAAGCCTTAAAAATTGTGCAATCCTCAAGGATGAACCCTTGACTGCATGAATCAGTTTTCTCCATGAGAAAACAAATGCAACTGATCGTACATTGTCCTTGAACATTAATCTCAACTGGGTCTTTCTCAAAATAGACATGCATGAGTTTTCGATGAGGGAATCTTCAGTTAACTGGAGTAGCACTAGCTGAGTGCAGTAATGCATCAACTGAGTATTAACTCACTATTAGTTCCTCAAACAGTTTGGAATTAATTTAACTGGACTTAACTCAGTAAACTGAGTTAACTAATTACAACTCAAATATAACTCAATCTTATCTCCTTAATTTAAGGGATAACTCTTGCATGACTTCAGAAAGACTTCTAACTTGAATTTCTCCAACTAATTAATTTAAAATAAATTAATTAATTATTTCCAAGTAGTTGTTAAGACTAAATTTGATTTTAATTCACAATTTAATTCAAGGACAAATTAAATTGGAATATTCTTGTTTCCATATTTCAACACTCCCTCTCAATAAGAAAGGGATTATCTGCCACCCCGATCCTGTCTCTATGGAACTTGAATTTACACTTTGACAATGCCTTTGTCAAAATGCCAACTTTTTTCTCCTCTGTCAAAATATACTGCAGCAACATGATCCTCTTGACCTGTGAAAAGCCACGGGCAACAAATCTTGCCTTATGCTTCTCCACGCTACCATCAACATCTTTCTTTACCTTGTAAAGCCAACAGGGACTCACAACTGGCTTGTTCTTCAGTCTCAGAACCACGTCCCAAACACTGTTACGAACTATGGAGTCATACTCCTCCACCATAGCATCAACCCAAATTGGCTGTTGCACTGCTTCCTCAAAGGAAGATGGCTCGGTCTCAACACATTCCCCAACAAGGGCCATGTATCCAGTGTACCTCTAAGGTGACCTCCTCTGTTTGTGTTGAGAAGATGGTGCTCCCACATTCTCTCTCGCATCCTCCAACAATTTGTCAGCTTATCTTGTGCACTTCTATCCATCTTTGGAAGACTCTTCTTGAGTGAATGTCTCCACTCCTGGAACCTCTACATGCAATTGCTTTGCATCAATCTGAGGATCCTCCTCCTTAGGAGCCAACAGTTCCTCCACAGCCTGTAGTTGGAGCTCCCTCTTAAGGGAAACTCACATGTCCTTCTGCTCATCAAACTTGAGATCTCTGTGAACCACTGTCCTCTGATTAGTAGGAAAGTACACTCGATAGTTGTGAGGTGTATTAGTGTACCCCACAAATATCCCCAACTCTGCAGTTGGCACAAGCTTCTTCCTTGCATCCTTTGTCACATGGAAATATACCGATGAGCCAGAGACCCTGAAGTGACCCACATCTAGTCTCTTACCAGAGAAAGCATCCTCTGGTGTCTTCATCCCAAGTATGTGATGTATGCTTCTATTCTGTAAATAGACCAATGTGTTGCATGACTTAGCACATAAGTGAAGTGGTAGGCCTTGGTCATGTAGCATTTCTCGTGCTACCCCTACAATAGTTTTGTTCTTCCTCTCGGCCACCACATTTTGCTATGGGTTATGAGGTGCCGTCAACTCTCAGTTAATTCCTTCCACTGCACAGAAGTCCTTAAACTCTTGAGAGACATATTCTCCACCATTGTCACTTCTGAAGGCCTTAATCTTCTTCCCTAACTCTTTCTCGACCAAAGCTTTGAACTCACAAAACTTTTTCAAATTTTGGTCCTTCTTCTCCATGAAATAAATACAGTATTTACGAGAATAGTCATCAATGAAAATCACATAATACCTTTGCTTCATTGTGGATGCCGTCGAGAATGGTCCACACAAATTAGTATGAAATTGCTTTAAGATAGCCTCTGCTCGACTGTCTTGATCATGAAAGGAAGACTTGGTGTACTTTCCCAAGGTATAGCCTTTGCATGTGTCAACTTGATTAAGTTTACCTTTGGGAAGTCCTGTAGATATCTACTGCATTATCTCCAAAGCCCCATGATGCAAATGGCCCAACTGCCTGTGCCACAACTCACCAATGTCTTGGCTTTGCACCAATTCTACTTTTGTACTCAATGCTGCACAATCATCTACCCGTACTTTATAGAAATTCTTCACCCAAATCCCTATCCTCGTGGTCCGACCCATAGCTATGTGTCTTAGACACACCTTTCCTTTACTAAAGACAACATCGTAGCCTTTGTACTCCAACATCGCGATTGATACCAAGTTCTTCTTCAGTCTAGGCACATACATCACATCTGTCAAAGTGAGAGGAGCTACATGCTCCCTCTGAAAAGAAATCGTGCCCACTCCTGAAACACTATACCTTCCGTCATCGCCCATATCTATGTGCATCTTGAGGTATTTCTCCTCCAAGGCACTGAATAAATTTTTATCATCGATCATGTGGAATGAGGCTCCACTGTCAAGATACCAGACACAACCCATCATCGATGACACCATGCATGCGATGAGGATAAAGTCCATTTTGAACTGAGAGGCTAATGCCTCACCTTTGGATCCTTCTAAGGATCCCTTCTTGGAATTATTCGATGGGTAATTAGTTGCATAATGTCCCATCTTGTGACAATTAAAGCATCTTACTTTAGACATGTCACCCTTCTTCTCTCCATGAGAATAATTCGATTTGAAATGGGAATCCTTCCCCTTCCCTTTCCTTGCCTTAATTGCTAAGGCCATATTTTCTTCATCATCATTCCTGGATGAAGAACCATCTCGTGTGCTCCTCCTGATATCCTCCTGCATAAGATCCGACCACAATCGTTCCCAATCCAGTAGTTTCTCCCTTCCATTCACAGAGTCCTGGTAGCTTTTCTAACTCTTTGGAAGGCAAAGGAGAGTGAGGCTTACCATATCATCATCATCAATAGTTATTCCCACACTACCAAGCTCATCTTTGTAGGTGGTAATCTTGTTCAGAAATGTGGAAATAGTATCGCCCTTCTCCATCTTGATTCTTCGAAGCTTATCCTTGAGTGCCAATTTCCTCTGGTCGCTACTATTCTGGTAGAGGTCCTTCAATGTCTTCCACATTGAAAATGTAGTATCCTTCCCATGGAGACTCTAGACAATATGGTCTTGAACTCCCTCAAGGATTATCTATCTCGCCTTCGCCACACAATTCTTCCACTCAGCCAACTCTTATGCATTAGTTGAAGTTAGCTTTGGGATTTCTTGATCAATGAATTCCTTCAAGCCATTGTCTTCTAATACAGACTCCATTTTATCTTTCCATGCTATGTAATTTGAGCTACCTTCCAAGGCATACTCGAGTCTCAAGCCATAGAACGCCATTGGCCAACCTTGAAGTATGATATGAATTCAATTTGCACTTACAAGCCTAAACTTCAAACTTCGAATTCTCTTCTCAGTATACTATTCACAACTTTGATACCATGTAGAAAATCTGGGATAGGTTAACCCGATAATGCAATATAAATCAAAGAAGAATATTATACCTACTTCTACTATCAATTTGTGGAAGCCTAAAGATCGAGTTGAACAATATAACCAGAAGAAGAAGAATCAATGGCACAATATGCATGAAAATACTTTGGGGAAATTCTTAGATAAAGACCCCACACTATTGTATTATTATACACGGTGGAAATACATAGGAATTGTACAAAGCCTTAGCTCTCATAGCTAGCCAGCTCTTAGTACAATCCTCACAAATGCTCATAGGCAATCTTGGCTTCTCTCTAGCCTTCGTCTCTGCCCTCCAAGCTCCTATTTCCTTACGCTGTTACTTGTGGATGATTAGCCTATTACCAAGTGGAAAACCAAGCCTTCAAAACTGCGCAATTCTCAAGGATGAATCCTTGTCTGCATGCATGAGTTTTCTCCATGAGAAAACACATGCAACTAATAGTACACTATCTTTGAACATTAATCTCAACTGGGTCTTTCTCAAAATAGACATGCATGAGTTTCTGATGAGGGAATCTTCAGTTAACTGAAGCAACACTAGTTGAGTGCATTAATGCATCAACTAACTGTTAACTCACTATTAGTTCCTCAAACAATTTGGAACAAATTTAACTGGATTTAACTTAGTAAACTGGGTTAACTAATTACAACTCAACTATAATTCAATCTTATCTCCTTAATTTAAGGGATAACTCTTGCATGACTTTAGAAAGAATTCTAACTTGAATTTCTCCAACTAATTAATTTAAAATTAATTAATTAATTATCACCAAATAGTTGTTAAGACTAAATTCAATTTTAATTCACAATTTAGTTCAAGGACAAATTAAATTGGAATATTCTTGTTGCCATATTTCAACAGAAAATATTAAAGGAGTCTCGCAATTCGCCAGTAGCCGGACATGTCGGAATCTACTAGACTTACTACAACATCCAACAGTCATTCTATTTGAAGGGTATGAGCAATGAAATTCAGAAATATGTTGCAGAATGTGATATTTGTCAAAGAAGCAAGAGCGAAAATGTTCCAACTCTAGGATTGCTACATCTGCTACACATTCCAAATCAGAAGTGGGAGGAGATTTTGATGGATTTTATTGAAGGACTACCTGCATCTGATAGAAAGGATAAAATATTTGTAGTAGTTGGCAGGCTCACTAAATATGCCCACTTTATGGCTATTAAAAATACTGACACAACTAAACAAATCACTGATGTGTTTTTTAAAAATATTTACAAACTACACGGGTTTCCTAAGGTCATAGTCAATGATAGAGATGTAAGGTTTAAGGGAAAATTTTGGAAGGAATTTTGTCATCAAGCAGGAATATCCCTCAATATGAGTTCAACCTATCACCCCAAACAGATGGGAAAACCAAAATTGTTAATAAATGCTTGAAAAACTATCTTCATTGTTTCGTTACAGACAAACAAAATAGATGGACACAGTGGCTACCCCTCGGAGAATGGTGGTATAATACCGCATACCACACGTCAACCAAGATGGCACCCTTCCAAGCCTTATATGGTTATGAGACACCCAAGTGGAAGGACTTTGCACTCCTTGATTCTAGGGTACGAGCAGTTAAATGCCACTTAAGAGAAATTCAAAGGATCATCAACTTACTAAGAGAAAATTTAACCATGGTTGGTAATAGAATGAAACAACAAACCGACCAACACCGCTCTGAAAGAGAGTTTGAGGAGGGAGATTGGGTCTTTGTTAGTCTCCAACCTTATAAGCAACTATCACTAAAACAGTAAGGGAAGAATAAATTATCACCTAAATATTATGGACCGTAATAGATAATCAAAAAGATAAGTAGTGTAGCTTATGGGTTAAAGTTACTGGAAAACTACCGAATCCATAATACCTTTCATGTATCAAGTCTCAAAATAGTATTAGGGAAAAACGAAATAGCACAAACAAAAATACTAGAGACCAATGAAAAAGGAAGAATAGTCCTTGAACCTAAAAGTATACTCGCAACCCAAGAAAAGGTTTTACGATCTAAGATAATAAATGAACACCTCATCAAATGGAAGAGGTTATGAGAGGAAGATTCGTCTTGGGAATCAGAACATTTTTTGCATCAACACCTAGTCCTACCTATGCTTTGAGGAAAAAGAATCTTAAGGGGAAGGAAATGTTATGAACTTAAATTCATAACAATTAAATAAATATTTAAATATTTAAATAAATAAATTATTAATTATAATCAACTAATTAGCAAATAATTAGTTAAATGAAGAGACATTAGTCCCCAAGGGACATGTCTCTCTGATTAGGCATGGCCAGTCAACTCCTATTTAAGGAGCATCGCCTCAGCCTTGTAAGGATCATTCAAAATTTTATCAATTAATAATAAATATATTACATTCAGAAATATGGTGTATTATTATAGTTTATAGAAATTTAGAATTTAATTTCTAACAATCATCTAAGATATCACTCATGTTGCGCCATTTTTGTGCTGAAGCTGGCTAAGAATCTTTTGAACTACATGAGGAAGTATTATCTTGAAGTTCAACAACTAATGGTCGAACAGCTATCATAGGAAAAGGCTCATCTATACCATAATTCTAATCTAAAGTATCATCTTCATGCTCATCAATTGGTGTTGAGGGAAATTTTGTAACAAGTTCATCTGGTGGTGCGTACAAATCATCTTCTTCAAACTTTACACTCCTTTCAATAAACAACCCTTTAGTGTTGATATCAAGTAATTTGTACCCTTTGAATTCATCATAATATCCAACAAACATGCATTACTTTCTCCGAGACTCCAAAGCCTTTCTCTTCTCTTTAGGAATGTGGGCCCATGCTCGAGATCTAAAAATGTGGAAGTGACTGACTTCAGGTTGCATCCAACCAAACCTCAAAAGGTGTTTTTCCATTAACAAATTTATGAGGAGATATATTGTGGATGCATGAGCCACAATTTATAGCTCCAACCCACAATTTTGATGAAATATATCTTGCATGAAACATGCAATTGACCATCCCTTTCAAAGATATATTCTTCCTTTTGGCCACCCCATTTTGCTACAGAGTGTAAGGAATTGTAGGTCTGCTTCATTACAAATATTCTGGATATCTTTGTTGACATATTCATTTCCATTATATTCCTTGATATGGATGAAGGAGCTAAGAAAAACTTCTCTCTAAATCAGAGATAACACCAAGAATTTATAGTGTTCTCTTGAGACCTGTTATTAATACCATTTGTTCCCCCACATATTGATTAACCAAATATGTAATTGGCATATTAAGCCTCTTTATTGGGAACACGAGCTCCTTAGTCAAGGATTCGTATCACTTTGTCAAGCTCATCTAGAATGAAAAAATGAAAAAGGATGACCTGATCATTAGTCTTAATGTAGTTTCATTATTCACCAAGATTTACTTAGAAGATGTAATCAAATTTCTCTACGAGGTAGTTGACATTGAAATGGCCAAACTTTCTAAAGTCTATCTACGCTCAACCTTCTTTATCTTCCAAGGTTAATACTATGAACAGGTTACGGGCGTTGCAATGGGATCCCCTCTATCACTTATTGTAGCTAATCTATACATGGAAAAAATTGAAAAGAAGGCAATGGGCTCTTACCCCTTGAATACAAAGAGATTGAAAAGGTACATTGATGATACGAATGTTAAATGGTAGTACAAGAAAGAGGAAATCAATAAATTCCTAGAACATATGAATTGACTATCAGAAGACATCAAGTTAATAATGGAACTTGAAGACAATAAATGTATTCCCCTCCTTGACATACTAACTACAAGGAAAGAAGATGGGACCTTGGGACATCAGGTATTCATAAAAAGGACACATACTGACAGTTATTTGCATGCAGAATCTCACCACTATCCAAATCAAAAATTTTGGATCCTTAACACATTAGCCCTAACATTTGTGACGATAACAAATAATAAACACTCATATAAAGAATTATATCACCTTGCTATGGTCTTCAAATCAATTGGATACAAAAACAAAGAAATATTTAAATCTATTAATAAAGCAAAGAAGAAGAAGATCCTCACTCAAAGCTCTATAGAGTCACAACCTTCCATGAGGAAAGCACAACTTCATTATATATGAGGTGTGACTAATAGAATTGTTAAGGTTATGAGAAAAATAAATATAGGTTTTGTATTCAAGAAACTTGAAATAATTAAACTAAAAATAAAATTCATAAACGACAACACTAACATTAACTCAAGGGATTTTACAAAATCAATTGTTCCTATGGTAAGACCTACATTAGCGAAAATAGAAGATCATTTAAAATAATAATAAAAGAGCATGGAGCTTATATAAAAAATCAACACACTTGTACTTTTGCTCTTATAGAACACCCCTTCCATACTAAACATCACATCTATTTGGAAGACACTATAATCATCTCAAAAGAGGATCACTACGTCAAAAGGAAATTTAGAGAAACTCTAGATACTTTGAGACATCTTAACAACCTCAACTAAGATGGTGAACTCAAGATAAGTATGAACTGGCTCCCTATTATTTGACAAACTCCATAGTTAATCCCTAAAAATATTAGAAATAATAGAACCTATATTAATATCATCACTTAATATTAAAGTTTTAAAACTAATACTATAACTCCAGTAGTATCAATATTTCTTCCTTTCTTGTTTCTCTTAATGTATATTGTCTATCCTTCCTATAAAACTTAATTACATGGATTTATTAATATATTATTGTATTATACTAATATTAATATACTGATTAATTAGTATATTATATTAACATATTAATATTAATGAATTAGTCCATTAATATATTCGATCAATTTATATCACATTAATATATTAATATACTATACTAATATTAATACACTAATTCTAATATGCCAGTCTATCAGTATATTATTTATTAATATTAATACAATAACCTCCTTCATATATTAATACATTACATTGATTTTAATAATATTATTCACTAATTTATTTTCCTTAAATCTAAGGCATTGCCTTTGTTCTTCTAGACTATTGGCTCAACTTAGGTTTTTCATTTTTTTAGGTTTTATATTTATACATATTCTCTTCCTCTCCGCTCTTCCTCTCAATCATTCTATCTTGATGATGGTTCCTATTTTGGACTCGAAATGTCGACCTAAAATGAAAATTGTTGATCAAATTTCAAATTTAACTTCTTCACAATATGATAACCACAAAAGCTTTCAAACAAGAACTTAATATATTCTTACTTCTCAATCAAATAGTGAATTTGACCCTACAATTTCTTCCCTAATGTATAGAAAGACTAAAAGTCTAAGAGAAATTTATCAAGTCCTAGATGTTCAAAATTTGCATTGTTTACTTGTCAATCCATGTAGTTTGAAGAAGCAATTAAAGAAGAAAATTGGGTCAAAGAAATGGATTCCATAAAGAATAATTATTATCTCGATTGGATCAAATAAGATTTTTCGTCCATATTGATGCTTTTAGAGTGAAAAAATTGGAGCATTCGACTTACAGGAGAAATTTTATCAATAGGACCTAGTTTTGAGAATTGGGGTTTGAAGCCTTCTCAGACCAATTTAAATGAAAATTTTGGGGATTAAATATTTCTTTCTTAAGGATTGAACCCTATGATGTTATTCTACACACAGATACCTTTCTAATGATGTATCAAAGACATAAATTAGAGTTCATATGCAAAAGTTATGCCTCTTAGATGTTGACCTATCATGATTGCCCACCATAAATTGAAAAAATGCGACATAAACCCTCATTATTCATGGAAAAGTGGATATCCATGTGAATTCTATGAAGAAAACTTTAGAAAAGTAAAATTTGTAACTCTGGCTGAGAGTTGGAGTCAAACTTAACCCCTAATTCGTTATCGGGTTGTGTTATAACTGGGCCACAATGAGGAAAAGGAGTTCCATTCATTTTTATTATATATTTTTCCATAAAGAGAATAACAAGTTTGGAGTGAGAATGGGAGTAAAAGGAGTTTATGTTATGGAGCAACCCACTAGTCACAAATCTTAGGTATCTCCATAGAGATTTCCTTCTCCTTTGTCCTTGTATTATTTCCATTCTAGTCTAAAGAGAATACAACAGACTCACCTTCTAGCTAGGTTTTCTCCTGAAAGGTTTTCTTAGAGCATATCGTGGTGTTCATTGTGATTGGTGTGTGTTTGTATTTACTTGTTCTCTATTTTCCACATTTTAACTATTGCATACATATATAACAAAGGTTGGTGATACCGGGTCTAGATTTTAAAGAAATTAACCATGCATAGTATAGATTTTGGTTTACTTTAATAGATGTATTGTGCAAACATGTCCATTGGAATATGCATGATAATTTACAAATAAAATGATACATGGGATCTAGTAGAACTATTAGACAATAAAGATTGCATTGGTGTAAAATATGTTTACAAAACCAAGTTTAATAAGAAACGAGAAGTTAAAATGTACAAGGCCAAATTGGTAGCAAAAGGTCTTGCAAATCTTGGAACCAATTAAGGTGAGACATTTACATTAGTTGCAACCTTAGATATATTTAGACTTGTCTTAGCCATAACAATTCAAAACATGAGGAAATTTTATTAAATGGATGTAAATTCATCATTCTTAAGTTATTTTTGAAGAAAATGTCTATGTAGATCAACCACTACGATATGTGATATAATAACGTGAAGGTAAAGTGTTCATATTGAAGAAAGTTGTATATGGGCTTAAATAAGTTCTAGAACTTGGTATACTATGAATGATTCAGATCTAATCAACAATAGATTCAATGGAAGCATTAGCAAGCCCACATTGCATACAAAAGTGAATAAGAGAGGTCAAAACTCGATTGTTATTTGTATTTAATGATATGATCTTCAAATGAAATATGTCAATAAATAAGTTTAAATCAACCATGAAAAAGATTTCAAAATAAATGATTTGGGATTAATATTCAAACATTTCCTTGTTATTTGATTCCTTCATTAGATTGGATAATTTATAGGTTTCAAGAAAGGTATGCCATGGTTATGATAACGAGGATGGTAATGATGAATTGTGAACCAATACTAACCCCAAATATAATAAGGAAAAAACTCAACAATGTAGAGGATACGAGATCCAATGTATATCTAACTTTATTCAAGAGATTAGTTGACAATCTCATGTATCTTACTTCCACCAGGATAGACATTATTTTTTCTATTAGTTTGATTTCTAAATTTCATGAAGATTTTAAACAACTCACATTGGTAAGTTGGAAAATTAATTCTAAGATATATTGTTGGAACAATGTGATATGGTATATTGCAATCTAGCACTAGTAATCATTCCTTGGTTGGATATACTCATAATGATTTTGCAGGTGGCATGGATGATAAACATATCACCTCAAGATATGTCTTTTTTCTTCATTTAGGCATAGTGATTTCATGAGCATCCAAGAGGCAACCCATTATAACAAGATGATTAGCAAAGGATGTAGCAACATCTGTGGTAGATTTTGAGTAGAGTATTAAGTGATCATTAAAAAAATGCAACAAATACCAACTCCAATGTAATGTGATAACAACTTAACAATAATGTGACAACAACCATCTAGAGTGCTTCATCCTAGTCCTAACGATGAACCACATTGGATGGTTTGAAACTCGTCGACTCTAAAATTATAATGTGATTTCTACTTAAAGAATTTCAATATACAACTTAACAATAACTTTGTAAAAAATGATGTCTTTTACCAAAAAAACTAACACATTGTTACTTAATATTATTTTATTCGATAACTTGTAAATAATGGTAAAATCTACTTAGAATTTTGTATATCAAAATATCATTACAAAGCCATTGAAAAGAGATGTGTTTGAGTTCCATATGCAAAATTAAGTGTGGTAAATGTTGAAGTACTTAGTGGCAATACTTAACGAGGAATATTAAAATATTTTCACCCAGACTAAATGATGTTCTAGATATATAAAACTCTAGAAAATTGAATCATCAATATTAAGTATCTACTTAGTTATAAAAAATCTTCTAAAGATTTTTCTTGAAAGTTATCCTAAATTTATTTATATAAAAATAATGAGAGTGATAGTTGTGTCTATTTTGAAATAAGTTTCCAAAAATTTAATTTTATCATCAATAATTATTATATAGATGGTAGGGATTTAACCTCAATGGAATATTTTAGAATATTCTTAATAGTATACACAAATCAAAGGTTGAGATTTATATCCAAAGTAGTTATACCCTTTTTGTCGTTTGAATTAAATTCATTAAGTAAAAAAATAAGCCTTATGAACATGGGTCTAAGAATATCTATGATAAAGTGGAGGTGAATCCCCATGGTTGTTTTTTTAAATGTATATATATTTGATTCATATATTAATGATAATTCTTATCATTTTTAGCTTCTTATTTCAACTTAAGGTGGATGAGTATATGTGGATTTTATTTTTATTTTTTTTAATTCACGGCCTAGATTGATTCTCAAGGGAATAGATGCTTAGTCTTAATGCTTATAGCAAAGTTTTTTAGATTGCATTGACTTTTAATAAATTTTAAAAATGAGATTCAAGTGACTCCCTACCCACCAATTTCCTAGGGATTTGAGATTATTCCAATTCTAATAAGTTCATATTATAATAGATTGAGAAATGAGTGCATAGGCAAATTTTATTTAGCAGAATGGTCCATTTTACAATAAGATGTCTAATTCTTTTTTCTTTCTCAAGTTAAAATTGACCCATAACCTTTTTATACATGGTGAATCACTTAAATATGTACATTACTAAGACATTCTTGATACTCCAATATTTTTTTTTGCTATATTTCTAAAACTTTTGGGTTATATCAACCACATTAATATTTTTAATATAGTTGTACTAATAATAATTTAAAATAACAAAATATATATTTAACAATATAAAATATATAATAAAATATTTATTTTCATGTTTATTATAAATTATTGTTTATCAATATTTACGATTCATTTAATCATAAAAATTATCCTTAAATTAATTATCTTATTAATTTAAAAATAAGACATTCTTATAATTTGTTTATATTTATTTGTCCACCAATCAAAACGTTTGCAGATTTTTTTAAATTTTAATGAAAGGCTCATAAGAGATGACGTGTCGAAGATTTACTTAGAATTTTCATACACACAGCGGTGTCATGTCAAAATTATTGGTTTGAAATTTGATGAGCAAACATTCAGCGTGTTAAAAGTGGGTAGATATACTGTGATATGATTTTTAGAAAATTCCGACAATTTTACAGAACAAAAAAATATAAAAACCCTAAAAACTGAATGTACGAAATTTTCTTTATCGCTCTTTCGAAGGATTATATGAAAATTATTGAAACAATGAGACCATTTATAAAATAAAACTACAAAGCGTAAGCGTAACACGTCAACGGAATCGAGTGAGTAGGAGGTCGAGCGGGAATCGAGGGAGTAGTAAGTCGAGCGTACCGGGATTTTGATATTTGTAATGAAAATAGTTTATTAGAATATTAGTGCTTTCTTTTTCACTTTTGTAATTATTTTTTTTCATAATAAATTCGTCTAGCTCTCACATATTTTTTTTAGCAATAGAAACAATGCCAGAGAACTAATACTAACATGCGCGGGTAACTTTCTCTGACTGAGACTTTAGGTAGTGGTGGATAGGGTCCACCTTGTTATTGCTGACAGCCAATAATAAGTGTTGCCAACAAATGAGAGGATTGAAAAAAATAATAATAAATTCGTCGAGCTCTCCCAAAAATTTTGGCAATAAAACAATGCCAAAAAAACTAATACTAACATGCTCTGGTAACTTTCTCTGACTGAGACTTTAGGTAATGGTGGATAGGGTCCACCTTGTTATTGGTGATAGCGAATAATAAGTGTTGCCGACAAATGAGAGGATTGAGTGAGGCAGCGAGGCCATGTGGAAATGTCCCTCCTGTTCCCTCACACGCCATCCACAGGTCACTGAATCGATCAACTGATTCCATTTATTTTCTAAAATTGGTTATCGCTATTTTTTCCCTTTTCCGAAGGCGCATGTTAATTTTCCCTTCTTTTAACTGTGCATTTTAATTTGTCCAGGACCTTTTTTTAAAATTTGGTGTTTGCTAAAATTAGGTGATATAATTATTTTTTTTTTGCAATATTGTGATTTTTTTGTTTAGCATTTTGAAATATTGATTTTCATTTTAAATTATATATACGAATATGATCGGACTCCTGAAGGTGGTGCTGGATCAAAAGAATTGAGGAATCTTGACATCTTTCGAGAGAAACCCTACCAGACAAAATATCTAGTGCTTTCCGTATTAAGCATGAATTTCCGGCTTTCAAAATCTTCGTCGGGGTATGATTCTTAATTCCCTGGCTTTTTTCTCTGACGAGACGAGGTCGTCAGTAAATTTATCGCGTACTGGCCCGTGGCTCAGCGCTTCTCTAACTCGGATGATTGATCCCATAACCAGATCGAAAGTTGTACACGAACTGCAAAGAAATCATTGAAGAGCGAGGGTTTTCAAAATTAATTAAACATTATTTCTATTCCATGTTCGCTTTTGCTATTCGACTGACGCCACTGACAGGTTGCAAAAGTCAGGCTCGAACCTTTCTGTGACCTGAAGCGCATATTCCCTGAATTCATTGAAGAACCTAACTCATTTCAAACTGGTGATTGTTGGATTTCAAACTTGTGATCGTTGGATTTCTGCGGCCAAGTATGGACGACGTGGATTATGTAAACAACATATGAAGTGCTTAGACGTCGATAATCAAGTTTGACTCATGGTGGAATTCTTGTAGCAGAGCATTTGGTATCAAAAAGCTCATAGCTATCAGAGAACTTATTCTCAGAAGGAGAGAAACTACAATTAACTATACAAGTTAACTGAATCTAGAAGAATCAGTTCAACTACAAACAACTCGGTGCATTCGTTCTCACCTATTCTTTTCTTGTTAAGTTTTTCTTATTTACATTATGAGTACTTCCTTATCAAGCTTCTTTTTGCTTGGGGACTTTAATGCTCTTACTGCTACTAAACAAGCTATTATGTTAAGTAACAAATCTAATCTCGACCCCTTGTGGCTTGACAAGGATGGTCACTTAGCTAACAGATTCAAGAGAAAATATATTGAAGGCATAATCTAGAACTTATTAAGCACCTAGCTCCTCAAATTTTGTAGTTTTCAAGACCGAATCATTTGCAATGGTATTAATAAATGCTCTCTCTCTGTTCACATTGTTTCCATGGGTTGGGTAGCAGTGTCATGGATTATGCGATCTTTCACATCCATGTCCTCAACCATATTACAAACTTTGACCTTCTTAACGGGTACGAACGTGACTCTGACCACATACCTTTGTCTTTATCTCTCAATCTTTCTATGCATACCACCCACATGCAGGAGAACAATGAAAAAAAAAAGTCACATTCACTTTGATAGAAGTAAGGTCAACCTTTTCTTAAGGGATTTGGTGTAGAATTTCTTGTAGATTCACAAGCTCATGCAATGTCCTAAAGCAAAAGACAATAATATACTTCTACTTTCAACCACTAGAAGCCAATAGATCGATTGAAACAATATGAACAAGAAGAAGATAAATCAATGACACATAACACAATAAGTATCTGGGGAAAGCCACTCCTTAAAACCCTCCTATATGTATTGCATATAACAGAAATATGATTGAAGATAGAAAATTTGTTCTCACCTGAACAATTCCGCACAAGTATGCTCAACTCTCTCAGCTCACAACCTAGCTCTTGGCCAACACTTAGCCAATTTTGCATCTCTCCAAGCTCCTAATCCCTTGCGTAATTCCTAGGACGAATAGGTCGTATTTAAAGGGAATTCATGCTTCCAAAACTGTGCAATCCAAATATAAGATAAATCTATGATGAATGCATGATATTTACACTCCAGTAAATAATACCACTCACACCACACTCTTCGTGCACTCTAGTCTCAATTAGGTCTTTCTCTGATCTAACATGCATCAGTTTCTCATGAGAGAATCTTCACTTAATTGGAGTAGCACTATTGGTTGCATCGGTGCACCAACTGACTGTTAGTCGTCTATTAGTTCCAAAAACAATTTAGAACTAATTTAACTGAACTTAACTCAATAAACTGAGTGATCTAATTTAAACTCATATTGGACCCCTAAAACTTAGGGGGAACATATACATGACTACAAAAAGACTTCCAACTCGAAGTTCCTAAGCTAATTAAGTTAATTAAACTTAGTTAACTATTTACAAGTTTCTATGAGAATAGAATTCAATTTTAATTCTCAGTTTAACTCAAGGACAAATTAAACTCAAGTTTCTTGTTGTCATTTATCAACACTCTCTCTCCAAGAAATGGATTATCTGCTACCTCGATCCTGTCTCTGTGAAAATCAAATTTACATCTTGACAATGCCATTGTCAAAATGTTAGCTTCTTGCTCCTCCATGGGAATGTACTCTAACAACATGATCTGCCTCGATACACAATCTCTGAGATATATTGGATATCAATATGCTTGGACCGATCATGAAAAACTGGATTTTCAAAATGTTTGATGCAACTCTCATTATTGTAGTAAATTAGAGTTAGATCCATCTGTTGACCAAACAAACCAACTAGGATCTTCCTCATCCAGATGGCCTCACATGCTGTCTGACTTGCAGCCATGCACTCTACCTCTACCGAACTGAATGCAACTAATCTCTGTGTTCTGATATACCAAGAAATTGTCGCTGACCCAATACTTAAGATCCCTCCTGATGTGCTCTTCCTGTCGGATGGACTCCCTACCCAATCTGCATCAGTGAAGCCTTGAAGCTTCACTCCCTCTGTCTGTCTATACCATAATCCATACTGAGAAGTGACCCTGAGGTATCACAACACATGTTTTGTCACCTTCCAATATAACTTGGTAGGCCTAACCATCACTTGACTAAGCTGGTTAACCGCATAGCACATATCAGGTCATGTGTTCACCAAGTACATGAGTGAACCCACAAGCTTCCTATAAACAATAGCTTCCACTACTTTCTCTGAAGTAACATCTTCCTTCCTCCAGTTACCTGCTAGAGGAGTCTCCATGGGTTTGCTACTCTCCATGTGGAATCTTCTAAGTAGCTCATTGGCATACTTTTCCTGAGACCTAAACAACTCCTCATCTCCCTGTCATACCTCCATGGAAAGAAAGTAATGCATGGGACCCATGTCTTTCATCTCAAACTCTCTTGCAAGGTCCTCCTTGCAAGACTTGATCAACTGATCATCACATGTCAGTATGAGATCATCAACATAAAGTACAATGATGAATAGTTCAACTTCCACCACTATGTGGTACAGATTCGCATTCACTTCACTCTTCGTGAAGCCCAACCCGGTGAATTGGCTATCTATCTTGGTGTACCAAGCACGGGGTGCTTGCTTCAGCCCATACAATACTCTCTTGATCCGACACACATGAAACTCACGGTCAAAGGTATAAAAACCTTCACGCTGGTCTATGTACACCTCTTCATCAATCATGCCATTAAGGAAGGTTGTCTTCACATCCATCTGATGTATCTTCCAACCAATCTACATTGATAGTGAAAAATATAGATATTATTGATGAGTACCTTGCAACAGGAGCAAAGGTCTCATCATAGTCAACCACCTCTACTTGTCAAAAGCCACTGGCCACAAATTTAGCCTTATGCTTCTCGATATGATCCAAATTGGATCCTAGAACACTCTCTAAATTTTCATGAACTCTTCAAAAATTATGCCAAAGGCTACAAATCTTATGAAGATCAAGCTTATCGGAGGTATCCTCGTAACAGTTGCAATTGGTGATCAGCGCAGAGAAACAAGGACCGTCGGTCAAGTGCGTAAACCGTTGGGCCATGGTAACACGTGCTATCACAAATTAGCAAATCTAGAGGTCATTTCCGATATGCGATTAGCGACCCTCAAAGAAGGAAAGGCCCCAAGCACTCGGACCCGAAAAGTCATAAAATGCAATGGATATCATTCCAATTCTGTCAAAAGCGAGGTCCCACAAAAACCAGTAGGATATCGGAAGGGCTTTGTGGTAAGCAGTTTCAGTCGAGTTTCGCTTGATGCCATACAATGGTTGCCATGCGTCTGGTGAAAGAGAGAGAAAACCGCTCACAACGGACGGATAAACATCATGTTACCTATCCGCACGATATGGATGATGACCGTAGGATTTGGAGGCTCCAGATCAATGATAGAGACTTGTTCCAATGGATGACCGGATTTAACGAGGTTAACAGGCAGAGTTGTATAGGATTTGAACTCTGATATGGACGATGCGTTGGCAGAAGGTCGTGTTTCGCAGGCATTCTTGGAGTTAACGGTAAAAACAGTCGTTTTGAGTATGTCCAAGAGAACTGACACTCATCTGTTATGAAATAGGTGGCCACCTCCCTGTGAGGTGTTATATAGTGACTGATGACGTAGGACAGAGGGATTAATATGGACAGAGGTAGGGGAACCGGAAAGCCGAGAAGTGAAAACGAACAGTCAAGAAGCAGATTGGCTTTAAAGCCATAAACTGACAAGAGAGTAGTAAGTAGAGCCAAAATCAAAGCGAAGAAGCCAAGCTGACCTACAGAAGCAAAGGTAGCATCGAGCCAGAGTCAGGACAAATACAAAAAGAGTCAGAGAGTCAGTGTGCTCCAGAGAAGGCTTGAGAGGTTCAAGTGCACTCATTTGTAATGCCTGTCATGTATGAGTCTTAGATTGGGCTCATACTACTGTGACCAATAGAGGTCGAGAGTCAGTAAGGAGAGTCTGTGTACTCCAGAGAGTTGGGGGATCCAAGTGCATTCTTACTGATTTATATATGTTGAGTGAGACTCAAATTGAGCTCATTGTTGTAAAAACTCTACTTGAAAACATAATAGAGAGGCCACCACTGAAGGCTGGACCAGGAGACGTAGCCCAGGAGTATTAAGTGAACTCCTTATTAAACTTGTTGTGTTTATATGTTTTCCTGTTATGTTTTCTTTAACTGCTTGAGTGCCTATGTATTTCGCAATCTTATAGATCCGTTGCATAAAATAACATAGGAACATCCATGCACATGAGTCTATAATACCTTATTGTTTGTCTTAGATCAATTTCAGATCAAGTGGTATCAGAGCTCTAGGTTGCTAAGGTAGACAAGCTTGTGTTGGATTTTTTTGTTGAATGCTAACTAGGACAAAGCTCAAATTAGGAGAAGGAGAGTCGGTTGAAGCTAACCTAGAAATTGGAAGAGTCTATCCTAAGAGGAAAATGGCAGAAGAAACTCCCTTGGAATCAGACTCCCAGTTCACGGACAGTTTCATGACCATGAGAGCCATGGTAGAGGAATGTATAGAGAATTTAAGAAAGGTAGAGATGAAGATTCATCAAACTCCAAACAAGATAAAGGAGTAGAAGAATATCTCCTCAATGACCATTCTAAAGGCAAGGGGAAAGAAGAAAAGCTTCCCACACCTCCTAATAGCCCTGAAAATAAAAAGAAAACATATTTGATTAAATTAGATGATAAATTTGATTTGTCGATATATGATGGAGAGTTGAATGCAGAGAAGCTGGATAATTGGATTAGACATATTGATGTATATTTCAGGGTACAGAGCATTGATTCAGACAAAAGTAAGTTTTAGTTGGCTAGCCTACACCTTGGAGGCACTGCCTTAGTATGGTGGGAAGGAAGGACACAAGCTGACATGAATAAGCATGGTAAAATCCTTTCTATCTGGAGTGAATTTGTTTCTGCAATTAAAAAATAGTTCTATCCACTAGCTTATATGCAGCAAGCTATGATGAGTTGAAAAAATCTTCGACAATTAAAAGGGAAAAGTGTACAAGGCTACAACTAAGAATTTAGAAAAAGAGTTTTGATTCTAGGAATTTCTTTAGACTCACCTGAAACTCTGCTGAAATATATAGGTGGTCTACACAGCTATTTAAAGCACATCATTCTCATGTTTAATCCCACTAGCATAGATGAGGTATCTGTTCAGGCTACACATCCAGAGGCTAGAGGCAACAATGTGAACCCAAAAGTTGGGGTATCATCAAAACCCACTGCAAGCAAGAACAAGGAAAAGAGAAAGCAGAAATGGAAAGAGAATAAGACAAATGTTGTACAAAAGACCAAACCTTCATGCACTCACTACAAGAAGGATGGGCATGATGATGAACACTGATGAATTCTACATCTAGAGCTGAGACCCAAGAAGTTCGATGGCAAAAAGAAGAAGACTGCTATAGCTACTCAAAAAGATTTGGGGTCAGACTCAGGGGATGAAACATCGATCACAACCATGGGTATAAGAGGTTGTCCGCTTTAGAGAATGCAGAAATCAAGAAGCAGGTATAGGAGCTACTCGAGAAAGGGTTCATAAGGCCTAGCACATCACCATGTCGGTCTCCAATTGTCTTGGTGAGAAAGAAAGATGGCTCATGTAGAATGTGCATTGATTACCGAGCACTGAATAAGACAACGATAAAAAATCGTTATCCCCTTCCTCGCATAGATGATCTACTAGATTAGTTGAAAGAAGTTGTTTACTTTTCTGAGTTGGACTTGCATAGTGGCTACCATCAGGTCAGAGTTACATAGCAAGATGCATGGAAGACTGCTTCCAAAATAAAGCAGGGATTGTATGAGTGGCTAGTTATGCGTTTTGGCTTAACTAATGCTCCTGCTACTTTCATGAGAGTAATGAATGATATAATCAGGCCTTTTATTGATGATTTTATCATTCTATATTTAGATGACATTATTATATTTAGTAAAACATGGGAAGAACATTTGAAGCATGTAAAATAGACTCTAGATGTTTTGAAAAGAGAAAACCTCTATGTTAAGCTCTCAAAATGTGAATTTGGGAAAACATCTTTGAATTATTTGGGTCATATTGTAGGGGGTGGTGAATTGAAGATAGATCCCTCTAAGGTTGCAGTCATTATAAACTGGCCTAAACCCAAATCTGCTACAGAAGTTAGAAGCTTCCTAGGAGTCGCATAGTATTGGAGAAAGTTTATTGCTAACCTTCCCTTGATTGCAGCTCCCTTGCATGCTTTAACAAGATTGAACAAGGTGTTTCAGTGGGGAGGCAAACAGCAGAAAGCCTTCGACACCTTAAAAGAAAATATTAGTACAGCACCAGTACTAGCACTGCCCGATCTTCAAAGACCCTTTGAGATTGAAACAAATGCCAATGACTATGCCATGGGAGCAGTGTTGATGCAGCACGGTAAACCCATATGTTATCATTCTTTGACATTTAATTCTACAGTAGTTAATTATCCCACATATGATAAGGAATTGTATGCATTAGTACAGAGTGTGAAAAAGTGGAAACATTATTTAATGGGCAAAGAGACAGTTATACATACTCATCATCAACCACTTCAATATTTACACTCACAAACTAAGTTGTAGCAATCAAGACACTATAGGTGGATGGGTTTTCTACAACAGTTTCATGTTGTCATCAGATATAAAAAGGGCATACACAATAAAGTCGCAGATATGTTGTCTAGGCCAATCATAAATGCATCTACTATACTTAAGCATAACTCAGTATTGCATGAAAGCTACATTGAACAGTATGCTCAAGATATAGATTTTAAAGATGTATATGGAACTTTATGTCTTGGAAAACAAGTAGAAGAATTGGATTATCATGTTAAGGACCGACTCTTGTATCATTTTGGAAAGTTATGCATTCCTCAAACCAAAAGAGTAAAGATAATTCGAGAAGCATACACTTCTCTAATATCAGGTCACTTTGGTGTAAGTAAAACAGTTGCACAGCTACAAAGATTTTGTTATTGGCCAAAAATGAATGAAATAGTTTCTAGATATGTAGGAGGGTGTACCATGTGTGCTAAAAGCAAGCCCTAGACTTGTACACTCCACTACCAGTTCCTTCTCATCCTTGGGAAAGTGTTTCCATGGACTTTGTTGGGGGACACCTAAATCTAGAAAAGGTCGTGACTATTGATATTTTATTGTGGATCGGTTCAACAAAATGTGTATTTTAATACCCTGTAACAAATAGATTACAGCTGAACAAATAGCAAAGTTGTTATTTCAGCATGTATGGGTTCATTTTGGATTACCCACTTCCATTGTATCTGATCGAGATTCCTGATTTGTTGGGAAATTTTGGTCGAGTCTATGGGAATTGATGGACACCATACTAAATAAGAGCACAACGTTTCATCCACAAACAGATGGCAAAGCAGAAGTGGTCAACCGGACAGTGATCCAGTTGCTCAGAGGCTATTGTAGCAAGCATCCCAAGCTTTGGGATGAACATCTATGTTATGTGCAACATGCTTACAACCATGCTAAACATTCTTCTACACAGAGATCTCCTTTTAAGACCTATTTTGGTTTCACACCAAGGTCTCCCTTGGATTTTGTCTTTGGTAAAGACATAGTGGTTGATGGACATAGTGATGTGGGCAAAGAAACCAAGCTCATTGAAAAAATCCAAGAAATTCACCAGGCAGTGTAGGAACAGCTGGAAAAGAACCAAGCCAAGCACAAGGCAAGGCATGATAAGCATCGGATTGAACATAGTTTCCAATTTGGTGATCATGTCTGGCTATATATCAGCAAAGACAGAATGCAAGGTGAAGCTAAGAAGCTGAAGCTAATAAGGTATGGAGCTTTCAAGATACTTGAGAAAATTGGTGAGAATGCTTTTCGCCTTGATTTTCCAGCTTACATGCACATCTATTTGGTAGTTAATGCAGAAAGCTTGAGACTATTTGAACCTTCATTGATTGAGGTCCCGAAGAGCAGAGTCAATTGCCTTCTATTGATAATTTGTTGCCTGAATATCTCAATGAGTTGCAGGAAGATAAATTCTAGACAAGAAGGTGAGAACTATGTGCAGAGGGGATGTTGAGTACCTCAGGATTGGACTCAAAGGTTCAAAACCAAGCAGTGGAAAATGGATAGAAATTGGGCAAGCGAGGAATCTATACCCTCATTTGGTTGATGCTTAAAAAACCAACTTTTGGTGGTCCAAAAGCTTTTTCAGTGGGAAGGCCGTGATCCAAATTGGATCCTAGAACACTCTCTAATTTTTCATGAACTATTCAAAAATTATGCCAAAGGCTACAAATATTTTGAATATCAAGCTTATCGGAGGTATCCTCGTAAAAATTGCAATTGGTGATCAACGTGAAGCAATGAGGACCATCGGTCAAGCACACAGACCGTTGACCCATGGTAACGTGTGCTATCGCAAATTAGAAAATCTAGAGGTCATTTCAAGAAACGGGGGTCGTTTCTGATAAGTCACTAATTGCATATCGCAAGGCAAACCCCTCAAAGAAGGAAAGGCCACAAGCACCCAGACCCGAAAAATCATAAAATGCAACGGATATTGTTCTGATTCTCTCAAAAGCGGGGTCCCATAAAAATCGCCAGGATATCGGAAGGGATTCAAGCGGTAAGCGGTTTAGGCCGAGTTCCAACCGATGCCATACAATGGTTGCCACGCATCTGGTGGAAGAGAGAGAAAATCACTCACATCGGATGGATAAACATCATGTTACTTATCTACCCAATATGGACGATGACCGTAAGATTTGGAGGCTGCAGATCAGCGGCAGAGACATGTTCCGATGGATGACCGGATTTGACGAGGTCAACAAGTAGAGTTGTATAGGATTTGAAGTCCGATATGGATGATGCATTGGTAGAAGGTCGTGTTTCGCGAGCATTCTTGGAGTTAACGGTAAAAACAGTCATTTCGAGTATGTCCAAGAGAACTGACACTCATCTGTTATGAAATAGGTGGCCACCTCCCTATGAGGCGTTATACAGTGACTGATAATGCAGGATAGAGGGATTAAAATGGACAGAGGCAGGGGAACCAGAAATCTGGGAAGCAGAAACGAACAGTCAAGAAGCAAATTGGCTTTTAAAGTCACAAACTGATAGAGAGAGTAGTAAGCAGAGCCAAAAGTAGAGAGAAGAAGCCGAGCTAACCTACAAAAGCAAAGGTAGCATCGAGCCAGAGTCAGGACAGAGACAGAGAGAGTCAGAGAGTCTGTGTGCTCCAGAGAAGGCTTGAGAGGTTCAAGCGCACTCCTCTGTAATGCTTGTCATGTATGAGTCTCAGATTGGGCTCATACTACTATGACCAATAGAGGTTGAGAGTCAGTAAGGAGAGTCTGTGTACTCCAGAGATTTGGGGGACCCAAGTGCAGTCTTACTGATTTATATTTGTTGAGTGAGACTCAAATTGAGCTCATTTTTGTAAAAACTCTGCTTGAAAACATAATAGAGAGGCCACCACTAAAGGCTGGACCAGGAGACATAGCTCAGGAGTATTAGGTGAACTCCTTATTAAACTTGTTGTTTTTATATTTTTTCCTGTTATGTTTTCTTTAACTGCTTTAGTGCCTGTGTATTTGGCAATCTTATTGATCTGTTGCATAAAATAACATAGGCACATCCATGCACATGAGTCTGTAATACCTTATTGTTTGTCTTAGATCAATTTCAAATCACCACACTACCATTTGCAGTTTTCTTTACCTTGTAAATCCAATGGGAACTCACCACTCCCTTGTCTTCTGGTCTCGAGACAATATCCCAAACATTGTTACGAACTATGAAGTCATACTCCTCCACCATGGCGTCAACGCAAACCAGTTGCTGCAGTGCTTCCTTAAAGGAATATGGCTCTGTCACAACATATTGACCCATAAGAGCCATGTATTCAATGTACCTCTCAAGTGACCTCCTATACCTGCGCTGATAAGTGGGTGCTCCCACATTCTCCCGTGCATCATCCAACAATCTATCAGCCTCTTTGGTGCACTTTCTTCCCTCTCTCGAAGACTCTACCTGAGTGGATGTCTCCATTGTTGGATCCTCTGCATGTAGCTACTCCACATCAATTTGAGGCTCCTCAACCTTAGGAGCCAAAAGCTCCTCATTTACATGTAGCTCAAGCTCCCTCTCAAAGGAAACTCGCATGGACTTCTCCTCATCAAATCTGACATCCCTGCGAACCAGTGTCATCATGTCGGTCGGAAAGTACACCCAATAGTTGTGAGGTGTATCAGTGTACCCCACAAATATCTCCAACTCTATTGTTGGCTCAAGCTTCTTCCATACATCTTTAGTCACATGGAAATATACCGATGACTCAAAAATCCTTAAGTGACCAACATCTGGCCTCTTACCGGAATAAGCCTCCTTTGGTGGCTTCATCTCAATTATCCAATGTGAGTTATGGTTCTGAACATAAACCGTTGGGTTGCATGCCTCAGCCCACAAGTGTAGTGGTAGGCCTTGATCATGCAACATCACCCTCGCTTCCCCTACTATGCTTCTATTCTTCCTCTTGGCCACCTCATTCTACTAAGGGTTATGGGGTGTCGTCAACTCCCGTTTAATTTCTTCCATTGCACAAAAGTTCTTAAACTCGGTTGAGACATACTCACCACCATTATCACTCCGTAGATATTTAACCTTCTTGCTAGAATCTTTCTCCACTAATTCTTTAATCTCATAAAACTTTGTGAAAGTTTGATCCTTTTTCTGCATGAAAAATGTTCATGATTTACAAGAATAGTCATCAACAAATATAACATAATACCTGTGTTTGGCCGTGGATGTTGTCGAGAATGGTCCACACACATCTGAATGGACTCGCTCTAGAATAGTCTCTTCTTGACTGTCTCTGTCGTGAAAAGAATACTTGGTGTATTTTCCCGAAGTACACCCCTTGCATGTATCAACTTTCTCAAGCGTATCTTTAGGAAGACCATTAGAGATCTGTTGCACTATTTTCAAAGCCCCATGATGCAAGTGGCCCAATCGCTTGTGCTACAACTCGCTAATGTCTCATCTCTGCACCCTTTCTACTTTTGTGCTCAAAGCAGCATACTCATCTACCTCCATCTTATAGAGATTCTTCACCTGAATCCCTATCTTCTTTGCTTGACCCGTGGCTATGTGTCGAAGGAATGCATTTTCTTTCTAGAATATCACACCATAACCTCTATCCTCAACCATGGCAATGGACACCAAGTTCTTCTTCGGCCCGAACACATACATAACATTCTTCAAGGATAGTGGAGCACCATGCTCCCTCTGAAAAAGTAATCGTTCCCACTCTATTAACACTATACTTCCCGTTGTCACCCATCTCGATATGCATCTTGAGATCTTTCTCCTCCAAGTCACTGAATAACTCTTTCTCACCAGTCATGTGGAATGAAGCTCCATTGTCTCAGTACCATACACTTCCCATCATTGATGAAACCATGCATGAAATGAGTGAAAATTCCAATTCAAATTGAGAGGCAAAATCCTCACCCACCGCTCCTCCTGAGGACTTCTTATTGGACTTCTTGAGTGGACAATTTGTAGAAAAATGGCCTAGCTCATGACAATGAAAGCACTTAACTTTCGTCATGTCTTTCTTCTTACCTCCATGATAAGAATCCGATTTGGAATGGGAAGCTTTCCCTTTCCCCTTCTTCGCCTTAGTCACTAAGGCACAACTCTCTTCATCACAAGTCTTTGATGAAGAGTCATCCATGGTGATCCTCCTGATCTCCTCCTACATCAAATCTAATCACAGTCATTCCCAATCCGGTAGCTTCTCCCGACCATTGACAGAGTCCTGATAACTATGCCAACTCTTTGGGAGTCCTAGAAGAGAAATAATCACCATATCATCCTCGGCAACCATGATTCCAACACTTCCATGTTCATCACGACATTGAGTGAACTTGGTCAACTATTTTGGAATCATCTTGCCTTTCTCCCTTGATTTTTTGAATTTTGTACTTCAGTTCCAATTTCCTTTGGTCATTTTTGTTCGGATACAAGTCTGTCAATGCTTTCCACATATCGTATGGAGTTTCCTTGCCATGGAGACTCGAGACAATGTGGTCTCGAACTCTCTCAAGTATTATCTGCCTCGCCTTCGCCACACACTTCTTCCATTCAACCAAATTTTGTATATCCGATGTTGCTAGTTTAAGAATTTATTGGTCAATGAATTCCTTCAAGACATTATCCTCTAGCACAACCTCCATTTTGTCCCTCTACGCTATATAATTTGAACTGCCTTCCAAGGCATACTCGAGCCACAACCCAGAGAATGCAATCTGTCGATCCTAAAGTATGTATTGCAAATTCAAATTTCATATGTAACCCAAAACTCAAAACTTAGAAATCTCCTCTAGTATATTGAATTCAACTCCAATACCATGTATAATTTCCTTTAGATTCACAAGCTTATGTAATGTACTAAAAAAAAAGACAAGAATCTACCTCTACTTTCAATGGGCGGAATCCAATAGAGAAATGAAAACAATATGGACAAGAAGAAGATAAATCAATGACACATAACACAATAATTATATGGGGAAAGTCATTGCTCAAAACCTCGCTATCTGTATTGCATATATTAGAAATATGAGTGAAGATACAAAGCTTGTTCTCACTAGAATAATTCCGTACAAGTATGCTCAACTCTCTTAGCTCACAAGCTAGCTCTTAGCCAACACTTAGCCAATTTTGTATCTCTCCAAGATCCTAATCTCTTGCATAATTCCTAGGATGAATATCTTGTATTTAAAGGGAATTCATGCTTCCAAAACTGTGCAATCCAAACATAGGATAAATCTCTGATGCATGCATGATATTTACACTCCAGTAAATAATACCATTGATAGGACATTGTCTCTACACTCTACTATCAGTTGGGTCTTTCTCTGAACTAATATGCATGATTTTCTCATTAGGGAATGTTTAGTTAACTGGAGTAGCACTAGTGCACCAACTACCTTTTAGTCCTCTATTAGTTCCAATAACAAGTTAGAACTAATTTAACTGAACTTAACTCAGTAAACTGAGTGATCTAATTTCCAACTCAATTTAAACTCATATTGGACCCCTAAAACTTAGGGAGAACATATGCATGACTATATAAAGACTTCCAACTCGAAATTCCTAAGATAATTAAGTTAGTTAATCTTAATTAACTATTTACAAGTTGTTATGAGAATAGAATTCGATTTTAATTCTGAGTTTAATTCAAGGACAAATTAAACTGTAATTTCTTATTGCCATTTCTCAGCATTTGGAAAGGAATTTAGGCTCCCTGACTTATAATAACCACATTGATCAAATCTATTACCATTTTACTACTACCCTTTCCACCACCATTAGCAATTTCTCTAATAATACTTTGTATAAGAAAAATAATATAACTTCCAATCCTTCGTATGACGAAGACTGTAAAATTGCAAGGAAAGCAATCAAAGATGCCCCTAATGAAAGAATTAAGCTCTAGAATATAAGTATATACAAAGCCCTCATTAAGAATAAGAAGAGTTCATATATTAATAAGATACAAGATCATATTCTCCACCTTTCTAATGTTGCGCCAAAAAAGTTTTGGCAGAATCTGCTTGTTCATAAAACTAAAGATAATCATTCTATCCCCCTAGAAAATTGGGATAACTATCTTAAGAAGTTGTATGACTCTCTAGAAACCATGGGCACCATCTTAAACACCCCTATTAAGGATGATATTTTTTCTCTAGAAGATGTTGAGTCTAGAATTAATAAGCTCACTAATAGGAAAGCCAAAGATATTGAAGGTTACCAAGATAAGATCTTTAAAATTGGAAAATCTATCCTCATTCCTCATCTCCACAAGCTTCTCAATTTGATTGTAAAGCATGGCTTCCCTAATATTTGGATGCAAAGCCGTATTTGTTATGTGGAATTTTGCATCTGCGGATAAATACTAATTCCCTAGGTAGGTAGCTATACCTAGAACAACAGATTTAAAGTGCTTATCCTTTTTCTATAGACGATTAATAAGACAAGGGAATCAAAGGACCGACTTATTCTTTCTCTTTCCTTTTGTCTCCTTTTTATGGCTCCCGTCACTCCTTCTCAAACTTAACTCACTCACTCAAAAGTACTTGCAATCATAAATAGAAGACATAGAACCAATCAAAGCAAGAGATCTATCGACTATAAGTAAATGGAATCGGATACATTCACGCATATAAACATCATGTATCAAGATAATCATATGGAAAAAGGTGTAAACAAGTTTATTAAGTAGAAGGAAGAATTACAACCATGAAGTCTGATCCATTGTCACTCTTCCAGCTTGGGTTCAAACCAACATCACATTAATAGCACAACACTCCAAAAGCATAACAATACTTGCTTATAATCTCAATCCTCATACAAACAATATCTCCTTACAAATTCTTAAAGTCCAGCCCTTGATCACTTAGATGAGTGCTCAATTTATAGGCAAATCGAGGAGGTTTGGTCATAAATGAGGGTATTGAATGACCTTCCAAAGTTAGAGTTAGTTTCCATGGAGGAAGGGATGAGAGGATAAGAGTTTACTTAACTCATTCCCTATCCAATTTCGAGCTCATAGGAGATGATAAGTGTGGGAATCTTCTAGATGGCTCCAGAAGATAAGAATATTCCCAGAACCCTATGATGATTTCGCTCAAACTCACCCAACAAAGGTCAAAGTGGGCCTAAGTTCTCTGGAAATCACCCTGACATGGGCCTACCTGCACTGAAGTGCACTTACCCTTGACCAAGGTTGTGCTGGTCCCTCAAGGAGGTAATTCTGGAGGGCTTCAGGCCAAGAAACTCTTAGGTAAGGAGGCATTCAAAGTGGTGACATGCAAAGGGAATGTAGCAACTAAAATAGGGTTTGATGAGCCCTAATGGTACTGATCTGAATGATGGGAGTGATGTGACCAAATGGATCTATAACAGTATTGTGCCTATCTTCAAAAACGGGGACAAAAGTTTTCCCTCTAACTACAAGACCATTATGATTAGCCACATCCTACCTAAGCTTTATGGGTTCATTCTAGAAAAAAAGCTTAGTCTTTGGCTTGAGAACCAAGGTAAAAGTGTTAAAGGGAAAGTTGGTTTTAGGAGGCATCACTTGACCATTGGCCACCTTGTCACCCTTAGGATCATCGTAAAGGAATTTCACAATAGTAAAACCGATCTCTTCTATTGTTTGTGGACTTTAGAAAAGCTTTCGACACTATCCCCCAAGATAAACTATGGGAGAGGCTTGAAGAGATCATGGTTCCTTCTGAACTGAGGATTGTTGTGAGCCGCCTTTACGAGACTGTTATTGCTAAGCTTAAGACCAACGAAGGGTGGTCTAAAGATATTAAATGTAATATCGGGGTTAAGTAAGGCTGCCCCCTTTCTGTTGGATGGATAAATCGATCTTGCAAACAAGAACGATCTCCCTAGTATCAGAAGATAGTCTAGCAACAAACGAAGAAACAAACCTATCTTTCTCTAGACATATGCTATTTATAACTAAATACTACAAAGGTGTTAAGATCCTACCTTATATCCAATTCTTATTCGTGGTAGTCATCCTATAGTCGTTCGAAAGAGTTACATTTGAAGACCTGCAATCATAAACAAGCAAATATTAAATAGCACCTGCATAGCAAATATTATAAATCATATCTATTATGGTGATCAAGGAATCCATAAAATAAACCATGAATTAACAACTTATTGAGAAAAACAAATATATTTGTACTAACTTTGAATAGTAGAAGAACCTTACAACCTTTTCAGCCTTGATGTTGAACAAGTTATTCATGGGGTCCGAAATAGGAATTTCCTTTACTTTGACAAGTCTTGCACTCTTTCAAATGACATCTTAGAGGTATGTAATTTCTCCTCATAAAAACTCAACTAAAGAAGACTAAGTTCCAACAGAATTTCACCTAAAAAAATACTAAGGTTATAACTCTCAAGTAACCAGCCCAATGCTTCTTTTTATAGTGTAGACGAGGAGGTTACAGGTCCACCTATGAAGGGATAGAATCCTCCTTCAAAGGGATAAGCTCCTCACATCAAGGGGTTAGCTCCTTAAGGTATGGGATACATGAACCTTAAAAGAGCGAACTTGCCACCTCAAGATTCCTTCCAGAAGCTTCTAGAAATAACTAAAAGTGAGTTTTTCATAGTATACTCGTACCTTTTTAACTTTTACAGGGGTCTGCACCTTTAACACAGAGACAGTGTAGTCAAGTGTGCAGGAGACATGACCATTAGATGCGGGACCGCAGGTAAGACAAAGAGAAAGTGCGGAACCAGAGTTTTAAAGACTTTTGAGAGCTTTTCTCTTATTTTCCAGACTTGATATGAGGAACTAATGCTTTAGACTTGCAGAGGAGGAAAGTATGAGTGGTAATGAACTCACACAGATAGCAGAATGTCAAGGTGACAATTTTTAGTGCAACAGATTGCCCCCTAAAGTGCAAAGTGTGTAATAGATGAAGATAGAGTCTGTCATGTATGAAGAGTGAATTACTTTATCATTTCAAGGATCATCTTGTGGACGCCCCAGTCAAAACCTGTAAAAGCATTCAATGCAAAATATATATATGTAGACATATCATCGCTGAGGTAGGCATTCCCATACTCACATCAAAACTAACTAGAAAACTGACTAAACTGTTCTAATATAGGAATGATTTTGTAATACATCAAGAGTATAGACATGTGTAGACACAGTATAGATGCAGCCATCTGTTTATGAATAGTCCACTGTATAATGAATAACAAAATTCCTCACAGCTTGGATGGTAGAAACTAGATCCAGGGTCTTGATTTCCACTTTCTGAACTGGTACGATTCTATCCATGTGAATGAATGTGTCGAAATCGAACATGGTAGAAACCACTTGATTACCAGTCAATGATGTGGACTGTTAACAAGTGTGAGAGAAACCACCAGTAATGTCAATGGCTCTCAAAGTACCCAGTACAATCCATGAAATGTGAATAAATGAGTTGAAGTCAAACATGTCATAGAATCATTCGATCGAAGGTCAATGATGCAACCTATTGTCAAAAGCAAGAAAGATGCCATTAGGGCATGCAGTTTTCAAGGCACTGACAATTTCTAGATCAACTTCCTAGATAACAAGTTGAAGTCAATAGAAAGCGATCCGTCGTAGGCAAGCCCACAACACGAAATCATAGATCAAGTTTTGAAGAAATATATTGGCAAGGACTAACTCAGGAATGGTAAAAATGGATGACAGATATTTCACAGGTGAATGGTTTGTTTGAACTGTTCTCTTGAACACATAACGACACTGCAAATGGCTTGGTGACAATTGACCCAAAGCTAATACCCAGAAATTGGCTGAAGACTTTCAATGTGGTTTGATTAACTGTTAGGCAAAGGATTTTCCCAACCCAGGTGAAAAAAAATTGTCGTGTTCAAGAGTGGTTGATGGCTTTTTTGAAAAAACAAAGTGTAAAAAATAGGTTCATTTTTCTCTCTTTTCCCCCACCATTTCTGGCAAGTACCTCTTTATTTTTGACAAGCTTGAGGAGGATAAAATTTGCTTGTTTATAAGCACATCCTTTGTATGAGTCCAACTTAGTTTAAAATTCGAACCCTAAGAAGGAGTGGTTCGTTCCTGTTTAAAATTGAACCGGTCCTTTACTGTTAAATTTTAACGAGTCTAGTATAGGAAAAGCTCGGTGTTTTTCAATTTTAGGGAGTCAGAAGAAAAACTTAAGAAAACTCCACAGGGGTACTTTTTCGTAAAATAATCCCTCAAGTCCTAAAAAGGATAAAATAATACGGGAGGGATGACATTTCCAATACTTTAACGAGCTGGAAAAGACAAGCGCTCGACAATCTTTTCATTTTTAACGAGTCTGAAAAGGGTTTAAAGAGGACTCTATTGACCGTAACTAGTCAACATATACCTTTTTCGTAAATAGTCCATTTCAGTCCGTAAAAGGGGTAAACTTATACTGAAGGGACGATTATTCATGTATTTTAACGAGTTCGAACAATCAAGTGCTTGGCAATCTTTTCAATTTTCGAGAGTCTGAAAAGAGCTTAAAGAGGACTCCAATGTTTCGCTTTTTCCTAAATTTTTGAAAGAGTCTGAAGAAGTGATAAAAGTATTCTCTTTGTTGAAAAATGATCAATTTTCCCGAACAATCCAATATTCTGCACAAAAACTCAAAACATTACACATCCCTGTTTAAGATAAATAAAAATGTTTTAAAAATTTACCTTTTTAAAGTGAAAAATAAATAAATTAAAAATTCATTTATTCGAAAAAACTTATAAAATGGGCTTTTCTAACTTCATTTTTCCCATTTGAGTTCAGAGTGAGAAGTGAGAGCTTTTGGGTAAAAAAAGTTCCTGTAAATATTCTGGAAAATCAGTCAGTTGGAAACGAAAACCGACAGCTCTAGGTAATCCATGTCCTCCTTAACTTGCATTTCATCTGTTTACATTTCATTTTTAGGCTTTAAATTTGAATTTTAAAAGAAAATTAGGTTTAAAAAATCGCTCGCGGGGGTCCACAGGTGCAACATGCAGGCCCTGCGGAGCCAAACTTTTTATATAAAGAAAAAGGTCGCAGGTCATCACCTATTGCTCACAACCCATGCAGACCTATGCACTGTTTGTAAGTAGCGGGTGCAGACCTCGTGGAATGAATTTTAAAACTTAAATTTCTCCAAATTTGCCCAAAATTTGCCCAAAATTTTTCGAACAAGCTTGTTCTAATATCTCTTTTTATGCATTATAGGACATTCAAAATGCTTATTTGGCGAGAACACAAGCATGAGGATGTAGATTATGCTGCAATGAATGATATGCTCACATTGCAAGCATTGAGAGCATGTGGATTGTATAGGTTCTGGGCCATACAGGGCATGAGGGCCCAAGTAGACCTCTTGATATGGCTAGTAGACAGATGGAACACACAGGACGAGTGCTTTGTGATTGGTGGTCACCGGCTCGAAATCAAGCTGGAGGACATATACTTTTTGACTGGTTTGTCCAAGAGGGGTGAACAATTATCTCTTTTCGGGACTAGGCCAGGTGGCCAGTCTGTCGCTAGTCTCCAATTGGAGTTTTGCGATGATCAAGCAGACCCCAAGGATAAACGGATTGATATTAAAAATATCAACCGTCCTGAGCTTAAAGTTATTGCATTCACTGTTACCAGTCTATACGGGAGTGCAACATTCCATGTGGCTACTAGATCCCAGATGCAGATGGCTATAGACTGTTTTCGAGGCACCATATCCAACTGGTGTGAGGCTATGTTCACAAATGTGAAAGGCCAACTAACCAGAGCAAAGAATGGACAGTTGAAAAACTTTGGATATCGATTTATCATAGTCAGCTTTGCTCTAGAGAGGATCCCCATGTTAGCCCCGCAACATATTCCTGTTGATGTTGGTATTCCTCGAGACCCTAGAATGGTTCGTTGGGTTGCTTTGATGGCTGTCACCCTGAGGAGGGCACAGAGGTTGTTCGATTTCCGCCTGAATATTTTTGTTGGTTAAACAACCAACTTTTTGTGATTCAGGACTTTCCATATGCCGGGATGGATTACCGCGGCGACCTAGACATGATTCTTCCACCAGGAGAACAATGTGATGATTCAGGTAAAAACCATTTTCGACACTTTCTAAGTTTTATTTTTTTTTTTTATTTTAAATCATCCAAAACTGATAATCAAAAATTTAAATGTAGATGTGGGTCCACGATGACCAGCCACTCTCCAACCTTACGAGAGGAGACACCCAGCTGTAGCAGCACCAGCCCCATAGGACCAATCAGCAAAGATCCTAACCGATTTGGAGCATCATCTAGAGTGCTTGACACTAGATATTCCAGAGACTAATAGAGATGATATTCCACTTAGGTTATAGAGATATGTGATTGGGGTCCCAAGACCTTTTAGGAGGTTCCTATGTAGGGTGGCTCGAGCAATAGTTTCTTATCATGATCATCACCATGGATAGGATGATCGATTTTGTGGACTCACGACATTTTTGTCTTTTTGTATTATCATTTTTGCCGACCATAAGGTGTTTTTCAACCTATGATCGAAGACGATGTATATTTTGAAACACACTTCTATGCTATGATATATCATTATTACCGGCTATCTCGTGTAACATGTTATCGAATGTTATTAAATTACTATTTTGATTATTGCAAATGTCTATTTATCATACTAGAAGAAACTACATCTACTAATTTATTTAAATGTCTTGGAATATGTTGATATTCAATGTAATCAAATTCACATTCCAAGAGATGAACTCTCAAAAATAACCTTAATAACACCAGATTTCTAATGGCATAAACCCTATTAAGCTATAATACAACGAGTTCAGAATCCAACCTAACAATCAAAATCCAAATCCCAAATGAGATGGATTTAGATAATAACTCAATCACTGCACTATACTCTGCAATGTTATTCATTGTTTGACAGAGGCTTACCCCATGCATAGACACTAACTCATCAAAGGGTGAATAGATAACCCAAGCTGCGGAAGAAATGTTCTATGTACTACGACAAGCACCATCAACAAAACCAATGTATGTTTGAAGAGACGTTGACATCGGCAATATCAAGAGTAAAATCTCCACAGCCTTCTAATCTAAAACACACCAGTTGTAAAGAAACTAATCTAACAAAAAATCTCCACACAGAATTTAAGCATAATATCTCTTCAGATAAAGTCCATTTCTGGGTTTATTCAAAGAGACACCATCAAAATCTATCAATTCATAAGCCCCTTTTTCCGGCTTTCGCTTAACAATGTAAGGACCATGCCACATAGGTACAAATTTTCTAGCCCCTAGCTTATCGTTCGCTTGATCATATAGTAAAACTAGGTCTCCTTGTGAAAAATTACGAGGTGTAACACTTCTGTCGTACTGAGCTTTCATTCGTTTCACATGAGTCTCGTTTTCTATTGTAGCAGTGCATCGATTCTCATCTAGCTAAGCTAAGTACAAAAAACGTTAACACTGCTTCCAAACCGTAGACTAGTTGAAAAGGAGTGAAACTAGTCGATGTTTTCATTGAGGTTCGATATGCCTAAAGTGCTAAAAATAGCATGGTATGACAATTTGACTTATGAATACCAATGATTCGTTTGATCATAGTGACTAAAACTTTATTGATAGCTTCAACCAGACCATTAGCCTATGGGTAATACAGAGTAGAACTATCATGGCACAGGCCAAGTTTATTTGTCAGTTCAGTCATCATGATGTTTCGAAAGTGACTTCCATGATCAGTAATGATAGCTTGAGGAACACCGAATCTAGAAATTATATGATTGAATACGAAAGTTGCAGCAGTCTTTCCATCTGCCGAAAATGTAGGCATTGCCTCGGCCCACTTAGTAAAATAATCTACCGCTAGGATAATATACGCATGCCCCCCGGCCGAGTGAGGGTTACATGTAATAAAGTCAATACCCCACTTTGTGAAAGGACCGACAGCAATTATAGGGTGAAGAGGAGTGGGTACGGTTGAACAGGAATCAGAAAATGACTGTACAACCTGATATGCAATTTGAAAGGGACTCAAAGGCATCGTGCCATCAAATGAATCCACCTTAGAATCAGAAGGTATGATCCAAGGATTATCAAAAGTAACAGTATTCAATGAAATCATATGAATGTTTGCAATAAAAGGCGATATGTTAGGAGGAGGGAAGGAAAAAGTTCCCAGTAAACCAGAATCTTTAATCAAACCTACACCAACATCCTTGTAAGGGATAGTTGTTTTACCGATGTGTTGAATACTATTTGTAGAGGCTAGTTTGGATGAGAAATAAGTCAGCTGGTCTATCGTAACGATCTTTCCGTTATGACGAAACTTGATAAGCCGAAAAACCGATGAAAAAATAGCAGTCATAGCATAAGACCAACTATGACCCAGGAGAAGGTTGTAATCTAGAGGGGCATCAACCACTTCCACATCTAGATTTATGATTTTTCCTTCGACCCCTATAGGTAAATCCTACAAAATACCAAAAGGATGGAACCCTCGGCCATCAAAGGCTTTTAGAATTGTTGGAAACTGATTGCGTGTGGGAGAACCAAGTGATTTCCAGCACTAGATCGACATAATACATGTAGAAGCCCCTTCATCAATCACATTCCAAAAGCAAGGTCTGTTTTTTACTAAAACTGGAATCTGGAAAGCCATTTGATGAGGTAGGCGGGGTGTACTATTCTCTAAATTGAAGATTATTAGGTTCGAATCCTGAATATCGACAGCTCCTATAGCAGACAATAGTAATTTACGTTGTGCTGGGCACGATTGCAGCACTTCCAAAGCCAACATTGCTGAAGGGGAAATAGCTAAGTCTTCAACAATGTTGTAATTATGAGCAGCTCTCGCATGTGGATTGAAAGCTGAGTTACGAAGTACACCTTTAGGAAGTGGTTTGATTACTAAGTCAGGGTTGGGTTTCTCGATTTGTAGTGGACTAGAAATAGGAGGAGGTGTAGTTGATGTGTTTGAATTAGAAGATTCTACTTCTTTACCACCAACAGGATTTTTACTACCATAATCTTGTGATCGTGTCGCAATCCTGACATGAGACATCATCATAATGGGTTCTTCTAAGGCATTCAAGGAAGAACCAATCATCTTACTATCTTGAGTGGGAAAAGGATCCTTCAAGACAGTAGGCGTTTAAGAAACTTTAACGAATTTCAAAACCTCTGCTCGATGTGGTAATGCTTTGGTAAAATGATCCTTGTCGCAAATGAAACAAGGATAGCGAGGTTTCTGTTTTTCATTAGTAGATTCATTTGTATCCGTCTTATCTTTTGAATTTTATTTGTTTTTTTTCTTCCCCTTATTTTTACTACCGGATTTTGGTTTGGTCATAGATGATTCTACGACATCAATGTCGGTAGAAATTTCAGTGGAAGAATCTCCTTTCGGGGAATTAGGTAAAGTTATTATAGGAGAAGAATTCTTTGAAGATTTCTTCTTACTTTTAGTACTAACTGAACCAATCATAGCATCAACGACATGAGACCCGGAAGGAGCTGCAGTTAATTTGTAAGTGTTTTGGAAGATCAGGGATTTTTCATGTAAAGTACCTAACTGCGTATAGACAAGGTCAAGTTACTGAGCCTGAGAAATGACTTGCTCTTTAGTGACAACTCCTCCCTTAGCTACATCTTCAGTGATTTTGGGTAACAATGATTTAATGAACCATTCCGCTAAAATTTGATCCGGAATGAAAACTTTCACTAAACACCTTCTACATCGCTATTCATGAATATGATCAGAAATATATGTGGACATGGATTTTTTCAGTGAAGTTAACAGCTCCGTGCCATTGTCATATCTGACAGGAAACTGAAAATGAGTTAAGAAAGTAGTGGCTAACTGATTGAAATTATTAAAAGAGCCTCGTGGTAACTCAATGTACCATTTGGCGGAAAGACCAATAAGAGTTCATTGAAAAAGACACAATCGAATTGAATCATCAATGATTGAATTAGATGCACATAAGAGGTGATAAGCCATAACGTGATTTGACGGATCCTCTCCTGACTTACCCTCGAATTTCAGGATATCACTAGGCAACTTACTAGGCATTGGCGGCCAATATGGAAGATAGTAAATCAGATCATTCGTAAGGCGTGACAAATCAGGTAAATCCAAAGTTGCAATAAATGGTAACTGATGGTTAGGGTTGCGAAAACCTTGAGTAATGAGACCAGTTCCAGGAAGAGGATATCTAAGATAACCTGGAATCAGATTTGCATTAGGAATGTTATAACCTCCTGGAAAACCAGGATTAACTGGACCAAACTGGGGTTGTTGAGGCTGTCGATAAGTATAGCCAAGATATGGCTGATACTGATAAATTGGGTTTTGTACAGTAGGAATGAATTGATACTGTCCCTAGTACGGTTAATAGATAAATTGCGGTTGACTTGTGGCAATCGTACTTGTACCAGCTTGTCCTGCAGGCATCTGGACCGAAGTCTAAACTGTAGGTCTTGACTGTGGCACAGAGACTTGAAGAATTTGCACTGATACAGGGATAGTAGAAACCGGAGCTACAAATACTCCAGAAATAGGTGTTTTAGGTTGAACAAAAGCTGCAGTAGTTACAGTGGTTTGAGGCAGAGTACGAGGTGTGCTAGGCCTAGGCTGCTGAACTAAACCAGGTGCAGGGATTTGAACAATAGGTTGGATAGGTTGTTGGGTTGGACCAGAAACCAAAGGGTGCATCTAATTCAATCATTGATGATTCAATTCGATTGCATCTTTTTCAATGAACTCTTATTGGTCTTGCTGCCAAATGGTACATTGAGTTCTCACAAGGCTCTTTTAATAATTTCAATGAGTTAGCCACTGCTTTCTTAACTCATTTTCAGTTGCCTATTAGATACGACAATGGCATGGAACTATTAACTTCACTAAAACAATCCACGTCCACATATATTTTTGATCATATTCATGAATGGCGACGTAGAAGGCATTTAGTGAAAGTTTTCATTCCGGATCAAATTTTAGCGGAATGGTTCAATAAATCATTGTTACCCAAAATCACTGAAGATGTATCTATGGGAGGAGTTGTTACTAAAGAGCAAGTCATTGCTCACGCTCAGTACCTTGACCTCGTCTATACGCAGTTAGGTACTTTACATGAAAAAATCCCTGATCTTCGAAAACACAGTCAAATATTTGCAGCTCCTTTAGGGTCTCATGTCGTTGATGGTATGATTGGTTCAGTTAGTACTAAAGGTAAGAAGAAATCTTCACATAATTCTTCTCCTATAATAACTTTACCTGATTCCCCGATAGGAGATTCTTTCGCTGAAATTTCTGCCGACATCCATGTCATACAATCATCTATGACCAAATCAAAATCCGGTAGTAAAAGGAAGGGGAAGAAGAAAAACAAACAAAATTCAAAAGATATAACGGATAAAAATGAATCTACTGATGAAAAACGGAAACCTCACTATCCTTGTTTCATTTGCGACGAGGATTATTTTACCAAAGAATGCCCACATCGAGTAGAGGTTTTGAAATTCATTAAAGGTTCTCAAACACCTGCTGTCTTGAAGGATCCTTTTCCTACTCAAGATAGTAAGATGATTGGTTCTTCCTCGAATGCCTCAGAAGAACCCATTATGATGACGTATCATGTCAGAATTGCGATGCGATCGCAGGATTATGGTAGTAAAAATCCTGTTGGTGGTAAAGAAGTAGAATCTTCTAATTCAAACACATCAACTACACCTCCTCCTGGTCTGATCCACTACAGATCGAGAAACCCAACCCTGACTTAGTAATCAAACCGCCTGCTAAAGGCGTACTTCATAAATCAGCTTTCAATCCACATGCGAGAGCTACTCAAAATTACAACATTGTTGAAGACTTAGCTATTTCCCCTTCAACAATGTCGACTTTGGAAGTGTTGTAATCATGCCCAACACAGCGTAAATTACTATTGTCTACTATAGGAGCTGTCGATATTCAGGATTCAAACCTAATAATCTTCGATTTAGAGAATAGTACACCCTACCTACCTCATCAAATGGATTTCCAGATTCCATTTTTAGTAAAAAACAAACCTTACTTTCGGACTGTGATTGATGAAGGGGCTTCTACATGTATTATGTCGATCCAGTGTTGGAAATTGCTTGGTTCTCACACACTCAATTAGTCGCCGACAATTCTAAAGGCTTTTGATGGCCAAGGGTTCCATCCTTTTGGTATTTTGCAGGATTTACCTATAGGGGTCAAAGGCAAAACCGTAAATCTAGATGTGGAAGTGGTTGATGCCCCTCTAGATTACAACCTTCTCCTGGGTTGTAGTTGGTCTTATGCTATGACTGCTATTGTTTCATCAGTTTTTCGTCTTATCAAGTTTCCTCATAACGGAAAGATCATTACGATATACCAGCTAACTTATTTCTCATCTGACCCAGCCTCTATAGATAGTATTCAACACATCGGTAAAACGACTATCCCTTACAAGGATGTTGGCGTAGGTTTAATTAAAGATTCTGGTTTACTGGGAACTTTTTCCTTCCATCCTCCTAACGTATCACCTTCTATTGCAAATATTCATATGATTTCATCGAATACTATTACTTTTGATGATCCTTGGATCATACCTTCCAATTCTGAGATGGATTCATTTGATGGCGTGATGCTTTTGAGTCCCTTTGAAATTGCATATCAAATTGTACAGTCATTTTCTGATTCCTGTTCAACCGAAACTGATCTTCACCCTATAATTGTTGTCGGTCCTTTCGCAAAGTGGGGTATTGACTTTATTACATGTAACCCTCACTCGGTCGGGGGGCATGCGTATATTATCCTAACAGTAGATTATTTTACTAAGTGGGCCGAGGCAATGCCTACATTTTCGGTAGACAGCAAAACTGTTACAACTTTCATATTCAATCATATAATTTATAGATTCGGTGTTCCTCAAGCTATTATTACTGATCATGGAAGTCACTTTTGAAACATCATGATGACTGAACTGACAGATCAACTTGGCCTACGCCACGATAGTTCTACTCCGTATTACCCGCAGGTTAATGGTCTGATTGAAGCTATGAATAAATTTTTAGTCACTATGATCAAACGAATCATTGGTATTCATAAGTCAAATTGTCATACCATGCTATTTTCAGCACTTTGGGCATATCGGACCTCAATGAAAACATCGACTAATTTCAGTCCTTTTCAACTAGTCTACGGTGTGGAAGTAGTGTTACCTATTGAATGTGAAATTTTATCATTACAATTAGCCATAGAATTACTCCCAGCTACTTCTGAAGAAGAGAAACGTTTTTTGTACTTAGCTCAGGTAGATGAGAATCGACACACTACTGCAATAGCAAACGAGACTCATGCGAAATGAATGAAAGCTCAGTACGACAGAAGTGTTACACCTCGTAATTTTTTGGAAGGAGACCTAGTTTTAGTATATGATCCAGCGAATGATAAGCTAGGGGGTGGAAAATTTGTACCTATGTGGCATGGTCCTTACATTGTTAAGCGAAAGTTGGTAAAAGGGGCTTATGAATTGATAGATTTTGATGGTGTCTCTTTGGGTAAACCTAGAAATGGACTTTATCTGAAGAGATATTATGCTTAAATTCTGTGTGGAAATTTTTTGTTAGATTAGTTTCTTTACAGCTGGTGTGTTTTAGATTAGAAAAGTGTGCCTAGTTTAGAGAGTGCTCTTATCATTATTCTTGTTTATCTTGATTTTACTCTTGATATTGCAGATGTCGACATCTCTTCAAACATACATTGGTTTTACTGATGGTGCTTGTCGCAGTACATGGAACATTTCTTCCGTAGCTTGGGTTATTTATTCACCCTCTGATGAGTTAGTGTCTATGCATGGGGTAAGCCTCAGTCTAAAAACGAATAACATTGCAGAGTATAGTGCAGTGATTGAGTTATCATCTAAATCCATCTCATTTGGGACTCGGAGTTTGATTGTTAAGTTGGATTCTGAACTTGTTGTATTGCAGCTTAACAGGGTTTATGCCATTAGAAATCTAGTGTTATTAAGGTTATTTTTGAGAATTCGTCTCTTGGAACGTGAATTTGATTACATTGAATATCGGCATATTCCAAGAAATTTAAATACATTAGCAGATGCAGTTGCTTCTAGTATGATAAATAGACATTTGCAATAATCAAAATAGTAAATTTAATAACATTCGATAACATGTTACATGAGATAGCTAGTAATAATGATATATCATAGCATAGAAGTGTGTTTCAAAATATACATCGTCTTTGACCATAGGTTGAAAAACACCTTATGATTGGAAAAAATGATAATACAAAAAGACAAAATGTCGTGAGTCTACAAAATTGATCATCCTATCCCTGGCGATGATCACAATAAGAAACTACTGCTCGGGCCACCCCACATAGGAACCTCCTAAAAGGTCCTGGGACCCCAATCACATATCTCTGTAACCTAAGTGGAATATCATCTATATCAGTCTCTGGAATATCTAGTGTCAAGTGCTCTAGATGATGCTCCAAGTCGGTTAGGATTTCTGTTGATTTGTCCTGTGGGGCTGGTACTGCTGCAGCTGGTTGTTCCCTCTCATAAGGCTGGAGAGAATTTCGTTGTCGTGGACCCACATCTGCATTTAAACTTTTGATTTTCAATTTTGGACGATTTAAAATATAAAAAAGAATAAAAAATAAAACTTAGAAAGTGTTGAAAATGGTTTTTACCTGAATCATCCCATTGCTCTCCTGGTGGAAGAATCATGTCTGGGTCACCGCGGTAATCCATCCTAGCGAATGGAAAGTCATGAATCACAAAAAGTTGGTTGTTCAACCAACGAAAATATTCAGGTAGAAATCGAACAACCTCTGCGCCCTCAAAGTGACGGGCCATCAAAGAAACCCATCGAACCATTCTAGGCTCTTGAGGAAGACCAGCATCAACAGGAATATGTTGCGGGGCTAACATGGGGATCCTCTCTAGAGAAAAGGTGACTATGATAAATCTATATCCAAAGTTTTTCAGCTGTCCATTCTTTTCTCTGTTTAATTGTTCTTTCACATTTTCCAACACAGCCTTGCAAGAGTTGTATATGGTGCCTCAAAAACGGTCTAAAACCATCTGCATCTGGGATCTAGTAGCCACATGCAAAGCTGTACTCCCACATAGTTTGGTAACAATGAATGCAATAAATTTAAGCTGAGGACGACTGATAGTTTTAATATCAATCTGTTTATCCTTGGTGTCTGCTTGATCATCGCAAAACTCCAATTGGAGACTAGCGACAGACTGGTCACCTAGCCTAGTCTCGAAAAGAGATAATTGTTCTCCCCTCTTGGACAAACCAGTCAAAAATTATATGTCCTCCAGCTCGATTTCGAGCTGGTGGTCACCAATCACGAAGCATTAGTCCTATGTGTTCCATCTGTCCACCAACCATGTCAAGAGGTCTACTTGGACCCTCATACCCTGTATGGCCCAGAACTTATAGAATTTGCATGCTCTCAATGCCTGCAATGTGGGCATATCATTCATTGCAGCATAATCTACATCCTCGTGTTCGCGTTCTCACCAAATAAGTATTTTGAATGTCCTACAATGCATAAAAAGACATATTAGAACAAGCTTGTTCTAAAATTTTGGGCAAAAATGGAGAGATTTAAATTTTAAAATTCGTTGTGCGGGGTCCAAACCTTCTGCTTACAAACAGTGCGTAGGTTTGCATAGGTTGTGAGCAATAGGTGCGGACCCAGGACTTTTTTCTTTATAGAAAAAGTCGGGGTTCACAGGGCCCATGTGTTGCACCTGCGGACCCCTACGAGCGAATTTTTAAACCTATTTTTCCTTCAAAAATCAAATTTAAAGCCTAAATACAAAATGTAAACGGATGAAATGCAAGTTAAGGAGGACGTGGATTACCTGGAACTGACGGTTTTCGATTCCGATGGACGAATTTTCTAGAATATTCACAGGAACTTTTTTACACAAAAGCTCTCACTTCTCACTCTGAACTCAAATGGTAAAAATGAAGTTAAAAAAGCCCTTTTTATAAGTTTTTTCGAATAAATGAATTTATAATTTATTTATTTTTCACTTTAAAATGGTAAATTTTTAAAACATTTTTATTTATCTTAAACAGGTATGTGTAATGTTTTGAGTTTTTGTGCAGAATATTAGATTTTTCAGGAAAATTGATCATTTTTCAACAAAGAGAATACTTTTATCACTTTTTCGGACTCTTTCAAAAATTTACAAAAAAGCGAAACATTGGAGTCCTCTTTAAGCCCTTTTTAGACTCTCGAAAATTGAAAAGATTGCTAAGCACTTGATTGTTCGAACTCGTTAAAATAAATGAATAATCATCCCTTCAATATAATTTTACCCCTTTTATGAACTGAAATGGACTATTTAAGAAAACGGTATACGTTGACTAATTACGGTCAATAGAGTCCTCTTTAAACCCTTTTTAGCCTCATTAAATATGAAAAAAATTTCAAGCGCTTGTCTTTTCTAGCTCGTTAAAGTATTGGAAATGTCATCCCTCCTATATTATTTTATCCTTTTTCGGACCTGAGGGATTATTTTACGAAAAAGTACCCCCATGGATTTTTCTTAAGTTTTTCTTCTGACTCCCTAAAATTGAAAAACACCGAGTTTTTCCTATAATGGACTCGTAAAATTTAACAGTAAAGGACCTGTTCAATTTTAAACAGGAACGAACCACTCCTTCTTAGGGTTCGAATTTTAAACTAAGCTGGACTCATCTGAAGGATGAGCTTATAAACAAGCAAATGTTATCCTCCTCAAGCTTGTCAAAAATAAAGAGGTACTTGCTAAAAATGGTGGGGGAAAAGAGAGAAAAATGAGCCTGTTTATTACACTTTGTTTAAAAAAAAAAACAGTCAACCACTCTTGAACATGACACTTTTTGTTCACCTGGGTTGGGAAAATCCTTTGCCTAACAGTTAATCAAACCACATTGAAAGTCTTCAGCTGGTTTCTGGGTATTAGCTTTGGGTCAATTATCACCAAGCCATCTGCCGTGTCATTATGTGTTCAAGTAAACAGTTCAAACAAACCATTCATCTGCGAGATATATGTCATCCATTTTGACCATCCCTGAGTCAGTCCTTGCCAATATATTTCTTCAAAACTTGATCTATGATTTTGTGTTGTGGGCTTGTCTACGACGGATCGCTTTCTATCGACTTCAGCTCATTATCTAGGAAGTTGACCTAGAAATCATCAGTACCTTGAAAACTGCATGCCCTAATGGCAGTTTTCTTGCATTCAATGATAGGTTGCATCATTGACCTTCGATCGAATAATTTTATGACATGTTCGACTTCAGCTCATTTATTCACATTTCATGGATTGTACTGGGTACTTTGAGAGCCATTGACATTACTGGTGGGTTTCTCTCACACTTGTTAATAGTCAACATTATTGACTGCTAATCAAGTGGTTTCTACCATGTTCAACTTTGACACATTCATTCACATGGATAGAATCGTACTAGTTCGAGAAGCAGAAATCAAGACCCTGGATCTAGTATCTACCATCCAGGCTGCGAGAATTTTTTTTTTCATTATACAGTGGACTATTCATAAATAGGTGGTTGCGTCCATACTATGTCTACACATGTCTATACTCTTGATTTATTACAAAATCATTCCTGTATCAGAACAATTTAGTCAGTTTTGATCTAAGTATGGGAATTCCTACCTCAGCAATGATATGTCTACATATATATATTTTGCATTGAATGTTTTTACAGGTTCCAATTGGGGTGTCCATAAGATGATCCTTGAAATGGTAAAGTACTTCACTCTTCATACATGACAGACTCTATCTTCATCTATTACAGACTTCGCACTTAGGGGGGCAATCTGTTGCACTAAAAATTGTCACCTTGACATTCTGCTATTTGTGTGAGTTCATTACCACTCATACTTTCCTTCTTTGCAAGTCTAAAACATTATTTCCTCATATCAAGTCTAGAAAATAAGAGAAAAGCTCTCAAAATTCTTTAAAACTCTGGTTCTGCACTTTCTCTTTGTACTACCTATGGTCCCGCACTTAATGGTCATGTCCCTTGCGCACCTAACCACAATGTCTCTGTGTTAAAGGTGTGTACCCCTGTAAAAGTTAAAAAGGCATGAGTATACTTTGAAAAACTCACTTTGAATTATTTCTAGAAGCTTCTGGAAGTAATCTTGAGGTGGCAAGTTCGTTCTTTTAAGGTTCATGTATCCCATACCTTAAGGAGCTAACCCCTTGATGTGAGGAGCTTATCCCTTTGAAGGAAGATTCTATCCCTTCATAGGTGGACTTGTAACCTCCTCCTTTGCACTATAAAAAGAAGCATTGGGATAGTTACTTGGGAGTGAGAAACTTAATATTTTTTGAGGTAAAATGCTGCTAGAACTTGGTCTTCTTTAGTTGAGATTTTATGAGGAGAGATTACATACCTATATGTATCTAATTTTGAAGAGTGCAAGACTTGTCAAAGTAAAGGAAATTCCTGTTTCGGACCCTAGGAAGAGCTTGTTCAACATCAAGGCTGAAAAGGTTGTAAGGTTTTTCTACTATTCAAAGTTAATACAAATATATTTGTTTTTCTCAATAAGCTGTTAATTCATGGTTTAATTTATGGATTCCTTGATCACCATAATAGACATGATTTATAATATTTGCTATGTCGGTGCTATTTAATGTTTGCTTGTTTGTGATTGCAGGTCTTCAAAGGTAACTCTTTCGAACGATTGGAGGATGACTACTACGAACAAGCATTGGATCTAAGGTAGGATCTTAACACCTTTGCAGTATTTACTTATAAATCACATATGTCTAGAGAAAGATAGGTTTGTTTGTCTGCTTGTTGCTAGACTATCTTCTGATACTAGGGATATCGGTCTTGTCCACAAGATCGATTTATCCGGCCAACAAATTCGGATTCCACACCATGTTCATTCTGGAGTATGGACCCATAAAAGGTTGTGCATATGGGGGACCATAACGTAGTTGAATGTAGGGCTGGTAATTAAGCGGTACATTTCCAGCTCCTTGTAAGAATGATTGATCAGAAGGTGGTTGGAAACCTTGAGTTGGGTACTGACCTTGAGGTTGATAACCCTGAGGCACGTACTGAATCTGGGGTTGACCTTGGGGTATGTACTGAGTTTGGGGTTGACCTTGGGGTATGTACTGAGTCTGGGGTTGATATTGGGGTATGTACTATCCTGAAGGTTGAAAACCTTAAGGTAGCCCTCCAAGCGGTAACTGACTACCTTGGGGTTGCCCCCCAAGTGGTAACTGACTACCTTGGGGTTGCCCCCCAAGCGGTAACTGACTACCTTGGGGTTGCCCCCGAGGCGGTAATTGACTACCTTGAGGTTGAGGATTTGGAATACTACCAGAAATCATAAGGATTTGCTCTGTATTAAATGTTTGAGTTCCATTACTACCAGATGATAAATCTTGTTTAGTCAGTCGAGGAGTTGCTCCTAAAAAAGTACCAGAGAGTGACTGGTACCCCGAAGGAACAGAAGGACCACCGGATAAAAATGTTTCTGGTGATTGGGAAAACATAGATGACTATCTTGACATGATCGATGAAGGATAATAACCTCTTGGTGTAGGATGAAAAGGAATTCGAGGTGGTGAAAAACTAAGACCCAGGTTTTCTAAAAAATTTGTCAATGATAAATACCAAGCGTCACTCCTAAAAGGACTGTAGAATATTGATTCACGCTCCCTAAGATTTAAAGTCTGTTGGTTTTCAAGAAGAGTTACGTCTTCGTCTGGACTACCAAGTTCTTCAATAGAAATGAGGCCAGAAGGAAGATTTTGAGTAATGATATTTCTTACCCTAGGTGAACCAGGATCACTAGAAGTTGGAGTAACAAATCGTGAAGATGGTTCCAAACTAGCAGGTTCAGTGTCAGGCTCAGAAATTTCAGGTTCTTCAACTAATTCACTAGAAGGAGAAATACTACAGGTAATTTCGGAAAATGAAATTGGCACTTGAATATACTCTGTTGTTTGTATTTGATAATCAGGATGAACAATTAAAGATGACTCTCCAACTTCTGGTGATCCAACTCTACTGTCACTAGGTGATACGAGAGCTCGTAACCCTTCAAGTTGGCTTGGTGTATACTCAGGAGGTTTCCCCTGAAGTCTACGAGATTGTCTCGGTAATTCGGCCATGATTAAATATTAATTAATCACACGCAAACAAAGAAAATTTCAACAAAAACACCTAAATTCTCTAAAGAAACAAACACTTGAATCACACACCTAAAAAATCAAAGAGTTCAAACCACGCACAAACAGTAACTTCCCGTACTAAAAACACTAGTTGGTGATGAAATACAACTTGGTAGAAGTTTAATACAGAAAGGGCAGTTGGAACAGTTACCTCGAGAACTTGCTTAATGAAACAGACTACCACAAGTTTCTTCACAAAACCATCTCAAGTGAAGAGAACCCCCCAGAGAGTCCAAGTGAGTCTAGTCGACATCTGCTCCAGGTACAGTGAGATCTTTCCTTCACCGTCATCTTAGGAAATAATCTTAAGTTTATGGACACTAAGGTTACCAACAACAAAAAATATAACTCGGGGAATAGTCTACAATCCGATCTATGCGTAAGGGCAGAGTAACAAAGCTCAATCCCCTTGAAGGCTCCTCGACATGGTCAATCTAAAGTTTACCAACAAGTGACCCCAAGCTCCTCGGCAATGGTTAATCTGAGGTTTATCGTTTATAATACGCGTAAATCTTCTATCTTTCCCAATGAAACAGAATTGATTGTCTCAAAGGTTCGGACATGATCTCGTGATTGACTCATTTAAGAGAAGTTTCATAGAATGTATCAATTACAATTGGATTTATTTCCTAACGTAAGATGTATCTACCTTTTTGTTTTAACTATCTTGGAGAGTTAATTATTCCCTACTCCAAGATACTAGCCTAAGCTATATTGGTGATAAGAGCCCTAGAAATAGAAAAGATTACTAGATCAATTTTAATTAAGCGTTGCTTTTATGGGTTGTTCTTTAAGTCGATGGGTATGGAAATGAAACTTTGATGGTGTGAAGACTCGACTCCAAGCACACTAAAAATGCACCTAAAATGATAAGCAATTCGTTTTTCTTTCAATGAAATTCTAGCTAAAAGAAAGAGTTCAAGAATGCAATTATTTAAGAAACAATTCTTTCTTTCAACATGGAAATGGAAAGAAAATATTTTTGTTTTTCAATAAGAACTCAAAATGAATCCCTTTCCTTTTTCAAACTCAAAACTACAAGAAAACAATTTGCTTCAAAAGAGATCTACAAGTTCACGAAAAACACTCAAAACTACAAAAACTAATTTTGAGATCTAAAAACTTTAAAAATCTAATTGAATAAAAGCTTCAATTCTTCTTTTGAGGATGTTTTACTTAGTTGTTCAGTAAACTAAGGATTCATTTGCACAGAATAACAAACCAATCAAAAACATCCAGATATGTTTTCTTTTGTAAAAATGAAATTCAGAACTTATAACAAAGTTTGTTCAAAGATTTGCAACGAGAAAACTAAATCTATTTCTCACAAAGGATAGATTTCACAACCAAGTCAAACTCATCAAGAAGACGAAAAGATACCAGGCTGATCTAAGGTTTCTCAAGCTTCTGATCTTTGAGTCACTATGGAGACAAAATGAAAACCACTCCAAGCATGCAAAACTTTTAGAAAATCATTCAAAACAAAAATACTATTGGAACTCAATCATAAGAGATTTTTGACAGGAAAAATACAGATTTGGGTAGGCACTAAAAATCCTAAATCAAACCTAAACTTAACTGGAAGAAGATATCTTAAGTTTTTCAAAAAAAATTAACAGGGTCCGTAGGCTCTAGAAGAAATAGGTGCGGTCCCGTACTGTTTACTGAAGGAAAATGTGGAGATGCCCGCACTGTCTTTAAAGAGAAAGTGTAGTCCCCAGAAAACTTTAAAAAAAAACAAAAATACTTCTAGATTTTAAAAGCTACCCAAGCCAGTATACATCAATCAAAAACCAGAAAAGAAAACAATTTTCTCAAGTCAAAACAAAGGAAAACAAAAAATCATATATCCTTCCTAAGCGGAGTCGCCAATTTGTTGGCCGGATAAATCGATCTTGCGGACAAGACCGATCTCCCTAGTATTAGAAGATAGTCTAGCAACAAATGGACAAACAAACCTATCTTTCTCTGCACATATGTGATTTATAAGTAAATACTACAAAGGTGTTAAGATCCTACCTTAGATCCAATGCTTGTTTGTAGTAATCATCCTCTAGTCATTCGAAAGAATTACATTTCAAGACCTGAAATCATAAACAAGCAAACATTAAATAGCACCTGCATAGCAAATATTATAAATCATGTCTATTATGGTGATCAAGGAATCCATAAAATAAACCATGAATTAACAACTTATTGAGAAAAACAAATATATTTGTATTAACTTTGAATAGTAGAAGAACCTTACAACCTTTTCAGCCTTGATGTTGAACAAGCTCTTCCTGGGGTCTGAAACAGGAATTTCCTTTACTTTGACAAGTCTTGCACTCTTCCAAATGAGATCTTAGAGGTATGTAATCTCTCCTCATAAAAACTCAACTAAAGAAGACTAAGTTCCAGCAGCATTTCACCTCAAAAAATACTAAGCTTCTAACTCTCAAGTAACTAGCTCAATGCTTCTTTTTATAGTGTAGAGGAGGAGGTTACAGGTCCACCTATGAAGGGATAGAATCCTCCTTCAAAGGGATAAGCTCCTCACATCAAGGGGTTAGCTCCTTAAGGTATGGGATACATGAACCTTAAAAGAGCGAACTTGCCACCTCAAGATTCCTTCCAGAAGCTTCTAGAAATAACTGAAAGTGATTTTTTCAGAGTATACTCGCGCCTTTTTAACTTTTACAGGGGTCCGCACCTTTAACACAAAGACAGTGTAGTCAGGTGCACAGGAGACATGACCATTAGATGCGGGACCGCAGGTAAGACAAAGAGAAAGTGCGGAACCAGAGTTTTAAATACTTTTGAGAGCTTTTCTTTTATTTTCCAGACTTGATATGAGGAACTGATGCTTTAGACTTGCAGAGGAGGAAAGTATGAGTGGTAATGAACTCATACAGATAGCAGAATGTCAAGGTGACAATTTTTAGTGCAACACTTTCCACTACCCTTCTTGGTATTTACATTGATAAACTAGAGGAGTGTCTAGAAATTGCGGGTTGCAAAGGCACCGAGCTCACTGGTATTATCCTTACTCTTCTCCTTTATGCTAATGTTATTGTTCTTCTTGAAAGAAGCCATAATGACCTAGACAAGTAGCTTAAGACTCTTCATGTCTACTGCTCCAAGATGGGTATGACGGTTAATACCCACAAGACTAAAGTCATGATCATTAAATCCAAAAAGATCACCTATGGTAGCTTGGTCTATGATAATCATTTCCTTGAGCAAGTTTCTTCTTATAAATATTTGGGTATTGACTTTCCTCACCAGCTCAACTGGAATTATAACATCGAGAAAATAATTATTGGAGGTTGGAAAGCTTATTATGAGCTTGAAAATAATTGTAAGTTAGTTGATCTTTACATTTGGAGTAAAAAACAGTTCGTCTTTAAAACTCTCGTCACCCCTGTTATCTTATATAGATCTGAAGTTTGGGGGTGCAGTATATTTAGGGAGTCATGGAGAAAGATTGAGATTATCCAGAAGCAATTCATAACCTATAACCTCAAGATCAAGGGAAATACTCCCTATCCTACCATCTTGATCGAAGTTGGCATGCCCCCCATTGAAAGTGCACCATGTTTAGATATATTATGTATAAGAAGAAGCTTCAAAATATGGAATCCAAGAGGCTCCCAAAAATTGCTTCTAATTTTAGTCAAAGCCCCCACCCACTCCTTAAGCATAGGTGGCATCATGATGCTCAGTCTTGGTTCAACCTTTGGGGGATTAAGGAGGAGATCATCATGGGAAGCAGGGACAATATCAAAGATTTTATTACCTCTAGTTTTAAGGACAAGACGTGGGATGCTAAGGAGATGGAGGGTAAAAATAAGCTACGGTACTATAAGGAGGTGATCAACCCCACCCTCGATAACCAGAATTATCTCTCTATATTGACTATCACTAAGAATAAAATGAACATCGCTAGGATTAGAACTAACTCTCATGAGCTTCGGAGTGACGCCAGGCAACGGTCTACTCCCAAGACTCCCTTGGACAATATAATTTGTCAGATTTGTGATACTAAGAAGAGGGAAGATGAAAAACAATTCCTTTTAGACTGTCCGACTCTTGCCCACATCCGCTCTCAACTCCCTATAATTAGTGACACCTCTAACCTTCTTGACTTATTAAGCCAACCCAACTATAATGATCTTGGAATGCTTATTTTCCTTCTCTTTGATCACAAAAACAAGATTTTGAAAAATGACAATTAGACTATCTTTTCTTGAGGTCCAATAGACCACATCAGTCTTACTGAACGTTAATCATCATCATCATCATCATTTTTTCGCAATATTATAATTATTTATTATTTAAAATTTGTCTCATATATATATATAAAATAAAATTCAAATTTATAATACAACTAACTTTTTATTAAATTAAAAAAAAATAACTCAAAAATATAATTTAAAAAACCAAACACATTATAAAAAAAACTCTTTGGAAATTCACTAAAGCAACACTATACTTTAAATATGACTTCAATATGTAAACAATATTTTTCCCAATCACATTTGATTTCTTTATATTGTATTTTTTTACAAGTAAACTTATAAAAATCATAATCATTCACTAGTGAATAATTTTATGGGTTAATTATTTGTGCATTGCAATTTTTTTTAATAAGTAGTTTTGCTTAAAAAAATCATAATTATTAAATAATAATAAAATTTAATGGATAATTTGTTATATATATATATATAATTATTACTTAAAAATATTAAAAACATTCAATTTAATAAATATTTCTAATTTCAAAATTCCACTACTACCATGAATCATTCTATTTAATTAAAATTTTGTTATATTAACCATAGTTTATATTTTAAGTTTTATTAACTCCAAATATTATTCGGTAGTCTTTCAAGTTTTGTGACATCTATACTTCTATCATTTCGCTATCATTTCGTAGTTTAAAAATGTTCAGCAAAGTCTAGCCAATACATAGGAAAAGTAACATTCTTATATAATTTTTTCCATTAAAAAATATTTCAAAATTCAAAGTCACTACTCCCCTAAACAACATCGACTTTTTGGAACCAAAATAATCTCATGTGATATCCTCCTCTTCTCTCATCTACAACTTTGGGATTATTATCAATGTTACACGAATTTTGAGTACACATTCATAAATTAAAACCAAAGTTTACCCATAATTTATGAAACACTTTACCTACATCTATCAAATGATGACATGACTTTCATTTAAACAATCATATGGAAGCAAAGGGATAATTCAATGTTTAAATTTTAGAAAATATATAAATTCCCTTCTTAAGATGGATTAATGTAGAATTACTAACATTTATTAACATCATTAAAGGTTTAAGATTTCCATTCTAAGTTTTATTAATTCCAAATATTATTTCCTATGGTCTTTCAAGCTATGTGACATATGGACTTCTATCACTTCATAATTTAAAAATGTCTTGCAAAGTCTATCCAACACATAGGAACTCAGATAATTTTTTTCATTGAAAAGTACTTCAAAATTTAAATTCACCACTCAAAATTCAAATTCACCACTCCCCTAGATAACACATGTTTTTTAGAACCGAAATAAACTCTTATAATATCCTCCTCATCTACAAGATACCTTTACTTATATATATATATATATATATATATATATATATATATATATGTATAATCAACAAATAAACAAACAACAATTCAACAAATAATTTAAATACTAACCATAAAATATTAAATAACTTCAAATTATTTCGTTATATTTTTACATCCTATTTCTTTTATGTTTAGTTCATGGTTTATTTCACATTATACATTCACACATAAATCTATGAGTGTAGCACCCCTCACTGAAAAGTAAACATTTAATGTACTTGGTAAATTGTGGATTGTGTGAAAGTTGGTGGAAAATTTAAATGTTTAAAGTTTATTTTGATTTTACTTAAGAGTTGGTTATGGTCAGCCATGGAATATACGAGGAAAAGACACTGAATTAAAAAGTTTTCACTCACCAGATAGTTAGAATACAATTATTCCTCTCCCTAGAGATAAATGATGTTAGTTGGGACAAGGGAGCCAAGAGGGTGAGAGGAGAGAAAACCCAAGGAAAACTTGAAGACTTGGTACTTGGTTGGATGGGGTCTATGTGAGGAGAATGAAGTTGTGAACCTGCAACACGATGTTGTTGAAGGAGGGAATGACGCTGTCAGTTAGGGTATTCTTGAGTTGGTTTGGAGCCAATGAAATCCCTAAGGCAAGTCTATGAATCTATGAGTTCTTTGGTTAGACTTGCATAGTCTTAATGCCTTTGAAGAAACATTGTTAGGTCTCTGTCAAGCAACTATTCTAGGAGTGAAAAACTGGCTCGGGGGGGAGTTGGACGTAATTTCCATTCTCATTGGTTAGGAGGAGTGGTATTCTCCTCTGTAAATTTCTTGGTAGCATGACCTAAGAAAGATAAATACTTTGATTTGTGAATTCCATAATATAGAATACTATTTGTATTTACTATAATGAGAAGTTTCTGCAAGTTCCTATATGTTGATTATAAAGAAATGATATGCTTTCCTATAGAATAAATTCTGACCTTATGGAAAACTTGACATACCTAAGAATATGGATAAGTGGATTGACTATTGAGTCACAATTTTGTTCTGTATTTCTTTTAATGGGTTTGCAGTAAGTAATGTGATGTACTTTAGTTTTATGTACTTTAGTTTTATGTACAATATGAGATTGAATATTCTAATGAAAATATATGTCCTATTGTTCTTCTGTGTGAAAGTGTAAGATTACTAGGTGAGAATTTGTTCGAGGTGAAAGACGATAGGGGTCAGCTAGCCTAGAACAATCCCACCCACCTAATCTAATTTGTAGAGAGGAAACAAGTTCTCGGAACCCAATCCCATCTAATCCCAAGTTTAGAATAAAAATACTAATATTGTTACTTAAACAAAAAGTAGGTTGGAAGTTGTCTTCTCCTAGATTATGGGCACCATAAAAATATGAACGGAAATACTGGCATAAAAGGAAATAACTAAACAATACAATGCTTGTTTATTACGAGCAAGAGACTAAGAGTATATAAATATAGTCAAGAAACGTCGTTTTTAATGGTTAACAAAAATTAACCCGCAAGTAGCCCTCACAAAATAAATAAAAAATACTAGTAAAAATTTTAAGCTTATGATTGCACACAACCTTAGACAATATATGTGTGTGTGTAACGATAGCCAAACTTCATGCTTATAGAGTAATAAGATCTCAAGAGAACTTGTTACGAATGACCATAAGTTATAACCCTACAATGGTTAACCGAGTACATAATCAATAGAGGGTTTTAATAACCATAGTCGAATTTTCTTTAATAAATTTCCTTTTAACAAGACTATATAATTAAGTACATAATCCGTGTAGAAAAATGTTGTGAAAAATATTGATGTATAATTAATATATGGAAATTGTGAGAAAAGCCTCATAATAATAAGTTTGAATGAGGAAACCTGTAGTAAACCAAACTATATATATGTATATGCAACAATCATTGTAAATGTCGAGCCTTGGTCGACTTATTTAACTTAAAGAATACACAACATTGTCACAAGAAATAAGCACACGATACATGTAAACAACCATCTCATAATTTAAATATATCAAACGTTTCCAATAAGTTATAAGGAAACACATTCCACAGTCGGAAAGTTTAAAAAACTATTTATAAGTAGAGCCACAAAAAGGGGAAAAGAGATATCATGTATTCATATTTATACCCTAGGGTAAGGGTTAGAAAGAAAACAAAGTCAAATATAGACTTTCTAGATGATTTTGAATAGAATTTGAGACAGCTGTAACAGACTTCATGGGAATAAAACAATGTTTATCTATTAGAATAATTCTAGCCAAGAAACCCCCAAATTTCTCCTAAGAACTATACCAAGACTACCCTTTGGTAAGGGGCTGCTTGTAAGCCGCCACACTCAATATGAAAATAAAATCCAATTTCAAACCCTAAGGGGCTCGTGACCATTATTGTTTATTGTCCTGAGAAAAAAGTAAGGTAACCAAAGAACTTGGAAAGAAAGAGCTAAACTTGTATGAGAACGACAAGCAATATGAAACCCTAGAGTTGTGAATATCTTGTAAATAATTGCTCAAGAAATGAACCCTAACCTGCACAAACAATCACTACAGGATTAAAATTTGTCAGTGTGAACGGTTGAGTATATTTGATTAAACGAATAATTCAGCAGCATTTAACAAAACTATAACTGGGTTTACCTTGCAAAAGTTTGTCGTCAAGCCAAGAAATCTCACGCTTCAAGAAAAATAAAGAATGAAATTAGAACTCTCATAATGCTAGCTGCAACAAAAATAGAAAACTAGGATTAACCCTTCCTGTTCATACTTTGGGTGTTGGTATTCCAGAACCCTATTGTTGAGAAATTCTTAAATACCTTGACGCTATCATAGCTCTGAACCTAAAAATTGAGTCCAACAAATTAACCGAATGACTAAATTATTGTAAATAAAACACAACGGAATAGAATACTATCAAAACTAGAAACCTTACACCCCATGTGACTGACAGGGGGTCGATGATGGTAGAAACCCTAAGATCAATTAGGGTTTGTTGTAGAGAGCTTTCGAGCAACCAATAGCACAAAAATGGCTGGCAGTGTGGATGGGAAACGGGGTAGTTACCCTTAACCTATTCGAAAACCGAGGACTCTTTAAATCTAACGTTTGAGTAATCAATGATAGGAAGGTTGAAAAATCATCAAACTCGATAATGTTCTACATACTTAATTCTAAACTATATGATCAATCTGCCAAGTAATATGATAAGATGTTGTTAGAGCATCATATCTTGTAAGAAGTATAGTCTCTCTACTTGGATCTTTAGACATATCCTCCCTAGGTGTAAGCCAAAGTCTCATATACCTATGCATTGCAATATAGAAATCAATCCATTATAAAGTTACTTCCACCCACGTTCGTAAATTCAATGATTATTGTTTTGAGTTGAGAAATTTGCCCTAGTTAGTAAATTTCTTATTGACGAATGAAAATTACCATTATAAGTTAATTATAAGTTACTAATAAGTTAGTAATGTTAGACATTTGAAATAAAATAATATAAAAGAAAAAAAAAATTATGTTGTAAATGGATGTTACAAGTGGTATCAGAGTTAAAGGGTTCAACACTTTGGTCAGATTAAGGTTAAGAGAAGTGAAAATTCTTGTCAAAGAATGCATTGAAGTAATTCCATTTCATGAGTTAAATTATCGAAGTATTAATCCACTTATTTTTGAGGCCACCTTTATCTACAAAATACCGACTTATTGAGCGCCTAGGAGAACAAACAATTTTTTGAAATATTTATTTGACAATAAATTATAATTAAGAAAATCATATTATGTTACTATTAGATATTGAGAAAAGTTCATGAATATGGAACAATGAGGAAGTGTATGCATCAACGAATCAAAAGATGAATACCGAATAAAGTAAGTGACATTTCCTACATTATGGATATGATTGAGAAATAAAATGGGTGTTGCATATGAGATTATTTTGAGAAGTTTGGGATTATCTATGGGATGACTGCCTATTAGTGGTTGTGAGATTCTTTTTTTTAATTTACATAAGGATTATTTCGATACATAGTTTATAAGAGTGATATTCATAAGAAAAATATTTATAAGGATTTTGGTCAAGAAAGGAGATAGGTATAAATTGGGTTGAAAGTACTATTGACATAAAAAAAAAAAAAAAAAAATAGTATTTAATTGTAATACTGAAAATATTGCACTTATACTGGATGTTGGTTGAGAACCTTGTTGAAAGAATGAGTGAATAAAATCATTGATGATAACATAAAAATTTTGAATCCTATCCGCGAATGGGAAGCAATTTGTAAACAGATTAAAGCTATAGTAACCTTGTAAAAAACAATCTACATGATGAATGCATTTTATGTTAAAAAAAAAAATATCGAGGAATCAAGAAACTTGTAATATATATATATATATATATAGCAAACGTATGGTATATCGATATACCTAGGGAATCGAGTTGAACATACTTAAGGATAACTCTTGTCCAAGTTGAAAGAGGATATAGAATCCCAAATATATGTACAAATATGAGTTAATGGTGGATGATTGGTGGGAATGGTTGGAATCCCTTCAATCATTATGGAAACTATTGACAGAGGTGACAGTAAAAGATAAAAAATCTATATGTCAATAGTATACCTTAGGTACAAATAAGTCCAATGCAATCATACTAGCTGGTATAAATTTCATGATTGATGGAAATAAAGTCCAAACTTGTAAAGTAATTAATGAACTTTTGCAAAGAAAGGTCTTTTAAAAAGGGAGACTATAGTAGAACATTGGCACAAACCATCAGTATGGAGGACCATAACAATCAAGTGGTTGTGAGTTGTGGTAGAATTGTTGGATAAGGCACCTGATCAAGAACCAACGAAATGGATACATGTTATGATAGGTATGATGGAAGAAAATGAGACTCATAAATAATAAGTAAATAATATAATTGAAACCTTTAAGTTAGGAGCGTGGTGATTGTATCTAGGTTGTTCACCAACACCAAATAGATATGGAAGCACATCAGAACAATGTTGTTGATATCTAGAATGGATATCCATGTTACATCAAAATTTAGAAAGTATAAAATGAGTAATACCATAGACAAAAGATGAAAATTTACTAAGGGTACAATGGCCCTAAAACATGGGAAAGGAATCTAGATAGTTTTTGAAAATTCATGTTCCTTTATATACGCTAAGGACTCAAGAATTATGTGAGCTATATACTCGCAATAATAAATCCTAAAATGATTTGCTAAATGGTTTATTTTATAACTGACTTACAATTGGGAAGGCTAAGTACAATTAATAACAAGATGACAATATAATTTTCATTAATTGAAATGATTGATAATAATAATTATGATATCTAAAGATTGGAGTTAAGTCGATACAATAAGGTGAACATGAGTAATTGTGAACTAAATATCATGGGTGGTTTAGTAGAACTAACCACATGATACAATTGTAAATTATGTTGAGAACTCTTAATTGGGTCCCTCCTAGTTTAATGTCTTTTCTTTAAACTTTTGGCCAATATCATAAGTTGAAAAGGAAAACATAAGAACATATGTACATGTATATATGTGTGAGGTATACATGAAAATGAATGTGTATATTAAATATATCTAATATTTTGTATTCTTAACATGCCTTGAGGAATGGATGGTGGATCCAGGTAAAATGATGATTTGAAATGAACAGATGGTTGAGTAGGATAACTAAGGGATATGGCATCTAATTCTAACTAAATTTAAAGATGAGAAAAAAGAATGATTAAAGCACATTAGCATAAGTGTTACCTATGCCTACTGACATGGATAAGGGTAACATGTCGTCTGTCAATGTTACCCTAGATAAGTACCTCAAATATGACTTCTATAGACACAAATGAAGTTTGGTTAAATGATTGATTAGAATGAACTTTTGATTACAAAATTAACATGTCAAGATAACCATGCTAAGATAATGAGCTGAGAAGGTTAATAGGCACGAAAAGTGAAAAGGGGAAAATGATTCCCCATACACCTTAATAAATAATCACATAATAGAAAGGACATAAAAACAAAGAAGAGAGTTAAGAGAAACTAATGAGTGAGGGAGGGAAGAGAAATATTGTTGCAAGATTTGGTGACATGAATTTATTGTTATCTTTCATTGATTTTAAGTGTTCCATACTATTCCAAGTTGTGTTCTTAAGCCATCAAAGTGACTCCATTAACATTATTCTATGCCTTTCAGTCTCACTTGTATTTGGAGGGAAAAAAAAGGAATGGAATAAAAAAAACAAGGGTACTACTTGTTGTGAAAATTGTAGGTTGAAGCAATTGTCCCGAAATCTTGGTAATGTTTTGTTGTGGCATAAATCATACTCTAGAATTATGATGGTGTGTGAGGAATAGATCTTTAGTTGCAAACAATCTTGGGGAAAAGGTAAGGGAATCTCCCTTTAACTAAAAAAAAATTCATGATGATACCAAGTATGGCCACTGTGAAATGAATAGTTATTCCAATATTGAGTTAAGACTAGTATTTATTTTTAACAATCCACGAGATCCTATAGGTTAAGTATATTAAAGTAATCTATTGGTTGAATAAAGTGAAGGACATGCTAGGAACTGATATATAAGAAAATAATGATACTATATTAACAAAGGAGTGTGGGATAGTTAATATGCATACAAATGCAAAAGTGAAAAATCCCATGACTATACATGGAAGAAAATTGGATATAACTCTTATCCACCACCTGTAATACAGCAAGACAAAGAGGCCAAGATAGAAAGAATGCTACAAAGTGGAATTTTGGAGTTGCATTGAAAAAAATGGCAAAGCAATCCAAGATGGACATAATTGAGCTATTTGGAAAAGTAAATACCAATATAGTCATCTTGAATATGGTAAGAAAAGGAAGTTATTCTAAATTGTACTTATATATAACTAATGCATATTTAATGTTTGAAATTAAACTAAAAGCATAGAAATGCTACCAAGTATGACAATGCACTAGTTGCAACTTATGAAAATTTCACTACTGAAATTCTATTGTAGCAACTAGAATTAATTCTTCTAACTCATGAATTAATTTAGTAATTTATTGTTATGACAACAATGAATTAATCACATTACAATATTCACAAATAAAAACATTGTGGAAGATAAACTGGAAACTGAGAAGATACTAACACACACACACACATAAATAAAACACCATTATTTTTGGACAAAGTCCTCGAAAAAAACCAAAAGGGGAAAAACAGTTGCAGTAGCTGAGGGTTGTTATTATTAAGCAGTAGTGAGAAAATTTTAAATACAATAAATATTTCGAAAATGATGAATATATCTAAGAGAAATACTGGAAAAAATTAACTGAGGGATTTTACCCTCACTCATAGCAATCTCAGAACTATCTTTCCCCTGGAAAGTTATCCATTCAAGCGGTCTACACAGGCTCCATGTCATTGTAGCTATGCCTGTTGTTGGGTGTGTTATATTCTTTCCATGACTAGTCGCACACGCGGGGGTGTGGGGGAGAAATGAAACCCCCTATTCATTGTGTTGGGCATAGCAGGAGGGTCACAGAGGGGCATAGCTCCCCCTATCAGGGGGTTTCAGGGGGGAGGTAGGCCCCTGCATAGGGTCTGGGGCAGCACCCTGGGAAAAAAAAATTGGACCCTATATTAGGTGGGTGGACCTACCTATGGTTTTGTGCATGGGTTTTGCACATGGTTTAGGGCATGATCGTTTTATGCCCATGGTATTTAGTAGATCTGGTCAAGTGCTTCAAATGTGGTGAGCTTGGTCAATGCAATACTGAGTGTCCTCTCACGAAGAAGGACAAGGAGGAGAAGCTGGATCAACAGGCAGTGTTAATATAGATTGATAGGCTTTCCTCCAAGTTGGAGGAAGACTTCGCCATGTTTGCTCACATACCCGCAGGGGTGAAAGCGGGTGACTTGGTGTTGTAGAAGGAGAGTGCTACAGATGGGCATGATTCTTAAAAAGGTCCACCTCTTGAATCAGTACCTTGCTACAGGAGCCTGCAATATTTAGCAGTAGGATGTATCATTGGTAGTAGATGTAGTTAGATGTTGGGGAGGGCAGTGCAGAGTTGGTAACAGTGCAGTTGGCACAGTGCAAAGTCAGCATCAACTCAAATGCTTCCATGATAGCAAAGATACTAGAAACAGTTAGAGACTCAGTGACATATGCAACATACTGATCACAAATGATTCGATAATTAGGATGATTTTCAGTTGCAGCAAAAACATATGGAGAGGGAGTTGTAGTGCAAATGCAGTTTTGGCAGCAATTCAGCAAAGTCAATGGTAGCACAAATGCAACACATATTAGAGTTGTGGTGGGCTACAACAACCAGAAATCTGCAGTGTAACATGAGATGATGCAAAGACAAAGTGTTGTTATAGGGAGAAACAGTTCTAGAACACATTCCTCGCTAAGAGGGAGTGTTAGTTTTTGTAGCATTAGATGTGTTATAGAATTGAAATTTCATGGAGAGGCTAGAATGCATGATATCTCCAAAACCTAGAAATCGTTTCAAGAAATTCCACCAAAAGATGATTTAATTGGATTATTAGTCAGTTTTTAAATATTTCCTAAGTCTAAACTTAGGGAATATGACTAATTAATCAGAATTAATTAATTTATGGTGTGAATGTTCTAGAAACTCACATGGATCAACTTGAAGTTAATCCTATCCAACGATTAAGATCTAATCTTGGTGGTTGAAGTATCAACAAAGGATTATAAGAAGAAGTCGATGGGGCTTGGAGAAATCACTTGTGTAGTTCGATTTCATGAGAAGATCGATTTCTTCAATAGCAGCATTGAGATGCCAGATAGAGAGCCAGTGAAATCAAAGTAATGAGAGAGGGGTAGGGACATTGAAGTTATAGGAAGGATTCTCATTCTAGTGAGTGCATTTGTAGAGAGGCAGAGGAGCCATAGTGAGGATGACGCAAAGCAATGTAGTAGCCTCTAGAGAAAATTTTGAAATTTCTAGGGAGAAGAAGAGTTCCAGTACCAAAAGCTGAGCAGAGGTTCCAAAGGCTGGCAAAGACATTTTCCGAGACAACAACAGACCAGACAACTTGAGGAGAATTTGTTCTGAGCTAAGTGCATAAGTGACTATGCTAGGGTGACGTAGTGACTTCGCAAAGGCAATTTGGAACACATAATTTGAGTTGAGGTCAGAGCCCGAATTTTCCTGTGGAGCGAGGAAATTCCTCACTAGATTTTCCTTGCTAATTTTTCTATGTAGGATTTCCAATTTTGGCATCAAGTTGTACTTAGATTATTTCACTGTTGCATAATAATACAACCCTCAGCTGTTGCACTAGTTTTCCCATATTGGGTTTTTCCTGGGACATAGGTCCAAATATAACTGTGTCATTTTATGTGCGTGTGCTAGTATTTCTTCCAACATTTATTTCTTCTGCAGTTTGTTTGTGTAGGTTACAATGTGATTGATTGAGTATTTGTTGTAGCAAACAATAAATAAATTATTAAAAAATAATTTAACAACTAGGAGAATTTTTTCAAGTCGCTGCAATAGGATTCGGGTCACCAAAATTTCACAATTTTTGTGAGGCCAAGGGCCTTCTCCCATCCAATTCCCATCTAATTAGGTGTTTCCATGTGTCCTTATCAAACTTCTCCACATCATCTCCCCATCCACACGTCACTCCACCGTGTTCCTAGCATATAAAACTATCCCATACTAGTCGTTGGCGTTCAAATTGTTCCATTACAACGATGCTTCTATGTCACTCCTCTGGTGCTTGACCTCATTCATCCATCAACTAGTGTAGAGCACCTCCGACACCACCATGCCAAATCAAGTGTGCCCACCAGATATTTTGATCCCAATTGGTGAAAGGTAATGTCACACAAGAACAACCATCTCTAAAAAGGGGAAATTTAAGTAATTAGAGGGAGAAATGAAAGGTGAATTCATAGGTAACCATGGGAGGAATACAATGGTGTAGGTGTGCCCAGATCATCAACCCACCTTGAACCCAGATAATGGAGCCTAAGTCCACCTTAGGAAATCATAGGATTCGGCAATGAATATATTTTGTTGTGTCAATTATGACACCTCATGTTTTTCATGTTTTTTAAGTATTTCATTTCAAGGAATCAAAATATGTTAGGTAATCAATAGGACAACTAAGCCATTTGCATGTGAGGAAACTATAGCTTTCAGGATATTTTTGTAACTATTTCTTTAGACTCTCTCCCTATAAAAGGGAAGAGGAACTCAATAGTAGGGGTTCGATTTTCCAGTTCCAGAGGCTATAATTGTTCTTCATATTTATCAAGCTTGGGCTAGTCAGATGTTTTTCATTCTTGAAGATTAATGCAGAAGTTTCACGTGATTCCAAGAATTGGGATATGTAGCATGTTCTCTTCCTCTATGTGTCACTTCATGTTTGTTTTTCTTCTTCAGAAATTGTGTAATTGTAGCTTTTGGATTCACTCTTAAGTGACATATTTACTTATGTTACATTCTAGGAGATGATACCTGTGAGATTGCAGATTTACCTATAATAGCAGATGGTACCTATGAGATTGCATATTTACCTATGTTATGTGATAGCATATGGTACCTATGAGATTGAAAATTTACCTATGTTATGATATAGTAGTTGAAATCCTTAAAATGTGCTCCATAATTTATGCACCTAATTTCCTTTATCTTTTCGTGATTCTACTGGGATTTAGTGCATTTGATTTATTTTTTTACAGTGAGTTTCTTCCTTATATTTCTTCTTTCCACCATTACTGCAAGGACCAATCAAGTTGCATTCTCTATGTTTAGGCCACTAGATTTGAACGTTTCCTCTTAGGAATGATATATTTTTTATGTGTATATTGAATCTGCCTCTTAGTAGGGTATTTGGACCAATTTTCATAACTTTATATCTAATTCTTGAGCATAATAGATCTATCCTTGAGATACTTTAAGATGTCCTAGGGCACTATGTCTTCTCCTCAAGGTGTTGTCTCTGGGAGTGACAACAACAACAATACTCAAATCACCACTCTCCACTCTAGGGTTCACCTTAACTTGTGATGTCAACTGCCCTTGAGGCATTGCAAACCCATTGTTAATAATGATGGTCCCCCCTCATCCCAACTGTGATGGTGGCTAAATAAAGAATCCACATTCAATACAATGTGTTCAACCTGCCACCAAGTCTTTTATTAAAGCATTATGGCCACCAAAACACTCTTAGTGTCCTCTCTTTCTACAAAGAAAGCATGATAAGAGCCCCAAAACTGGTAAAAATCATTTGGAACTGTAGAATCAGCCACTGGACCACCAATGAGCCTCCAAACTAACAAAAACTGGAAAATTCTTACCGCAAAATAATAGATTTTTTGTTCTTCATGAAGTTGCAAGCTAACGAGGGCCACAACTCCCTTTTGACCACATGTTCAACCTCTTGGACTTCACTCCACCGTTGTGGCCACCCTACTTGAGAGGGGAACCAAGTTGTTCCGGGCTGGTGCAATTTGTTGGGGTGCCTCTTACCAGAATACTACTTGCAAAAATAAAAACCAACCAACAACCACTATAATTAAAGCATAAGAAAAACAAACCACAATAACATAGCCCATTACATCACACAACCTACACCACACCATTTTTTTTCGAATAAAAGCATAAAATAGAACAATTGTACTGCAATTAAACACAAAGAAATTATTGCAAATAACAAGAGATAATGAGAATTTGAATTCCATTCACCTTAACACAATTAAACACAAAGAAAGTGTTGCAAATAACAAGAGTTAATGCAAATTCTAATTCTATTCACCTTAACACAACCAGAATGTACATAAAATACCGATAGAGAGGTTGCACAACCTCTTCATTCACACTCTAAAAGCTATGCAGCACCCCCAAAACCCTCAGAGAAAGAGTGAGTCTCCTTCAATTTAAATCTACATAAAAATACCTAACCCTAAGACCAAGATGGAATATTATAATATTTAACCAAAAATAAATTGTAACAATTTTTCCCTCCCTTACAAATGAGCATTACATTGCATTTACATGTCATTTTATCTCATTTACGTGCCTTTTGTATATCAGTTTACTTTTGCATGCAAATTTTACATTAAATAGTCTAATGGCTATATTCAAGCTCCAATAATCCTCATCTTACATAGTGGTTAAGAAGCACTACAATGTATCCTTTTTTGGTCTTATGTGATTCAAAAAATATATTCACAATAGAGTTAAAATAATGTTATTAATTTGTATTTAATATTCCATTCCTTTTTACACTATTATTTCTTCAATGATCACCCAAAAAACCAGTTTTAACATTACTCTAAAATTAAAACCCTGGAACCAAGAAAAACCCCTCTCGTCCCACAAAACCCCGACCAAAAAAACATTGGTGAGTTTGAAACCACCTAGAGACCACAGGCCACCAAGAACCTCTGGAATTTTGGAGGTGTTACAAAACATTCAACCCTACAAGCCTAAAATCCTAGTGAAATTTCAATTAGGGCATAGAGAAAAGGGGCCAAAATAGGCTCCAAGCTATCTCGGCCTTTTCCTTCCAAGTACAACGAGGTCTTAAAAAATTGAGCAATGGAACCCACAATTTTTAGAAAATCTAAATGCATTACCCTCTGTTACACAGGCTTGCACATCCTTTACAACTGACAAAGATACGATCGATGCAAAGCCCTATTCGTTGGCTGTGTTGGAAGTGTTGAAATGACTAGCCCTATGCGAGACAGGATGCACAATGAATGCCAAATTATTTACATTAAATGCATCAACCTCCATTACACAGGCTTACAAGTCCTTTACAATTGCCAAATATATTAGACCTGTGTAACCTTGTTTCTTGGTTCTGCTGGAAATGTTGAAATGACAGGCCCTCTTTGAGACTGGACACACAACCAACACCACATTAAACAACTACCCGTATGCTTCTCATGTCGACCCTCACAGAATGGCCTGATTATCTCGTCGTTTTGCTTCTAAATACAACAAGGTCTTGAACAATGGAACCCAAAAATTTAAGAAAATCTAAGTGCATTACCCTCCGCTACACAAGCTTGCATGTCCTAGGAATTCCTCCATTTTTAATATAAGACAGATATTCATTCTTTTTGTTGGTCAAGTAAGAATGGAGCCTTCTATTAACCATACAAGTACATTACATATGTTACATGTCTTTGCAAGTGCAAAGACCCAAACAAGAACCAACCTGTTGTGGGAATGCCATCAACAGGAAAAACAAAACCCAGGATCAAACCAATTCTCACAGATTTCCAAAAAAATTTAAACAGGAAGGAGTGTTAAACTCCCAAGGGCTCTTTTTCATCCACTGACAACTTTAGAGCTTCCGCTAAGCTAACAAACCCTTCCAAAAGTTGTAGAGTTCCGCTAAACTTCCACTAATCTAGACCCGACGGTAATACAAACCATAGTTTAAAAATGTTTGAAATCTGCCCCTTTAAAGATACGTCGGCACTTCTTCACCGTTGATCTATTCAAGATCCAATGATCACAACACTTCCTAACTTCGAAACATGCTCCTCATCTGTCAACCATCGATCTCGCTCCACTAGATCTAACAGCTCACACGTATTTCAGCCAATCAACTTGCACACTCCAAATTTGCTCGAAAAGCAGTTTCCCTCTCTCACCTCGTTGTTATGTGTCATTGAGTGAGTGTAATTGGAGCCAACTGGGAAAAACCATTTACGGCTTTTCCTCCACCCGAAATTCACTTGTGGGTTTCTCCAACCCATTTCCACTAATTCGAACCCGACGGTAACTCAAACCATAGTTTAAAAAAGTTTGAAATCCGCCCTTCTAAAGATGCATCGACACTTCTTCACCGTTGATCTATTCAAGATCCAACAGTCACAACACTTCTTGACTTCGAAACTTGCTCCTCGTCTGTCAACCGTCAATCTCGCTCCACCAGATCTAATGGCTTACACGTATTTCGATCAATTAACTTGCGCACTCCAAATATGCCCACAAAGTGGTTTCCCTCTCTCCCCTTGATATTACATGTCACTGTGTGTATGGAATTAGAGCCAACTAGGAATTACCGCTTACGGCCTTCCCTCCGCCCAAAATCCACTTGTGGGTTTCTCCAACCCACTTCTTCTTGTTAACTATTGGGTAACTTCCTCACCCAAACACCATAGATCTATCTCAACCAAGATCTATCGGTCCAAAATCAATCTCCATGCCACTGTGTCCTTGGTCTTCCTTTGCTGATCTCGACCATCCGCTCAAATCCGTTGGAATACTGATGCCAATATAATTTGCGGACTGCTGCCAATAAAAAAGAAAACATTTTAAGCATCCATGTACTCTCATCTGTCTCTTGAGTCTCATCGATCCATCGATCCCTATCTTTAGCATCCTAACAGAGACAATCCTCTAACAGTTTTCCTGGGGGTATCAACTCCCAAACGTGTCGAGTGTCCCTTTCCTTACTAATCACTCCTTCATTTTCTAGATGATCAACTAACATATTAGCTTTTCTTTTCACATGGACAAAGTTTATAGTTTTTAAGGTTTGTAGGTGGGTATAAATGCAGAGAAAGACCTGCGAAAGCCTTCAATGTTTCAACACTTTATCCGTTGTCGTACCATTGCATATTTTCTTGGCTGCTCTAATGATCAATTCCAAATCTGCTTCAATGATGACATTGTGTGAATTTGAGTCCACCAAGATTTCTAGGCATTGCTCTAAGGCCATGAGTTCTGCCATGTTATTAGTGGCCTTCCCGAAGTGGCCATAAAAGATCTCATTTATTCATCCCTGTTCATCTCTTATAACAACCCCAAAACCAGCTAACCTTGGGTTGCCCTTAGATGCTCCATCTATATCGACTTTTAAGAAACCATGTGGAGGAGGCTTCCAAATATTTATATCTGCATTTATTTGGCTCACACCCTTAATTATGCCCTGTGGGCCTATAGACTGGAGACCCAAATGCAGTAGTATACACACATCTTGGGGTAGAGGAGGGTCCTTAGGAAGTTTCCACAACAAGCTTCTGACTGTGTCTTTGAGGTTCCTTAAAATTTGATCAATTATGTGTTGGGGCTTGCTTTCTTTGTTCTTGAAGATCCTACTATTACTTTCTTTCCAAACATCCCACATAACAAAGCCTGGAACCAGAGTCCAGACTTTATTGATGATTTCATTCCCTAAGAAGTTTTTCCTCCAATTCTTCAAAGTGTTGGAGATGTTGAGTCTATCCCTATCAGTGTGCCTAAAGATTGAAGCCACCCATTCCCACACAGTAGAGGTGAAAGGGCAGAGGTTGAGAAGGTGATCCATCGTCTCCTCTTGTAAGCCACATAGGTAACATTTGGATGGGCCAATGAAGCCTTTTTTCAGGAGATTCTCCCAAGTTAAAATTTTCCTTTGATGAACTAGCCAAATGAATAACTTTATTTTCATCCAGTGGGGGCTCTGCCAAAGATTCTTCCATACTTGATCAGGGTTTTGGTAGTTAAACCCTATTACTACCTGTTTAGCTTCTTTGAGGTTGAAGTTTCCTTCGGTGTTCCTTCCCCATCTTAGTTGGTCAGGTAATGAGGATACCAAAATCCTCCTATGCTCTAGATCATGAGTAAGAGAGTCTGCGTGGGCCTTCAAAGGGCTCTCTTCACTGTGGCCTAGATCCTTCCAAATTCTCCATTTTCCATTGTTCCTTACCTGGTCATAGAATTCATTTACCATGAGTAGGCATTTGTTATCAGTATCATGCTTGAGAGCTGCTAATTCATCCTTATACACGTTGGGTTCTTGTTTCAAGTTATCCTCCCAAAACCGAGCCATTTTCCAATCTCGAATCTTCGAGAAACTATGATGCTGAACAATACCTTTATTTTCCCAGGAAAGGTTCCAAATGTGGGAGCCCTTAATATGCCCTAACATTTGAATGTGATCCTTTTCCTACCAATTCTTGGCATATTTTTGTTTCCAAAGCTTGGCCCAAGGGGTTGCCGATTCCTTGATCCACCTCCACCAGAGTTTAGCTCCCGAAACTCTGCTAAGGGTTTCAGGGTCATGAAGCCCCAAACCACCATGGCTCTTGGGTTTGCAGATCTTGTCCCAGGCCACTAGAGCCCATTTATTTTTCTCTTCTCCTCTACCCCATAGAAAATCCCTTTGTATGTTCCTGATCTGTTGCTGAACTCCTTTAGGAGCAGGAAGAGCTGAGAACATGAAAATGGGAATTGCCTGCAAGATAGCCTGTGTGAGCACAAGGCACCCCGCCAAATTTAAAGACCTGCATGTCCATTTTTTGATATTATCCTGAATTTTATTTATTATTGGCTCCCATACTCCCTTGCTTAGAGGCTTATCTGTAAGAGGTATGCCTAGATGCTTGGAAGGTAATCGATCCCTTTGAAACCCAAGAATCCTGGTGTTGTTTCTTTGAATAGAAATGTCAGTGTTAAAGAAAAAAACTTTTGATTTGTTGAGGCTTACCTCTGTGCCAGCTGCCATAGCAAATTCATTTAAGATTTGTTTGATTGCTCTGGCCTCCCTGAGTGTGGGTATGCCCTGCAGCATTGTGTCATCCACAAATTGTTGATGAGTATTTGCTGCTCCATGTAAGGTGAGTTTGATACCCTCGATTCTTCCTTCAGCATTTGCCATTTTAATCACTCTACCTAGCCCTTACATCATGAGAACAAAGAGGAAGGGTGAGAGCAGATCCCCTTGTCTGAGACCTTTGGAGGGTGTGAAGGTTCTTGAAGGAGTGCCATTGAGCAGGATGGAAAAACTGGTCGTGGTAACTAGTGCCATAACCCATATTATCCAGTTTTGGTCGAAGCCATATGCTCTTAGAACCGCCCTTATATAAGACCAACTTAGCTTGTCGTAAGCTTTCGCTAGGTCCATATGAATGATCATACCAGTGTGTTTGTTGCTTTTGGGAGAGTGTATCACCTTGTGAGCTTGGATGATGTTATTGAGGATTTGTCTTCCTTCCACATAGCCCGTTTGCTCCTATGAGATGAGAGCTAGTAAAAGGGGCTTGATTCTATTGGCGATCACCTTGGAAATAATTTTGTACACCACATTACATAAAGCTATGGGTCTGAAGCCATTCAGAGTCATGGCTTTTTCTTGTTTTGGGATCAAAGCTGTGAAGGGAGCATTAAGAGCCTTCATAACCTTTTTGTATCTTCTTGAGTCTTCCACCACCTTAAGGATATCCTGTTTGACTGTTTTCTAGCAGGTTTTGAAGAAGTCTACATTGAACCCATCTGGGCCTGGAGCTTTTCCAATTTTCATTTCATTAATCACTTCACTAACCTCCTCTTCCAACACTGGCCTGTTAAGATTGTGGTTGTCCTCTCTACTAACCAACTGGGGGATGTACTAAGTGAAATTGTTGATGAACCTGGATCTATCCACCATAGGCTTCTCTGCTATACTGAGGAAGTGTTGAACAAGGATAGATTCCATATCTTTGTGAGAGACGAGTTATATCTCTTGAGAATCTTTGAGCTTCATGATTCTATTATGTGCCCTGTGATCCATGGTGGATTTATGAAATAACTTCGTGTTTCTTTCTCCCTCTCTAATCCACTGCACCCTCGATTTCTATCTCCAGAAAATTTCCTCTTGCATGCACCGATCTTCCCATTCTTCCTACAGAGAGTCAGCTAGCTTTTTCTGCTCCTTGGTAAAGCCATCTGTGATGCTGATTTGATTGATCTCCTGGAGTTTCTGCTCAGCTTCTCTTTTGGCTTTGAAGATATTGCCAAATTCCTTTTTGTTCCAATCTTTAAGCCTGGATTCGATATGTTTAAGTTTCTGTTGGAGCAAGAACATTCTAGTGCCTTGAATGTTTAGATCCTCTCTCCACCATTTGTAAATATTGCTGGTGAATTCAGGGTGAGAGAGCCAGGCATTTTCAAACCTGAAAGGTCTGTTTCTTGGTGTACCCATAAAAGTGGCTTCTAGTTGTACAAGCCAATGGTCCGAACCTCCAAAGGGAAGAATAGAAGCTGACATGGCAGGGCCTGAAAGAAAGAGGTCCTCTGAAATAATAAATCTATCGAGTTTAGAGGTGACTTGTGAAGCCCCTCCCCTCTTGTTGTTCCAAGTGAAGGTCCCATTTATTGTTTCAGTGTCCACTAACCCCATGTTCCTTATGAAGTTCTGGAAGGCCATGGAGTCTCTGCCTAGATGTCTGATACCGCCTTTTTTCTCTGTAAGAGATCTTATCATATTGAAACTCTTGCAACGATCCAGCACATATTAGGGTGTCTTCCTCTTACTTCCTCAAGGGAGGTGAGAAGCTTGAGTTTATCTTCTTGCTTTTGAGGTCCATAGACATTTGTGATCATGCATATCTTCTGATCACCTAAAGGTTGACATACCAAAGAAAGATAGTTCCAGGACGCTTCAGCATCCAAGATTCCAAATTTCTGGGGATCCCATAGCGTAAGAATCCCCCCCGCTGAGTTATTTTCTTTAACCTCTAGATACTCATACTCGATTAGCCATTTATTATGCATTTCTCTAATCTTATCCATTGAACATTTTGTCTCCTGAATAAAAACCATATCTAGTTTTTCTTCTTTTATTTTATTATTGAGATTTCTATGTTTCCTTCTATTTCCTATGCCTCTAATATTCCAGGTTGTGAGCTTCATTAAGAAAGGTTTGTAAAGGAATAACTGGTGAGATCTTTCATCTTACCTGAGTTGATCAAGAGTTTCCCATATTTGTTTAGCAACTCATTCTGTCTTTTTCTTCCTCTTTTCCTGCCTAGGTTCTTTGGAGATTGTACCTGTGTCTCCTCCATCATTTTGACCCCTCTATGCTCCTGGCTTTCATGATTTCTTTTGACTCCAGAGCCCTTCGGTTGTGATCTCCATAGGAAGAGCTGTTGAACCCTATCATATTCCTCTTTTGGCAGGGAGTCCACTCCTTTGGTCGTCCCTTGTTCCAGAAATTTCTTTAGATCTAGATTTTCCCTTTCTAGAATCTCTTGCAGTTCATGGTCCTCCATTCCCGCCTCACTTGGAGTCATCTCATGGTCCCTACTTATCTCCATAATGCTTGGTAGATCATCCTTTTGTTGGTTGTTTTCTATGATATCTTCCATGCTAGCATCCCTTTCCTTCTCAGTGATAATGTTCTCCGTTTCCTGGTTTGTTTCTTTATTTCCATCTTCTTCTTCTAGGATCTTAAAGCTATTGTGGCTCAGTTGTCTTTCCTCATTGATATTTTTTTGTGGCCACTTCCCACCTTTCCTTTTTCCCCCAACCTTGGTGAAACCCTCGGGATTTTTATCTGCTGTGGTTTTCACATTTTTCTCCATATTGTTTGTTGGGAAATCTCTGTATAGATGTCCATGTTCATGGCATTTGTAGCATCTAAATGGGATGTGCTCATAGTCCACCACCTACACCCATTCTTCATCCTATACTTCTAAAATTATTGCGTCCGGAAGTGCTCCAGATAATTCCATTTCCACACATATCTGGGCGAAGGAGGTGTATTTTCCTTTCAAAGTTGCATCTAAGATCTTTATAAAATGCCCTAGTTTATTGCTTATTGTTTTCAGAGATTCTGGTAGCCAATAATCCAGAGGAAGGGAGTATAGTCTAATCCATACCGGTACCGATGTGAATGTTTCACGTTCTGGGACAAAGTTCATCATCCATGGCCGCATGTAGAGGCTTGCAGCAGCGTAGAAATATGGTCCTCCTTTGAACACTCTATCTTTATCCTCTAGGCTTGTGAACACTACTATGAAGAAGCCCTTAGATCCCAAATGAAGGTTTATTTCCCCCTTTGGTTTCTAGTGGCTCCTTATCCATACGTGCAACGCCCTCCCCGTCGGCCATATCCCCATGAATTTGAATATAACCGCATATTCTGCCATATGATTCCTATGCACTTATAGCGCTGGGTTTGCTTAAAATGACCCGGGGAGTGATGTTCGACTTGGGTTTGCATACCCTATTTGTCCTTATAGAAGCAGTTTTTTTACTGCTACCCCGTTTCTCCTTCTCCTTACTAGCTTCCTGCTCATCCCCTTCTTGTTCATGAGGTCGATTTCTTCCCAATATTTCTGTGTTACTTGCCTCTATTGTCTTCTAGAGGTTTCTTGAAAAACTGCTTTCTAACATCCTTGCTTCTATCTGTGACTACTTGATTGTAGGAGGGAGCTACACTCCCCCTTGCGCCTCCCGCCATGGTACCCAACATCAAACCCTAACGCCAACCCTAGATCAAGTTGCAGAGCCTCCGCCGTCCCATAAGACAAATATTCATTCATTCATTCACTTTTTTAGGAATTCCTCCATTTTGAATATAAGACCGATATTCATTCATTCGTTCACTTTTTTTAAGTTTGAAAGACCATCCATTTCCAAAAATGAAATCAAATAGTATTTTCTTGGACTATGATGATACTATTAGTATAATTTGGTATAAATGCATACACAATGTTTTCTATTTCGGTTAATAAAATTAGTTTAATATCAGTGAAAACTATAATAAGAGAAATTTTCTCTATACATGGATATTACATCATATATCCATAGAGTTCGGTTAATAAAATTAGTTTAATATCAGTGAGAACCATAATAAGGGAAATTTTCTCTATGCATGGATACTACTGTGTATATCCATAGAGTCTTTGTCTTGCATAACGATAGTGAGTAATAAATTATCACTGGTATACATCTTGGCAGAGATGTTAGGTTTATGTGCAATAACTGTTGTGACATCAGTCATGATTTTTAGTGTTTATAGATGCTCACGGGTTTGAGATCCATAGCCTCAGAATAAAGAATCATGGTACTATCACGCAGTAGAAACAAAGGACTCAAAATCTTCTCCTTTAAAGGTTACATTAGAACCAAGAACTCCTATATTTCCTTAATTTCGACCATGAAGGCAATAAACCAATTCTTTCTAAGTCTCTATCACAGTTTCAATACTTTTCTTCTTTTACAAATTTTATCACCTATTTCACAAGTTTAGCGAGAAGGAATTCCTTTAGTTTGAATTTAAGTTAGATATGCATTCATTCATTCACTTGTATTAAGTTTGAAAGATCACACATTCCCAAAAGTGAAATCAAATAGCATTTTCCTAGACTCAGATGATACTCTTAATCTTAGGAAAACTTGTTTTGTGTTGTTGATATTCTAGTAATGTTTTGTGTCTTTGTTACATATTTGCCTAGTTCTAAATCCTTTTTGGACAGGGGAGATGGAGCTCCACAATCACTAGTAAAACAAGAAGAATTTAATAAAGTCGGAAGGAACCAACAATTTAGGCAATTTACTTATTTTTACTTTGACTTGTGCTTGAATAGCACATCTTTTATGAATTTTACTTTGACCAGTTCTTAACTCGTTTTTTAACCAGCCTAAGTCATAAATGGATTTTTTTTGACCGAAAAGATCATTGTAATAAGAACTCATCCTAAGCATCATATTATGAAGAAAATGTTAGGTTGAATACTTATATTATAATAAATTCTACATTCTTAAAATTCAGTAATAATTCCGTAATAAGCCTTTTACCGTTATTTTATGCACAAAAGTATATGCAAAAAAATCACCTATGCTAAAATACACTGACATGCGCCACATAGCTCTTGTTAATTAAGCCATAACCAATTCTTATGATTTGACATTTATGTCTTTATTCATTAACCTATAAAATTATACTTGGTCAATATTTACCTAAGTCTTTTGACAGATGCCAGATTTACTTAGAATTTTCTTAACAAAGCTTTACACATTTTCTTTGAAAACAGTACTTAAATTTTGCGGAGTCACAAAATTTCCGGCTCGTCAATTCGAATTTTTTCACAGTGATCTACATTATAGAATTTAAAATTCTTTTGGGTGTCAAACATTTTTCTCGTAAGGGAAACTGCATGTAGAATTTTTTCTTTATCGCTATGTCAAAGGATCATATGAAAACATTTAAAACAATCGGACCATTTATAAAAGATAATTGAAAATAGTTTTCCAATACAGCGGATCTTGAGCCATCGTGGATGAACAATCATATTCCATCTCAATCAATAACCTAAGAGCAGCCACGTGCATATTGCACCACGTTACAATTAGTTTGAGAACAATTTAGCCTCCCAAAAATCAATAACTGGGGTGGTCTGTAATTCCAGTTAATTCCTGGTTTTTTCATTTTCCCATGGCCCCAGGAGCTGCAAAACACCAATCAAAACATGGAGGTTTATAAGACTAACAATTTGACGACTCACTCATTACATATCTAAAGTATAAAGAAAGACATGATGGGTTGGTGAAATACCTAAACCAATAGCTTCTGAAGCCTTCATGATCCGCACTCTTTGGCAGGAATCAACAAACATCCTGCAACCAATATTCCACATCATCAATTTCTGGCTATTACAGAGAAACTATTAAGTCTTATAAAGGAAAAATGATAAGAAAATTAAGGGCAGCTTCAAAGCACTTACTGCCATGGGACATCGCCTACAAGCATCCAATCTCCATCTTTATCTTCATAAGTGGTCACATATTCTGATCCATTCACCACATCCATCAAATTGCTCTCCTTCATCCCATTGGATCCACACTTGCCTACAAACATTTGAACATTTCATTATCATTCATTCCGTGATTTACAGCACGGCGAATAGACAAAATATCAAGGGAATGGAATGAGATGGGAATTCAATCATACCCATGGTAATTAAGCAGCCGAACATGTTCTCGAGTGCAGAGGAGATGTCATGATAGGTGCTGTACATTTTGAGGTCCACCTTTCTGAGATAGGGAGCTCCATCCATGCTCACTTTCACATACAGAGAGCTGGATGCAGCAATTGTTCTGACTTTCCTGAAATCTTTGACAGGTGGCCAGCCAACAGTCTGTGCCCTGACATATATTTTCTGGTTAATATAGACGCCCTAAACAAGCCCTCAACAGTACAAACATTAATATCCTTTAGGAAAGGAATACTCACTTGGGAGGAGGAGGAGGTCCCATTTTTGGAGGATCATAGGCAGGACGGACCATTTGTTTTTCTGTGCCTAAATTGGGTTCATGGAATTTATGAGCCTCGTCTTGTGGAATGCTAAAATTTCTGGATTCCATGGCCTCCGAGAAACTTCTTTTTCCACAGATCCTCTGGCGTTCTCCTGCAGCTACTCCTGGGAGTCCAAGCTTGAGCTCAGTCTCTGCGATATCCAAACTGCATTTATTCTCCTGGTGTGCGCTCGTACCTGATTTCTCCATGCCTCCAACACTGCGAGACATGATTAATCTGCGCAGCTCTATTGTAATGAAAAGTCCTTCCTCTGTATGAATGAATGAAGTGAAGTGAAGTGAAGGGATGAGAGTCTTGACGATTGAATCAACACAGAAAGAAGAATCGAAGAGAAAAGGAAGTTGATTTGAGATATATGTATGGACGGATTGATGGATTGTTCTTTTTGTCCGAGAAAGGAGAGGAGAGATGAGTGGGAGTCGTTGGCATGTCTTAAAGCCGATCAATAGTACGGCTCATCTACCCACCCGGTTACCCGGAAGGGATGCCGTGGGCGCGGACTCGGTAAAGTTGAGGCGGCGTAAGCGTAACACGTCAACGGAATCGAAGGGTGGAGCGGAGGTGGATGAGCATGTGAATAGGGTCCACCTTGTGATTGGTAATAGCGAACAATAAGTTTTGCCGACAAATGAGAGGATTTAAGGAGGAAGCGTGAGCAGCGAGCCATGTGGAGATGTCCCTCCTGTTTCCCTCAAACGCCATCGCATAGCTCACCGAATCGATCAACTGATTCCATTATTTTACATAAAATATCTTCCCTAGAAAATCTCAGAACTGTTTTTATGTCGACTTTTTCGAACCACATACGTGGTTCATTATCAGGACATCATATTGTGGTTTGTCATAGCTAGATAGCTTGCTACATATTTTGATATTTTGGTTTATCACCATAGGTTGATCCAAAGAACACGCCACATGGATACATAGCTTAATCCAAAAAACACAAACTCTGGTTTATCATCATATTTATCGTATTTGTGTGTTCTGTGTTTTTTATCAAGTGATCTATTATATTTGTGTATTTTTTGAATTAAGTGATTTATGTTGTGATCATGAACCACACTATGTGTTTGGAAACTGGTAGACATAAATTATGTGTTTAGATAATCTTCGGCAAAATCACATAACCAATCTTTCGTCGACGCATTTCGAACCAACCAGTGTGGTTCATCGTCAGGACAAGTTGTCCGAAACGCGTCGACGAAAGATTGGTTATGTGATTTTGCCGAAGATTATCTAAATAAATTATGTGATTTTATTATTTTCAAAAATTGAATTGCAAAAATTGGGGTTTACTATTTTTTTTTGTCTAGAAGCATTTTAAGTTTTCATTTTTTTTCAAGGGTGCATTTTATTTTTTTCATGTTTTATTTCAGATTTTTTTAATGATATAATTATTATTATTATTATTTTAATATTGTGATTTTTATTCTAATTGAAATTTTGTAATATAAAATTTCTAAAATATTGCAATTATTTGTTTACAAAAAAAATTGAATACGTAAATAAATTCATCTTTAAAATTTTTTGAAACAAGTAAATCTTGTAAATTATAAAATTCAATTTTATAATTCCAATAAATTTCTATCAAAATTTAAAAAAAAATTATAAAAATTCATATATATATATATAACAACATTTTTTTAATTATTCATACTCACCTCTTTAGACAATTCACTAACTCTATTGTGAATTCTATAGTCCATTCTTTTGAAAAGCACCCTAATACTTTAAATATTACATACTTCAATTTGTAAATAATAGTTTGTATATCAAGTCCGCTCCACTCACCCTATATTTGTTTATAAGTATTTTTATAAAAAAATTCACAATCATTGAATAATAATGAAATTTGATTGCTAATTTGTATTCACTAGTTTTATAAAATATTATGTCACTATGGTTTTATAAAATATTATGTCACTATGGTTTTTTCTGTCGCATTCGAGATGGTGCCATATGAACACTTGATTCATTCTCTAGTGGACATGGCAGGAGGCAGTTAATGTCGATACCTTAACATGTGTGTCACTCTGTGAATCTAAATGCAAGCATAAGGTGATGGAGCAGATTACCATGTGAATAGGGTCCACCTTGTGGTTGGTGATAGCGAATAATAAATTTTTCTAACAAATGAGAGGATTTAAGAAGGAAGCATGAGTAGCGAGGCCTTGCGGAGATGTCCCTCATGTTCCCCATAAACACCACAACATAGCTTATTGAATCAATCAACTAATACCATTATTTTATATAAAATATCTTCATGAGAAATCACATAATTGTTCTTATGTCGACACATTTCGAACCATATACTGTGGTTCATCATCAGGACATCATACTGTGCTTTATCATCAACACATAGGTAGATAGCTTGATCCAATGAACACATAAATATTGTGGTTTATCATCATCTCTATTATATTTATGTGTTTTTTGGATCAAGCTATCTATCTTTGTTCTGATGATGAACCGCATTATGTGGTTGGAAACTCATCGACATAAATCATGAATCACAGAATCCTGCATTGTGTTATTCCATTATTTTCAAAAATTGGGTTTCACTATTTCTTTTTGCTCTAGGCACATTTTAAGTTTTCATTTTTTATAAAGGTGCATTTTAATTTTTTCATGTTTCATTGAGATTCAGTGATGTAATAATTATTATTTTGGAAACTCGTCGACAGAAAATCATGAATCACAGAATCCTGCATTGTGTGATTCCATTATTTTCAAAAATTGGGTTTCACTATTTTTTTTACTCTAGGCGCATTTTAAGTTTTCATTTTTTTTAAAGGTGCATTTTAATTTTTTCATGTTTCATACATCTTCAGTGATATAATAATTATTATTTTTTTAATATTGCAATTTTTATTTTAGTTGAAATTTGGTAATATACTTTTTCTAGAATATTGTAATTATTTATTGTTTAAAATATGTTTCTGAATTATAAATAAATTCATCTATAAAAAACTTTTGGAACACTTAAATCTTCTAAATTATAAAATTTAAATTTATAATTCCAATAATTTTCTATCAAATGTTAAACTATATATCTATATATATATATATATATATATATATATATATATATATATATATATATATATATATATATATATATATATCAAGTCTTACTAGCACAGTCGGTTGAGGATGGACGTCGTTAGCAAGGCGAGTCAAGATCAAACCTCACGGGGGGTGGTTGTGGCCTGTGCTAGGGGGAGGAAACATGTTAAAAAATCCAGTCATCTTAGGGTTGGTGGGGCCCAGGCCGGGTACGATCCCCAGGTGACTTTGGCAGATTAGATATCCCTGGCTCACGACCCCTCAACCCATAGGTCAAGCCTAGAGGATCACATACAGATTGACAATCTCTCTCTCTCTCTCTCTCTCTCTAGATATATATATATATATATATATATATATATATAGGTAATTACAACATTTAATTTTAGTTAGTCATACTCACCTCTTTACACAATTCACTAATTCTATAGTCAATTCTTTTGAAAAGCACTGTTATACTTTAAATATTATATACTTCAATATGTAAACAATAGTTTTCACTATGTACATCAACTCCCCTCCCCTCACCTTGTATTTTTTTTTTAAGTATTTTTATAGAAAATCAGAATCATTGAATAATGATGAAATTTGATTGGTAATTTGTATTCACCAGTTTTATAAAACATTATGTCACTATGATTTCTTCAGTTGCAGTGAAGATGGCTCCATATGAACACTTGGTTCATTCTCAAGTGGGCATGGGAGGAGGCAGTTAATGTTGATACCTTAGCATGTGTGTCATTCTATGAATTTAAATGCAAGCATAAGGTGATGGAAAGTTGCGATTTCAAGTTTATTGTGCGAGGAGACGAGGATAACTCGTCGACCTCCATTAGGGGTATCATATTGTTATTAGTTGACGTTTGGTGGTGGTTTTTCTGGAGTGTTTTTCCTTTGGTATACATTATGTGTATTCCAGTTCCTAGGCATTGGGCTTGGGAATTCTGCGTTTGGTGGATTCTCTGGCTAGTATTTCTTTTGTTATATGTTGTGGTTATTCTAGTTTTTCATCATTTCATGTGGGAATTTTGCATTTGGTGGCATCTTTGGTGGCTCATGTTCAATTCACCAGTATCCCCTTTGGTTTTCAGTGAGCGCCACTGGAGTTTGGTGTACTTGATTTTCTTAGTACAAGCTGGCGATGGAATTTTTTGTTCTTATTGTGTATATTTGGGTCATTGGTTCTATGTTTCCTATTGGTATTTGGGACCTTGGGGAAATTATATACACTTATGTTTTCAAGTGAGCTGCTATATTTATATGCTCATTGATTATGGTTAACTGTGGTAATTTGGGAAATTAGTTATTGGTCTATGGGAGTGGTATTGTTGGTGCGTGAAGCTTGTATTGGTAATTTTCTGAGTCAATTGTTAGTGTCTCAAAGTGTGTGGCCTACCCTAGCTACTTGGTCATTTCATGGGTCTAAATATTGTTATAATTCCCTTCAATCTAGTCTGGGTTGTAAGAAGGTTACAAGGTATTCATGTTGGGTCATGAGTCTGAATTATAGTGAAATGGATAATATCCTTGGTTTTGGGCCTCTGGTGTGGTCTTTGGGTGAGGACCTTCTTGTTTTAAGGTCTCGTTTTCAAGGGCTCCCTTATCATTCTTCATCCTATTTTATTAGTACAGTTCTATCTAGCCATTGTCCTTTGTGTTTACGATGTTCATGTCTCGAAGAGAAAGGATGAGTAGTCGGAGAGGGGGAAGAATATTGGGCACAAAAGGGTTCGCCCTTTCGCCTATGCTTCTGTGGCTACTACTTTGGATTCCATTCTTCTAAAAGTGAGGAAGGAGATATTAGTTGTAGAAAATAATGATGCAAGGGATAGTCCTTATTACTCTGACTCAAAATTGGTAGGGGGGGATGCCAAATGGCTCCCAGCTACTGGTAGATTCAGGAAAATGAGGTCTCATTTCATGAGTTCTTTGGCCTTGAATCAACAAGTGATGACTTTGTTGTGTCTCATTTTCAAAGATAAAAAAGTTGAAAATTATAATTTGTTTTCTACATTAGAATATATTAAACAAGTACTTCATAACGAGAGCTTATGTTTGGATAGCATTGACTCTCATCTAGGGTAGGCAGAAAGTTTGTTTGTTAGTGACTCTACTTCTAGATATCATACTGACCCTCTCACGTATAGTGTTCAAACTCCGACTCTGATTGCTTCAGACCATGACTAGAATGGTTGTATCAAGTAATTTTTCATTCATTTTTTGACATTGTTACTTGGGTTTGGTTTATTCTAGGTGGCCCTCACGGGTGTTCATTTGTAGCATTCTCTCTTAGGCGTGTTAGAATGTGGGCATATACCTTGGTTTTTTCAGATTGCTAGTACTCTCATGGTGTATGGAGTTTCAATACATAGGTGGTTTTGGACATCTCCAGGTAACACAAATTTATTCTTTGGTGTGTTATTTTCCTAATGGAGCATTATATGTGCCCTTGTCATAGCGTTGTAGCTTGGCCTCTTGAGATTTGGTACTTAATGCTTATTACATGTAATTGCTATCAATGGATTTTTATGGGTGTGAGTTGTTTTGTATCTTTTTGACTCATGATGGTGTTTGGTTCCTCTGGTGCACAAACCTGTGACAATTATACCTGACCTAGAATCATGGTTTTTTTATCCAGAGCTTGAATGCCTTTCTAAATGTTGGTGTTGTCTTTTTTTTTATATGAATGTTCAGTTGATAAAGAGTTTATATGGCTATGAATATGCCTTTGTTTCACATGTACTACTCAACTTTTTGAAATCATATCAAATGTATTTATATTTACAAAAAAAATATCAAAGTTTTAATAAAATGTTGATATTCTTTTAAATTATAAAAATGATCTAATTTAATAAATTTTTTAATTTAATTTTGAAATTATATGGTTATCGCATGAATCATTCCATTTAATTAAATATATATTTGCACTGATAATCACTCTCCAATTGATTATGCAAGAGATGTTGTAATGTCCTATCATGTGTTATATAAACATTTTGACTCTATCAAATTACAAAAAAAAATAAAATTAAATAAATTAAGAGTTAAAATAAAATTGGAGTAAAATAGATACTTTTAGCAATTTTTGGGCTCCAAGTTTTGAAAACCCATGGTTTTGCCAATGGTATTCTTAAGTAGGAAGAATCTCTCTCTCTCTCTCTCTCTCTCTCTCTCTCTCTCTCTATCTATATATATATATATATATATATATATATATATATATATATATATATATATATATATATATATATATATACACCAACCTTGATCCATCTTAACTCTAGATCTTCCAACTGCTAATAAGGATCAAATCTATTGAATTGTAAACCTCTTTTAAAGTGAAAAGATATTTGATCCCTCTCGATGCTTGGTAGATCTAGAGATAAGATGGATTTTATTTAAAATGATATTGTTAGATATGAATGTTCCTCGTTTGTGGATTAGAAAAATTTGAGCTTGGATTGGCTTGTTAAATCATTTCTTTGACCAATTTTGGTTTTTTAATAGACATATCCATGATGTTATTAGGTTAGCTTAGGAAGCCATGCACTCTACTAAATGAATAAAATATTCCAGCAATTGTGATGAAGATTGTCTTGAGGAAAGCTTATGCTAAAGTGGACTGATCCTTTCACAAGTTGGTCTTGCTTCAGATTGGTTTGAAGTTTGATGTGGCTTCTTAGATAATGGGTTGTGTGAGATCAACCAATTATGCTTTTATGATTAAAGGTGATCCATCAGATTTTTTTAGAGCGTTAAGTGGCATTTGTCAAGGTTGTCCCTTATCACCTTTTCCTTTTTTATTCATCATTGAAGGATTGAGTAGATTAATTATGGAGGCAAAATCAGAGGGTAAAATTAAAGGAGTAGACTTTGATTAAGAGATGGTCATAACTCACATTTTATTTGTATATGATGTTTTATTCTTCAGGTTAGGGACCGTTGAGGAATGACAAAACTTCAAACGTATGTTTCATTGTTTCTATGTGGGGTCACACATGCATTAGAGGAAATTTCATCCTAAAAAAGCCCATGCCCATGAAATTTTCATGTACATAAAATGTAAACAAACCAAATCCTTTAAATTTACAAAGAGATACATGTAAATATTATGGAGGGAAAATAAAAATAAAAATAAACTATTTTTTTAATTGTATTTTTGGTTTATCCCTTGTAGGTTTACTCAAATTTCATGCGTAGACACTTGTTGGACACAAAATTAAATTCCACATCCAACGAATACCCATTATGCATACTTTTGAGAGGCCCAAATTGATGAAAATTGAAGATACATTAAAAAATCATGTTCCCATTATACATACTTTTGAGAAGTCTCGCATTGATAAAATTTGAAGATACATTAAAACAACATGTGAACAAGTTTTTTTTTAATGTATCTTCAATTTTTGTTGATGTGGGTTTTCTCAGAAGTATGCATAATGGGTACTCATTTAACATGGAATTTAATTATGCATCCAACGAATGTTTACACTTGTAATTTGAGTAAACCTATAAGGAGATAAGCCAAAAAATACTTATAAAACAACTAGTTTTCTTCTTTTCCCTCAAAAATTCATAACTCTTAATTTATTAATTTATTATTTTTCATTAGAAGGCCACTTTTAGGTTGAAATTTCCTCTAATGGATTACAACTTGGACAAATCGCCTTATTTCGACAACAATTTGGATGAAACCCAAGTGAATTTGATCCAAGAAATCTTTCCTCTTATGTTTGCTTCTTTAAGTGATGGCTTTAAATATCTTGGGATTTTCTTAAAGCTTAACAATTATTGAAACATAGATTGGTTTGGGCTTGTTTAAAACGTGGAAAAACACATTTTTCACTAGTGCAATTGATGAATATCATTAGGAGGTCATTTAATCTTAATCAAATCAGTTTTGGAAGGAATCTCCGTCATCTCGTTGATTTTAGTGAAAATTCATAAAAGTATTTTTGGTTATATCAAAAAATTATGCATTCATTTATTTTGGAACGAGAGGAAGCACGGGAGAGGAACGAATCTGGGTCCTTGGAAAAATTTGGCACTTCAAAAGTCTCTAGGCGGTTAGGGCTTACATACTATGGAGAAATTTGGACTAACTCTTGTAGTCAAGAGTTCTTAGCATATGCTTTTTCACAATAGTTTTTGGAGTTTAGTAATGAGGGTGAAATATTTGAAATCCATGTCGGTTGTAGATTGGATCAAGTAAGAGCCAAAAGTGACTAGGGGAGGTTCTATGACTTGGAGGAATTTTCTAAGTGGCCTGCAATCTTTAGAGAAATTAATTTTGTGGAAGATTGGGAATGGGGCTAAAGTTCTTCTTGGCCATGACCCATGGATAGTATGCAATGGTCACCCCAAAATCTCTAATAATCTAGTGGATTTTTCAAATAATTAGGGTTATATTACTATCATTGATGTTGTTAGGCTAGTAAATATAGATTTGGATAGTCAAGAATGGATTTCAACTTAATATTTAGGTCTTTTTTATGTTTATTGTAATAGCCCAACCTAAGATTAGCTTGATTATTGGTCATGTAATTACATTATGTAATTGAATTTTAAAAACTAAATAGGATGAGTCAAGGGACATGGATTCAAAGCTTAGGATGTTACTTTCTTGGGATATTAAAAACTTTTATTGTTGCAAAAAAATTGAACTCTTTGGACAACCATTAAAAGTCAGTTGGTGTGCTTTAATGAACTATTTTCTAAACTTAATTGGTCTGCAAGAGAGTACATGGGCCATGTTTCCTTGGGAAACACTTACAAGACATAAAATATGGGAATTGGTGAGGCTTGGAGGTTGCACGGGTAGTTGAAGAGGAAAAATGGAGAAAAATCATTTTTTTCTTTCTTTTTTTTGGGCTAATAAGGGGTATTCGATCAAACACGAGAGTAGAGCAGAGAAAGAGGGGATGCATTTATGGTTAGCAAAAGTCTAGAATGAAACATTTAAGTGAGGAGGAATTGCCTCCTAAGCCCCCATGACCCAGAAGGTGGATCCATTTATGAACACTCTCTATTGTGTATTTACTTATTTTTTGGTCGTAGAATCCCTATATTTGGGGTGTAACCACAGTGCCTCAGTGCACTAGTTGTGCTACAGTTCTATTGTGGAAAGAGATAGCAGAATATTTGGTTCCCGGTTCATCAGTTGGAAGTGTTTGATTTTCCAAACCCCTCACACTATGGAATCTAGCTCAGGTGTGACAGTTTCAAGTGATATTTGGTTACTACTATCTATGGTTGGGTGGAGATTCCTTGTCCCATAATCAGTTGCCGCATAACTTTCAAGATAAGTGTTGCTCATGTTTTTAATGACAATTAATAAGTAGTTATGTTTCTAATGTGGGATGATGATATCCTTGTTTGAGCTTTGTGTTTTAGTTTTATTTCTTATACATGCTAATTGCTATGATATTGGCACTATTGAAAAGGTGTTAGAATCAAGAAATGAGGTTATGAGTTTCTCTTATTAGCATTAATCATGTTCTTGTGTAACAATGTTAATGATTTCTCCTCTCTTTACTTGATTGACCTATTTATTTCATATGGTTTCCTTCTAAGATTTGTAGTAATGTATGCCCAGATCAGTGGGATTTTATTTCTATCTTGTCAAGCTCAGGCCTAAATAAGCCTCATAATTTGGTGTTGTGGATACTATTATCTCACGGGCTTGAATGAATTAGTTTATGTTCCTAGACTTAACATAACATTGCATGCACATAATGGGTTCAATTTTCTCATAGATAAATGCTTTATTTCATATGTTTTCTTGTTGTTGTAATGGTAATGGAATATGGGTTGGTAACCTTGATAGATTGTATGCACTGGAAGGTGGGTCTGGAATATATTGCATTGTAGGTCTGAAATGTTGTTATTAATGGCATGGTTCATGATTTTATTATCCTTATGATTGACGAATGTGTTTTTGTCATTGTTTCAAAGCATTGGAACAACATGTGGTTGTGCGGGTTATGTTCATGCAATGATCAACATGCATATCCTACTTGTGGCCATCATATAATTTTGATTGTTAGAGGCTCTTATCATTGTTTTGCATGTCTATTGTGTGTAAATTTCTTATTACAGGTTACACGAAGATGTGGAAGCATGATTGCATAAGATGCATATCAGTGTTGTGGGAACTGAGTGGTTATGACTATTCATGGATTACAATGTTAACTGAAAGGGGTGAGACTCTATCAAATTGCCCCATGTTTGTGTTTTTCCCCAATGCCCTGTATACAGAAAGATTCACATTTGCATTAATGTCGTAGGCCTTGAGTTTGTGTAAAAATGTAGTCAATGTAGGGAAGCATAAGTAAGGGAAACATATCCTTCGTTGGTTTCCTAAAAGCACTTAAAATCCCTTGTCAAGGTGCTATAGCGAAGGCTCTAAGAATAGTGATTCAATGGAGGAGAAACCCAAATGAATCATGCTAAAATCAATCCTTCTGAAATCGTGCCCCACTCATGCTAAACATCTATATAAATGTGTCCTTATTTATATGGTTTTATGTGTGCGTGTAGTGGTAGGGCTCAGGATGATGTGTCCCAAAGATCCCATCGTGGAGGTGCAAGAGGAACAATCGCTCGAAGGTGTCATGGTGAAGTCAAAAGGGTGACATGTGCTAATGGTACCAACTTGGATGGTTAAAGGGGCAGTAGATGAGAGAGCATTAGGATGGTTTAGCGTGGGATGATGTGGCACCACTATCCTCGTGGGCCGACTGGAAGCGAGGGAGTGTGTAGGGGTGACCCACCATCCTATGTGTCCCAAATACTTGTCCCCGAAGGCTCTATCCTAGTGGTATAAAATGGCGATGACTAGAAGGGTAATAAGGTTATAGGACACGGATGACATGTCCTAGTGGTATCCACCCTGGAGGAGTAAGAAGAGTAGTAAAGGGAGGCACTGAGATAAATAGTGGCAGGATGATGTGGTGTGGTCTCGACAACTAGTGGGGACCACCGCTCAAAGATTGGATGGTGAAGATCATTAGAGATTTGACGATAGAGTGCTTTGTGGAGATCATTAGAGATATGATGTTGGAGGTGTGTGGTGCAATGAATATCAGTCTTCGAATGAGTTGAGATAATGAGGATCGTTAGATGGGGACACTGGAACCCAAATCAAAAACCATGATTGCACCAGGATACTCTCCCACAAGTAATCAAGCACATCGACCTGATGCAATCCAACCATGCACCGTCGATCTTCCCCCTCAAATCATGACCATCAAGAGTAGTTATGAATGATTCTGTATAAAATTCTCATCCTCCCATGTGGAATCTTCAGTGGGTAAGTTATTCCACTTGATGAGATTCTCTTAAATTGATCACTTTCACGGCTGTCAAGTTCTTTTTTCCTTGACTTATTCAGGTTCCAATATGATTTTTCCTTCCTCGTCAACTTTTGGAAATATTTTTTGAACTAGAAGCTTGTCACCTATAACCTTCTTTAAGCATGAAACATGGAAAATTGGGTGCACTCGGGAAGATGCGGGAAGCTCCAGTTTGTATGCCATAGTACAAATATTTTGCAACACCTTGTAAGGACCATAATACTTTGGTGATAATTTATCATCCTACTTATCTTGCTTGAGGGACATTGGTTTGTATGGTTATAGCCGTAAAAAAACCCAGTCACCTACATCAAAACTTATTTTGCTGTGATGTTGATGTTCCTATTGTTTCATTCTATTATGCACTAAAGTGAGGTTATCCTTTAAGTGTTGGAGAACTTCTTGTTGATTCTCGATGTGATCTTCCACTACTTGAACCTTATAATTTTCTCTTAAAGATGATGTGATGGATGGTGGATGATATCCATAAAGTGCCATAAAGGGGTCATTTTTGCTGTAATATGGAAGGAAGTGTTATACCAACATTCAGCCAAAGGTAACCACTTGACCCATTATGTCTGTTTATCAAATACAAAGCAATGAAGATATCCTTCCAAAAAATTGTTTACTATCTCAGTTTGACCATCATATTGACAATAAGATGACATTTGAGCTAATTGAGTACCTAGACAAGAAAATAATTCCGTCCAAAAAATTCCATTGAATATGGGATCTTTGTCGCTTATAATAATCTTTTGGTTTCCATGCAGCTTTTGAATTCTTTCCATAAATGTAGTAGCAAATGTACTGGCTTTAAATGGATGAGATATTGCAAAAAAGTGTGCATACTTGGTAAGTCTATCCACTACCACCATGATGACACTCTTTCCTTCGGACTTGGGTAAACCTATAATAAAATCCATTGAAACCTCCTCCCAATGTTGACTTGGAATGAATAAAGGTTGTAACAGACCCAAGGTCTTAATTGTCTCAACTTTATTTTGTTGGCAAACCAAACATTCCATCACAAAATTTTGAATATCAAATTTAAGGCCATCCCAAAAAAAATTCGTCTTAACCCTCTAGTAAGTTTTTAAAAATCCTGAGTGCCCTCCTAAGGGAGGTGTGAAATTCCAAAAGAATATTTTATTTGAATTGGGAATTTTTACAAAGGTATAAGCGATCTTTGTACCATAATGAATCATCTTTCCAGCTAAATCTATCAAATGTACTAGGATCTTCTGCAACTTTTGAATGAGTGCCCACACTTCTTCATCATTCTTCCATTCCTCCCTTGCTTTGGTTATCCAATATGGTTGGATAATAGAAATGGCACAAAGCAATGCTTCCACACCCTCATCCTTTCTTGAGAGTGCATCTACAACAAAAATTTTCTTCCCTTTTTTGTAGATGATTTCAAAGTCATAACCCAACATATTTGTGACCCATTTTTGATACTCTTCTGAAGATAATCTTTAATCTAAAATTTATTTAAGACTATCGTGATTTTTTTATACCTTGAAGTGTCTTCCCATTAGGTAAGGTCACCATTTCTTAACTACATGTAGTATTGCCAACATTTTCTTCTCATAAATAGATTTTTGTAAATACTTTCCTTTGATTGAATGGATTTCAAAAGAAATGGGTCTTCCCTCTTGCATTAAAACAACACCAATTCCATTTCCTGATGCATCACATTCAACAATGAAGGTTTTTGTGAAGTCTAATGTAGATAAGACTCGTTCTTGGAACATTGCCTCTTTAAGATGTTCAAATGCCTTAGTTTCTTATGGAGTCCAAGAAAATGCCTCTTTGTTTAGTAATGTTGTTAGAGGTGCTTCTATTCTCCCATAATTCTTAATAAACTTACGATAATACCCTGTCAACCTGAGAAATCCTCGCAGATGCTTTATGGTGGGGATTTTCCATTGCGTTAATGGATTTAATTTTGTCAGGGTCTACCTTAACACCCTCATGAGATACAATATGACCCAAATATTCCACCTCTTGTACTCCAAAGAAACATTTGGAGGTTTATGCATATAATTATTTCTCCTCCAATAGTTTGAGCACACTGTCAATATTTTGAACATGATCCTTCCAAGACTTGTTGTAGATTAGTATATCATCAAAAAATACTAACACAAATTTTCCAAGGAAGGGTTTAAAAATGGAATTCATCAAACCTTGAAATGTAGAAGGTGCATTGGTAAGGCCAAAATTCATGACCAAATATTCATAATGACTTTCATGAGTTCTAAATGTTGTTTCCAAAATTTCTTCTGTCTTCATTCTTATTTGATGATATACTGAACGCAGATCCAACTTGGTGAAGTAAATTGCTCCATGTAATTCATCCAATAATTCATCAATGGCAGGGAGGGGAAATTTATCTTTAATAGTGAGTTTGTTGAGCTCCCTATAATCCGGACACATGCGCCATGATCCATCCTTCTTGTGCACCAATACTACTAGAGAAGATAAAAAACTTTGACTAGGTTGAATTATACTAGCTTCTAGCATTTCTGCAACCATACATTCAATTTCACTTTTTTGGGCATAGGGATATCTGTAAGGCCTGATCTTTGGAGGAACACTTCCTAGAATCAAATGAATATCATGATCATGATGACAAATATGTGGGAGGCCTTTGGGTGTCTCAAATACCTGGGAATGATTGTCCAAGAATTATTGGAGATTTGGAAAAATAGATGATTTCGATGTTTGAACCTCTAGTGAACATACTTGTGCAATTATGCCTCATTGGTATTTATTTAGAAGATTTTTCATGCCATTAGAGCTAGATATCTTTCATGATTTCCCTACGATACCCCTTAATTCAACTTCCTTTCCTTCCTTTTAGTGTTAGTGTTTCACACTGCCATCAATGATTAAAATCTTCTCTTTTGCATTTCATAGTAGGAGTCCCATACTAATGAGTTTGCATTCCATTAGGTCATGGATTCACTGATGCTAGGGTTTACTTCAATTTTCCCTCATGATTTGTACTTGCTAATCCTCTTCCATATATTTCAGTCATGGCTCAAGTTCCCTTTTCAATTCATTTCATTAGGTCTTAGGGTTTGGTCTCATTAGGTTTTAGGGTCCCACCATGGTCAAATCCAATAATTACATGCCAATAATGATCAGCAAGGACATGAGGAGGCCAATAATGATTAGAAAAGCCATAATTTATCATTTTGAAAGCCTAATGTAGTTCTTTTGAGGTGAAAACATGGTATTTTGTTTTTATCTCCAATAATGATGTAATTTTATGTTTTCATATGTAATATTGGTTCCCAATTGCTCCTAAACATCTTGTGATGTTTCCAAGCACCTACCACTACAAAAAATCAGGTTATCATGAGCACAAATCCACCTGCAAAAGCAAAAGAGAAACAAGCACTAAAACCCTAAATTCCTCTCCCACTGAGCTAGGGTTGGCTATGGGAGCAGAGATATCTGAGTAGAGGAGGCATGAGAGATATCAGAAGGTATGAGGCCATTTCATATCATCAAACATCAGGTCTCCATCATTTGTTAAGAAGTCAATCCAAGGATCAAGCCATTTAGCACACATAAGGGGCGATTTTTCCTCAAACTATGTTTCTGAGCAAGAAAAGATGAATTTGACAAAAGTGAGAGATGTTTTTGTCCATCATTGACCCAAGAAGAAAAACCTCTTTTAGTGTTTACACAGGTTTCATGGTTTGGGAGAAATGTCAAAAACATCATTTGCCTCAGGAAGGTTGATGCACCTCTGGAGTGACCTTGGTAAAATCAATTTGTCTCTTAGATGGAATGACCAAATGACTTACTTGATGAATCAGCTGATAACTAGACACAAATATATTTCCAATGAGCTATCATGAGCTCAATTTAGATTTTAGGAAGACCTTAAAAAGTTGACTGCAATATCACTATGCATTTTGGCGGCCTCATTCTACACATTTTCACCAGTCTTGGGAGATTGGAATTTTGACAAAGAAAATGAACTCCAAATTGAAAAATTCAAGATGTTCGGGAAAGTAGACTTGACAAGATTTCCAACGAGCTATCCCATGCCCAATTTGGACACCAGGAAGGCCTCCCAAAGTTGCTTTCAAAAGGCGTTTTTCTTAGGGAGAAGGGTGTTGTGCTTAGAGCCTAGCGCTGTGCTTAGGGGAAAATTTCTCAGTGCAATTTATAACAGGCACTGCACTTAGAGAGTGGCACTGCGATCCTGGGTAGTGGTGCTGCACTTAGGCCAGCCAACACCAAAAATTCCCCAAACTTCAAATCTTTGCTAAATTTCCTCCAAATTCGCCTTGTGCAAGTAAGTATCAGTCCTCTCCTTGCCATTTAGTTTTCATGTGTAAAGATTTTCATGGTTTTCCACTCTCTATAGAAAACCCTAATTCTCACTATACACCCTAGTTATTTGGTTTTCCCCATTACTCAACCTCATAACTAAACCCTTATCTCCATCACTTTTATCATATTCTACCACTCATTTATCGCTCCCTAAACCCGCTCCCTCTTATGTTTTGATTATAGTTTCCTACATTCACTCACACCCATCCATACAAGCCATTGCACATACCATTCATTTCATACATTGTAAAAAATGTGCAAACTATTAGAGTGATTAAACCATGGACAGAGGAAGTGATTTTGAGTATGATGAGGTGGAAAACACAGGCAGTGACACCTCAGCAGGCAAAGCTAGGCAACAGAGAAAACCACACAAGGGAGGAAGATAGACTCAAAATGTTGGCAGAAGCCTCCTTGGCAAACTAAAGCACTTGATGGTGGTGCTACATGCCAAATTTGGGAAAATTTTGAGAATTTTTTATATTTTTGAAATTTTGAAATTCACAACACAGAAAATTTGTCCAAAAGCCTAGAGCATCAGATGGAGAAAAGGTTGGTACTTTTGGATTTAGAATGATGAGGACATGCACCCTAGAAATTTTCAGAAGTTTTAGAGCAAATCTGGTCCACCAAAAGGTCCAAAAACTACCAAAAAATGACCTTTCTGCCTCTTTTTGGACACACATAAGCAATCTTGGGAGATTCAAGTTTTGAGGGAGAAAATGACCTCCAAATTCAAACATTCTAGGTGTTCTAGAAACTAGACTTGAAGACCTTTCCAAGGAGCTATCATGCGCTCAATTTTTCTAAGGGGAAGGCCTCCAAAATCAGGTGGAAAGCTACGCTGTGCTTAGGACCAGTGGCATTGCGCTTAGGGCCATTTTGCTCAAGAAGCCAAAATTCACCTGTTTTGACTATGAATTTGATTTCTCTCTCTTCATTGATGATTTCACTGATGTAATTGATGACATGGCATGTAAATGTAATGGTAAAACAATGTTAGAGGGTAGATTCATTAGTTAGAGGTGGTTTTGAGGTAAATGAATCAGTTTCCCCTCTTTTAGAGGCAAGTTGTTTGACTGCCTATATTCCATTTCTTTGTTGGGAAATGGTTGAAACAACCCCTCTTCTCATGGATTTGACCCCCGAAGGTTAAGATGAGTAGTTTAGATGTCTATATTATGTGTTTTCTTTCTCATTTGCAAGGGTTGGATTTAGCGGGATGCTCATGTACTGAACACTTATCATTTTGTAACAGTTTTGGCAGGAAACTAATAAAGTTGCAGCTATTTTTATGGGATTCCTATGGTATGGCCTTTATCATGTGTTTCTTCTTCTGTTAATATGTTCTGATGTTATTTATGTATGCCTCTTCCATATAATTGCTTCTGATTGGTTGTTTTCAAGTCAGATAGGTGGAATACATTAGGTTTTAATGCTATACCTTGGGAAAACACCAGTATTTCATGTTTTTTCTTCTATTTAGGAAGGATTTATGACTTGATCATGCCCTTCTTAGCTCCTCACCATTCTAGCATTTCACCCTGCTGGAAGGAGGAAGTTCACTTTCAGCAGCTCGAATACTGTGATCAGCCATTACATATCAGCTATGGAAGTGAGGAGGAAAGTGTAGCAAATGTTGAGGTAAGTGAAGGATCTTTTCCTTTTTGTTTTACTTCATTTCAGTTCATCAGAGACAAATTTTGTGTAATTAGAAATCAACCATCGATAAGTTTTGATCTAGACCATCTTGAGGGCAATGTAATCCTTGTTCAAGACTTCTCAAATCTAGATTTATAGCCCCCGAATGCCACTGAATGTCAGATTGTAGATGAAGACTTGGAAGCTGGAACATATGATCAAATGACGCAAGATGATTCCATACCATTCCATTTTGAATCATTTCAGTGTTTGAAGGGAAAATTGCATGGTATATCTTCAAATGAGCAGCCTATAGAAAATCATGCAATCTCATTAGAATCAATAGAAAATGGGTTGCAACAGTATTTTCAAGTTTTTCACGATCCAATAGCTGATGTGTTGGATGATGTCTACAGTCAAAGCCCTTCTCCATTAGCTACCTATGAGCTTGAAACAAGTATTGATACAAATCTGATTCGGCAGTTGGTTTCTTTGTCATTTTCAGCAGGAGTCTTGTCACAAAGCTCAGATGAAATTTTGCATTCATGGTATGAGGAGAAGAAAAGTAATCCATTGGATGAGTTAAGTCCTAGTGCACATGAATTTCAATATCCTTATGCAGTATTTTTGGAGTCAACTAGAGCATCCATATTATTCAATCTGGGAAAATTTGGATTTGTTTACAAGTTTTCATGGGAGTTGCATTTCAGTGGTTCTTTCTTCTTGATTGTAAACAAGTTGCATTTGAGTTGAGTTTCCATATTACTAAACCCTTATTGAACATTTTTAAACCTTACTAATATTAATATTATTAAATAATTTTAAACATTGATTATGGTTGAGGAAGGTTGACTATGGTTTACCATGGCTAACGAGGTTGAATATGGTCATCCATGGTTGCCTATAGTTGAACATCTTGAAAATGGTTGAGTAAGTTTGACTATGTTATCACGTTGTAGCATTGTTATTTGTTCATGACATCATGACATAGATTGTTTTGTCATATTATGACGTTGGTTTGTTTATTCATCATATTGCAACATTGTTTTTGGTTCATCACAATGTTACATGATGTTTTTGGTCAACACATGTGATGTCAATTTTTGTTCATCACATTGTGATGCCAATTTTTGTGTATTAGATTGTGATGTTGACTTTTATTTGATACATTGTGATGTTGATATTTATTTGTCATATTGTGATGTCAATTTTTAAACATGGTTGTCTATGGTCAATTGTGGTTTATTATCATGAACATTGTTGACCTATTATATCAACCACATTTGAGACATTGATCGATGTATATAAACCATAATTGATAATGTAGTTGTGTCATGACCATGGTTGACCATGGTTAACCATACTATTGTTACATTAATGTTGATCATGGTTGACTATCAGTTGATGTTACATTGATGCCAATGCTAACATTACATTAATGTTACACATATGGTTACATCAATGGTCGAAGTGAGTTGATGGGGTTGACCATGGCTGAAGATGGAAAACTATGCTGGTAAAGGTAGGCCATGGATAACCTTAGTTGAACATGATTGGAAATGATTACCATGGTTGGCCTCAATTTACCATGATTAACAACAATTACCATGGTTAACCATAAATATCGCAATGTATTTATGTCTCATTAATAAAAAAATGTAACATTAATATGGATAATTGTTACATTATTACATTAATATCAGCCATGATTAACCATTATTGAACATGGTTGACCATGGTGAATGTTATGTAAATGTTAATGTTACAAAAATGATTTCATTAATGGTTGAGGAGGGTTGATCATGTTTTGTATGGCCATGGTGACCATGGTTGACTATGGTCACCTATGCTTTATTTTGAATAAAGATGGTTATAAACGTATAACTACATATGACTATGGCTAACCATTTTTAATATTGCTATATTAATACCAATATTGATATTAATCTTAATGTTATTAGTATTAATACTAACATCAATCATGCTTTCATGATTGTTGACCATGGTTGACCATGGTTAATGTTATTTTAATGTTAATTTTACATTAATATTAAAAAAAATGGTTTCATTAATGGTTTATCATCTTTTGTATGTTGTGCTAGTAAAGTATGTATGGCCATGGTGACCATGGTTGACTATGGTCGCCTATGCTTTCTTTTGAGTGAACATGGTTGTCAATGTATAACTATATGACTATGGCTAATCATTTTGAATATTGCTATATCAATACCAATATTGATATTAATCTTAATGTTATTATTATTAATACTAACATTTATAGTAGTTTTAATCCATGGATGGTAGGTCAATTGGAAATCAATGAAGCATTTTGTAAACCATGAGATTCAAGGTTCAAATCCCCCATGGGTCAAATCAACAAAAATCAATATTAATATTACTATCCAACCCAGTATGATAGAGGCGTTGTAAGTAAACAAAATCATGACATGTAAACATTTTGACTAGGTCAAATTACATTAAAAAATTAAAATGAAATAAAAATAAACCTATGCTAACCCTATGCTAAAATATAAATTCTAAGTTATTAATATTTTTGGTTGAGTAGTTAAGTAAACTTGACTTGGCGAAGTTACAGGTGGTTTTTGAGCTCCAGGTTTATGAGAACCAATAATATTACCCATGTTATTCATGTGGAATATAGCCTATGTAAAAAAGGGAAATAAGCGAGCCTAAAAAATGCTTAAAAATATATCAATAAATAAATAAAATTATTGATTAAAATTCACAATTTCTTATATAAACATTTTGACTTCGATTTTAAGAACCCATGGTTTTTCCCATGATATTCTTCTCTAATATAAACTATTTAAAAATCAAATAACATAAAATAAAATTAAAAATAAAAATTAATTAAAATGAAATTTAGAGATAAAATATTTACTTATTTTAGTTTCTTCAATTTGGTTTTAAAAGAATGAAATTTTCTCTTTTTTATTTAATTTAATTGTTAAAATAATAATTTGGATTTAAATTTATTTTATTTGTATTTATAAATAGTTTAATTTTTTTCATTATTATTTATTTTCTATAAAATAAAATAAAAAATAAAAATAATTCAAATTTCCTAATTATTTATTAGGTAAATATTTTCACTTCACTTTTTGGAACCTATAAGGTTTTTCCGTGGTATTTTTTTTAAACTCTAACATAGATTATTTAAAGGCCTAAATTTCAATCAATTTTTCACACATGAAAATAACCAAGCATTCACACGTGTTTGGAGGCTTATTGTAGAACAAATTGAGGAAAATCTTTTCTATAAAAATAAAAAGAAAAAATAATTCAAATTTCTATTGTGTAAATATTTTCACTTCATGTTTTAGGAACCTATACATTTTTTCCATGGTATTTTTTAACTCTAACATAGATTATTTAAAGGCCTAAATTTCAATCAAATTTTCACACATAAAAATAACCAAGTATTCTCATGTGTTTGGAGGCTTATTGTAGAACAAATTGAGGAAAACTTGGTAAGAAAACCACAATATCAACAACAAAATTTTCTATTAAGGTGTGTGTTGCATGTTTAGAGTTTATATTCTTTAATTTATTGCTTTTATAATACTTCTTAGAGTTTTATCGGATTTGGGAAAATTTTCTAACAAAACCACATTATCAATGACAAATATTTTCTCTTAAGGTATGTATTGCATGTTTAGTATTTATATTCTTTAATTGATTTCTCTTATAATACTATTTGGGGTTTGAAAAGATTCGAGCTTATGTTTTCGTATTGGATTTGGAGCCTATGTTTTCTTATTGGATTTCTAAGAAGTAGATAGCTTATACAACACGAATGAGTATGGAGGTTATCTACTTCTTAGAAATATAATTATTGACTTACTACAACGTGAATGATATTTACATAGAGTAATAATCAGAAATTTGGAAATCAATTTTCATATGGACATCTGGACTGGAATTTATTAGACAGAAACCTCGCTAGATTTGAGTCATGGAAATTGTTATTATTATATGAAATAAATATTAATATATCTATATAAATAATATATTAATAAATCAATATTAATTAAATATTTTTGTTATTAATAAAAAAAAATTAATATTAATATAGTTTTATACTGTTGATTTGTTTTTTTTTAATTGCATATAATAATTTTAAACCTAAATAAAAATAAATTAATGAAATATTAACATTCCCTCCTAAGAAAAAGACCCAAATTGAAAATATATTCACTTTCAAGATATGAGCCAAAAAATATCCTTTCTACTTGGTGACATAGGTTTTAGTAGATTACAAATAGAGCCAAATGAAAAACAATATCAACAACATAAAACTATATTAATATTAATTATAAATGTATAACAATAATATATAAATTATATCATTATCGTTAGCTTTTGATAATCACGTTTGATATTGAGTTATATACAAAGGGAAATTCAAGACAAATATTATTATGGGATGAAATAAGAATTAATATATCTATATAAATAATATATTAATAAAGTAATATTAATTAAATATTTTTAATGATAATAAGTAATAATTAGTATTAAGATAGGTTTATGTGGTTAAGATTGTTTTTTTTTATATACAAATTAATTTTTAAACTAAATATATTTTAACTATAAATTTAAAACATATAAATATCTTTAAATCTAAATAAAACTAAATATATTTGGACTATAAACTTAAAACAAACTATTTGAAAACATGTAAATATTGTACAATATATGCTTACACACATTCACATTAATGTTAAAAAATATATTGAAAACTAATCTCAAAATACACATTCACATTAATGTTAAAAAATATATTGAAGACTAATCTCAAAATACTCAAAATATATATTAAGACAAATTTAGATGTTCATGGAGTCACAATTGGTTGTTTATGTTTTATCTGGTAATAGTTGGTTGCTTAATTAGTAAGGAGAATAACAATTAATATGGTAATAATTGTGAATTAATATGGTAATAATTGTGAACAATAATATAGTTGGTTGCTTAATTAGTAAGGAGAATAACAATTAATATGGTAATAATTGTGAACAATAATATTAATTAATTTGCTATATACAAACACGAATTTGGTATTATTGTAATTTGTAAAATATAATGTTGAATTTTTCACAATGATACTCCACAATATAAATAATTATACGACATTATTTGGAATTAATGATATTTTTTATTTCATTTTTGAACATTTATATTAACATTTATTCCATATATATATATATATATATATATATATATATATATATATATTAATTTATAAGTAATTCTTTATAATTATTGTGTATTGAAAATATGTTTTTATATTCACACTTTCAATGTCTTTTTATTTTATTTATTACAATATAATTTCATCCATTTAAATATTGAATTGATATATGTATACACACATTAAATTAATGTGAATATAAAATTGTTATAGATTTTAAGTAAATTGAATAATTACTTATACAATAACAATATATTAAATTTATATGTAATGTAATATCATTTTATTTATACTAGTGTATATTCATCTTAACTCTAGATCTATTAAGGGTCACGCTTAAATCTCTCAAGGTACAAACATTTCTTCAAGTTTCAGATTCCAAAAAAAGATTTACACGTTGAGAGATTTGATCCCTCTAGAAATTTGATAGATCCAAAATTAAAATAAATCTACACTATTAATCTACGTTGATAATATTAATAATTATTATAAAATTAATATAGATGTTTTAAAGTTTATATATATATATATATATATAGATATATCTATATAATTTAATCTATTTTAATGCCTAATACATCAATATAATAAATCTCTAATTAAAAACAAAAAAAACAAAAAAACATTTTCTTTTAATTAAAAATACAATTTTAAATCAAAATTATAACTCTAATATTACACATATTACACTAAATATGTTTATTTAAAAAAAATCTGAATAATATTAAAAATGAAAAGGTATCTATATAAGAGTCAAAAAAAAAATATTAATGTAATTTTTAAATAATATTAATATAACTTTTAATATGTATATTTTTATAAATTAAAATAAAAATAATTATAACAAAAATTTAACAAATATATTATTTATTATATTTAAATATTAAATTCGTGGCTCAAATAAATTTCACATAATTATAAATATGTTTTGATAGTGTTTAAAACTAGTTTAAATAACACAAATCTAGATTTCACCACAAATATTTCCTTTGGATTGAAACTCCAAAAAGTCACACTAAAGACAACTCCGATCTTTTTGATAAAAGAGTTGAATTAAATACAACTAGCACAACCACATTAATAAATGTGGTTGATATATGTTAATAAACATATATCAATTACATGCACAACCACATTAGTAGATGTGATTGATATACATAGATAAGCATCAATTATATAGATTTAATATAAATATTTATATTTATATTAATAAATATATAATTATAAAAATAATTATTATATTATAAAATATTTTTATTATTGTATTATAATTATAATACTAATTATAATTATCATATTATAATAAAATCATAATATTATTCTAATTATGAATAATATCATAAACTTAAAGGATTATTGATGTGATAAACTAAATGGATTAATATTATAAATCTAGGTGAATAATATTAAATTAAAGGAATTAATAAACCCAAACCACTAATGGTATAAATTTCAAAGGATTATAGAAGCCAAACAAATAATATTAAAAATCCAAAGGATTGATATTATAAACCCAATGGATTAATAAACCTAAGAGATTATAATTAGTATAAACCCAAGGGATTAATAAACCCATGAGATTAATACTATAAATCCAAGGGATTACTATTGTAAACTAAAGAGAATAATATTAAACCCAAAGGATTAATAAACCATCGGATTAACAATTATAAACATGATGGATTAACATTAAATCCTAGAATCAATATTACAAACCTTAGGATTAATATTAAAGCTTAGGATCAATGTTATAAATCATAAATTAAATCCTAGAATCAATATTACAAACCTTAGGATTAATATTAAAGCTTAGGATCAATATTATAAATCATAAGGTTAATATTTTTTTTTTGGCTATGGTTCACGAACACCTTGGTCAACGGGTGTTCACTACGTCTATGGAAAAATCTGGGCTGATCGACCCCGAATGGAACTTAGCCCCGCGGCCCACTAGCAAGGCCTAACCCCAAGGGTTTCGGGCAAAATGGACCTTGTGACCTCACGAACGACGAGGCACTGATTTTGACCAACTGAGCTAATCCTTGGGGCGTTTTTTAGTGTGGTTCACGAACACCCTAGTCAGTGAGTGATCACTACGTACATGGAAAAATCTGGGTTAATCGCCCCTCGGCCTACTAGCAAGACCTAACCCCAAGGGCTTCGGGGAGATTCGATTCTGTGACCTCCCGATGGCAAGGCACAGTTTTTGACCAACTGAGCTAACCCTTGGGGGGAATCATAAAGTTAGTATTATAAACACTAATATTAAACCTTAATATTATAAATTATAAACCCAATATTAAACCTAAATCTATGATATCATATACTTAATATTATAACCTAATTTTGTAACTTAACAATGTGATATTGAATAAATTACAATATAATATAACATTGTGACAATGATTATCAAATTAATTATATTATTAAAATAATATTTATCACAATAAAACAAAATTGAATTATATATAATCATTATTTTTTTTTGGAAAATTTTTAAATTAGATAAGAGACGAAAATGCTACTAATCCTGTCAAAATTTAAGGCAATGTATAATTACAACATAAATCTATATAGGCAGAATTTTTTTTATGGAGATAAGACTAGCCAAAATCCATTTAATACTTGGATGAAAGTTCCCCAAGGAAACTTTGATGGAAAATGATTTCCATTTTAAAAGAAATAATATTATGAATCATTTCTAATAGATATAATGCCACATACAATCTTAAGATCTGACAAATCAAGTGTACTTGCAGATAGAAAGAAAATCCTGATAGAGATTAGGGTTCAGTGTCAATGGTCATTTAAAATTTTTTCCTCATTAATAGATATAATGCCACATACAATCTTAAGATCTCACCAATCAAGTGTACTTGCAGATAGAAAGAAAATCCTAATAGAGATTAGGGTTCAGTGTCGATGGTCATTAAGAAAATTTTCTTCATTATTCTGTTGTAGGATTACATTAAAACCATTGGACCATTTATAAAATACAACTGCAAAGAGTTTTTGGATCCAGCGGATCTTGAGCCATGGTGGACGAACAATCCTATTCCATCTCAAACAATAACCAAAGAGCAGCCGGCTCACTACGTGCATATTGCACCACGTTACAATTAGTTGGAGAGCAAATTAGCCTCTCAAAAGTTAATCATTCCCATAATCATGATGGGTTGGTGAAATACCTAAACCAATAGCTTCTGAAGCCTTCATGATCCGCACTGAATCAATACAGAAAGAAAAATGGAAGAGAAATGAAAGTTGATTGAGATTTGTAATGTGCAAAAGTTGGCGAGAAATACAGGGACGGATTGATTGATTGATTGTTCTGTTTGTCGGCGACAGGAGTGGATAGATGAGTTGGAGTCGTTAGGAGGTCTTTCAAGCGGATTAATAGTAAGGGTCATCTACCCATTCGGCTGCCGGGAAGAAACACCGTGGGCGCGGACTGAGTAAAGTTGAGGCGGCGTAAGCGTAACACGTCAACGGAATCGAAGGGGTGGAGCGGAGCTGGATGACCATGTGAATAGGGTCCACCTTGTGATTAGGTGATAGCGAAATAATAAGTTTTGCCGACAAATGAGAGGATTTAGGGAGGAAGCGTGAGCAGCGAGGCCATGTGGAGATGTCCTTCCTGATTCCATCAAACGCCACCGCATAGCTCGCTGAAACAATCGTTGATTCCATTAGTTTTAAAAATTAGGTTTCCCTGTTTTTTTCCTCTACCTTTTTTTAATAAGTTGCATTTTAATTTCTTAAAGGCAAATTTTATTTGTTTCATGTCTCGGTTTTGTTCTTACTTTTTGGTGGTGATATAATTTTTGCCATGGAAATTTTCCTTTTAATTAGAAAGTGTTTATATATATATATAGATTTAGTTATTTGTTATTAAAAATGTGGTTTTAAATATGTTTATGGGTTTTAGGTAGATGGTGATTAGGTGTTTTGTGAAGATACTCTTTTATATAAAGTTATTAGTTTAATTTTTGGTCTAGATTGAAATAATATATTGGACATGATGAAGATGTAATCTGAAATCTAATGCTTTAAAAAATTATTTACAACATTTAAAGTGTGCAATTTACAAAACTCAAATTTGTAATTCCAATAAATTTTGATCAAATTTTAAACAAAAATTATTTAAAATTTTAAGTCAATAACACAAATCATAAAAACAAAAAACAAAAAAAACAAAAAAACAAAAAACAATACATAAATAAGTAAATAAATAAACTTTTTTTAATTATACATACTTAACTCTTTAAGCACTTCTCTAACTTTGTGGTCAATTCTTTTGAAAAGCACCATTCCATAGAATTAATTCAATTATTCAAATCCCAATCAATAAAACACTATTAATAAATAAATATTTTGAAAAATATCATTATATTTTAAATATTACATATTTCAATATATATACAATATTACATACTCCCTTTCTTCCCCAACCTTGTATTTCTTCATAAATAATTTTATAAAAAATCATAATGGTTTGTTCAGACCTTCATCTATTTAGTTTTATAAAAAAATATAATTATTAAATAATGAGTAAATTTTCTTATATTTTTTTAAAAAAATCAATAAAATATTAATTTTTTTTAATCCAAACCACCTAATTTAATAAATAGTTTAATTTCAAAATTCCACTATTACCACGAATCTTAGTTTAATTTCAAAATTCCACTATTACCACGAATCTTAGTTTAATTTCAAAATTCCACTATTACCACGAATCATTCCATTTGATTAAAATTATCTTATCTTATATTAATCATAAAACTATTAGTCCCTGTCGTCTACATCATGGGACTATTATTAATCGAATGTTACATCAGTTTAATATACACATTCATAAATTAAAATACAAATTTTAATCCCTTAATGTGTAAAACACTTTTCCTTTTATATAACTTTCATTTAGCCAATGACAATATTTGAGTCTTTATTTGGCTTCATATTGAGGCAACGGTGTTGGCTTGTTGGGGCCTGACCTAGGTTCGGAGTTAATTAACCAAACAAATCCCTGTACCACTGGCTCTTTTGGCAACAGTCTGCAGAACACAGACTGAGGTCTCACCCGAAGTAGTATGGGAGGGTGCTGGAACTAGGTTTCCGCACCCTTGATAAGTCTAAGAGGTTTGACTGGTCCAACTGTTTGTCCCTGCGCGCAAGTTGCTTCGCGCACTTCCCAGGCCTTCGCGCCTTGATATACTTGCCTTCACACAACCCTAACCAGGGGCTGTGGGGCTTTCGCGCTGCTAGAACAGCGCTCTGCATTATTCACCTAAGTCGCACCTGAGATCTTACTTATCTTCCTACGCCTAGTCAATTATCTTCGCACAACTGGATGTCTTACATTATATTTATTTATACAACACATTCATAAGAGTTCACGCAGCAAATAAACAATACACTTGCAATTTATACCCAATCATACATTAAAATAGGAAAAGATACACAGAAATATGGTAAACTTCTCTTTATTAATTCTTCCAATGGTTACAGACTCGACCTTCCCTGCACACTCAGCTACAGGGGTCCGCGCACTCAGCTACAGACTACTAGGCCTCTGCGCACTCAGCTGCAGAGCCTTCTCCTACTCTACAACCCAAAGACACACTTTACACTTCGACTCAATCGTTTTTACTCATCATGCTTCCATTCTAGTTGTTGTTATCCTATACACTTAGAGCCTCGCTCTATTTATACAATCCCATGGTCCATGGACCATGGGTAGGTCTATCAAGCTAACATTACATTACAAAACCGAGGGCGGACAACCCTGTGACTCTATTATAACTTCGCGCTCTGCACCCACAATTCGCAGAGCTTTTAAAAAAGACTTGGCCAAAACTTGGGCTTTAAGCCCCAAAACATGCCTTGGGGGATTCCATGCCCAACAAGCCCCCAACATAAACATCATGACTCGCCCTCGAGTCACTCTGTCAGTGCAGAGATCTTTGCACGGAGTCCCTCCAACTCTGTCTAAACTGCTGCAAGGTTGGCAGTGCACTAAGCGGCTGCCTGTTGGATCTCCTGTATGCGTTGTTCCGAGACTATGGTGTCAGAACTACTTCCCTGCATCTGTGCCTGTGTCCCCTGCATTTTTGTGAGCTTGCCTTCAATTTTTGTTGTGATGGTGAAGGCCTCGTCGATCCAAGGCTAAACGTACGCCTTTAGGACTACTTCCTTGTGCCGTGCTGCATCCACCTATTCTTTCAGCGCTTTGGCCTATTGCATCCACATGAGCCTCTGAGTGAAGGCCACCGCCTGCAGTTCCTTTGATGCTGTGATACTACTGTTGGAGTTCTCATGCCTCTGTCTCTAAGCGCTGGATGTTAGGGTCCTCCTGCAGATTCGTGAGGACCTCAAAGGACTCCTCCAACATTCTAGTGCAATCTCATACTGCACTGCCAATCTCGTCCAGTCCCACTGTAATAGTGTTGGCATGTTGTTCTCTAACTTCTAGAGGGGTGTACGGCTATGCCTTTAACCGTAGCTCAGCGATCTGAAGCTTTGTCACTTCCTCCCGCACCTTGTGCACCCCTACTGCTAGCCTGTGGATGTGCGCCTCTGCTGTTGTGTCTTCTGGGATGACCAGCTTAGAGACGCTTTGACAAGCTTCGTCCAGTACCTGTACCAGCTGCCGATTCTATGACACCACCTCGTCACACTCCAAGCTCAACTATTCCATGTTGATTTTCTGCTCGCTTAGGACTTGCAGCACGCGACTCTCCCTAGCCCGCAGTTCTATAGTAATCCCATCCTGCAGAACGTATAATTTCTCCCGCAGGAGTGTAGCCATGTTGATGTCGATACCCTTCAATGCACTAATCGTAGGACTGTCAGCCTCATTTGTTGTCAACAGTGCCCCTTCCGGTAGCACTATGGTATTTGTAACCCGAGCGTGCAGCATCTGTTCTACTTCCGTTGTCCTATCTGTGAGGCTGGTCGAAAGGGTACCAGCCTAAGGAGTGTGCACCTACAACTCCTGCAGCTGCGCTCTGAGGCCCCCCAACACAATTTGGTTCTCTTGCATAAAATTTTGGAGGGCGTCGGAGGTGACATCATGCACTATCTCACTGATGTCGTGTAGAACACCCTCGGTAAGGGTGATTAGGTCAATTGACAACTTTGATGCCTTGACCTTCTTGTGTGGCCCTATTTGCTCGATCGGGTGCTGGTGCTTCAAATTTGTTGACATGGTTTGTGGGTCTGCCCCTCCCTCCTCTTCTTCTACTTCCTGCCCATGCGAAGGCAACTTTTGGCCCTCGCACGCCTTCGCGGCTACCTCTTGTGTTGTTGCTACTGCTGCCTCTTTCTATTCAGCTGTTGTTTATGCAGCGTCCTGTGCCTCCTGCGCTTCTACTACTGCTGCCTCCTTTCTTCTCTTCTCGACCAACTGTGCCATGTGCAGTTTGGCCTCCTCTTTCATCCTTTGCGCCGAAAACTTCTCTATTGTCACGATGTCTAAAGTGCGCCACTCTGGCGGCCATGTATCCAGTACATTAAATATTACATCATATGTGGCCACAAAGGGTAGCTCTATCCATTTCATGCCCGGGTCCTTGCGCGCTCTGATGTATATGCTATGGAGGCCCACCTTAAACTCTGTAAAACTTTCAGGCTATTGTAGATAGTGGGTGACAACCATAGCTTGCAGTTGATCCCCATTTTGAGGTTCATTTCCCTGAACACCCAGAATATCTTACTGTCGCTGATCATATTTGCATCCTTTGTGGCCCAGAGTGAAGCATACTTCGCGGCCTCCGGCAGATCCCTGTCAATTGTAGGGAATTGGATGTCTTCCAACAATTCCCCTGCCACGAGCACTATGGACAACAGAAGCCGCGCATTAAGAGGAACGCTTTTCCCTGTTCTCGAGCTTCGTGACAATTCTCCAAGAATTCCTTGCAAAGGATCTCAGACGAGTTAAACTAGACCCCCTCCGCGCACTTCTCAGCAAGTGCTACCACCGACGCAAGTACCTCATCCGCACAGCACTTCCACATAACCTTACCTTTCGGGATTTGGATTGCCACTCTTACTACTTTGTCATTGATGCTGGATATGGTGTAGCCCCTTTTTTTCTTTCTGAGTTTATACTTCTTCTTCATGGCCTCCTCGATGGTCAAGTCACTACTTTTTCCCTCCGAGATATCTGTGGGGTCCTCTCCTTTGCATGGCAGCTGGGTGATGCGATGAATCAAATGCTCCATGATGGGGATGGGCTCCTCCAGCCACAAACACAAACCATGCACCAAGCAGAGCAGTTGCCTGATGACGAAAGTTGTTATTGGGGCACAGTGGAAATGCGACTCCCAAAGCAGGTTTAGTAGCCCTACCTTTTCCACTCCACGCAACCACTTTTGCGGCTCTAATTCGGTAACCCCTTCCACGGTGTTCTTCTCAGGCTTCATAAGCTGCGCAGTCTCTAGGTGAGGGAACATCTCGTGGTCAACGAGGTCCCAATCTTCAAATTTTAAACTAGGTACCCGTCCTAGGTGCGTGCCCTCAAAAATGATGTTGTCTGGGAGGAGTGGGGTCTGGAGAGAGTTCTTTCTCTCGTCAAGATCGTTGGGCACTTTAGCCTTCCCCTTTCGCGGGGGGATATAGGTGGGCAACGTTGTTGGAGAGTGCGCAGGCTCAGTTTCCTCCTCCATGCCTTCGTCCTCATCTTCTTTCATGATCAGGTCCTCCATTGCTTCCTCCTCCTCGTCGGTTTCTATGTTAAATCCTTCTCCTCCATCATCAACCTGGTGCGCAACGGGTTTCATGGGGACACACATACAGGAACCATCACCTGTTTGTCCTTCATTGGTCTTGGTGTGCGTAGTGATTTCAGGATTTCTGCCACAATCTCGTCACCCTCAAGGGAATCCCCCACAATTAGGGCCTACGCAACCTCTTTAGTGGTAATCTTTGTGATATCCATAACTTCCTCAGATGCCGCCATCGTGTCTGACTAGAAATATATTGTTCGCATATTCAGGGGCTCAATGAATGCTCTGTACAGGTCAAACAGGGCTCTGCTTAGGCTATGCAGGGTATACAACTGCTCAATTCGCAATTGACCAAGTGTTGTTTGCTGGGCAGCCCTTTGTAATTTATAGGGCCTTTTGAATTTGAATTTGACTGTTCCCCCTAAATCCGGATCATTAATGCTCCCTTGGTGGTAGATTTTCCCAAATCTTTCCCATAAATCATGTATTAAATGTCTGCCACCTGCTCCATTTGGCCTCAAGTCGAGCATTCCATTGTGAATAGTGACTTCAACAGTCACTTTCTGACCAACCCGCACGGCAACGCAGCCCCCCTTGCACAGTCGCGGACCTTGTGACTCCTTGTTTCTACGCGCAGCTCCAACATCGTGCAGCTTTCGAGTAGAGTAGTTTATAATCTTGCGCCTCCTTTCAACTGCCTAAATCACTAAGACTATACTTTCATCGGCTAGTTAGGTGGTCGCACCACCTGTATATGGTTTCATGCTATCATCCATCACTTTTCCTAGAAAATACCCAACTTTTATTATTACTAGTAGCGTCACACACTTTATCTTCTGCAACGTGCCACCATGGTTGATTCACTTAGTAATGTGCAGTCTAAGCCAAGGCATCAAATTGATCAATTCGCGGCGATAGTCCTCAAACTTGTCAACATGATTGTGTGCATCCTGTCTTATCACCCTAGTCTCCTTATTGAGAAAATCTTCATTTATCTCTTCCTCTAGCTTCTTGACTTCCACTTCTACCATAGCAATTTTATTCCTTAATTGCACCCTTTCTTTCTCAAGTTCTTGGAGCCTAAAATTTCCCTGTTGGATTTCTTCTTCCAAGGTTCCGTGAATTGTCGTATCTACCGATGTTTTCATGCACAGACTAGGCTTTTCATGTACTATAGGGCTTACATCGTTTGCTTTATACTCCAGCCTTGGCAGTTGTTATCCGGAAAACTAGTGTCTATGCAGAGCTGCTAGTCCCACTAAGACTGGTAGCTATCTTAGAAACAAACAAACTAAAACTACTTTCGTTTTCCTTTATGAGAAGTAGATAAGAGGGGAACAAAGGAGACCAACCTCTGTCTTGCGCTTGGTTCCTTGCTTGATTCCTCTCCCTTATGATAGATCTTTGCCACTCGCTTCCTCATCTACCTAGCTTCAAAGAGCACATGTGGAATCAAAGCAGCATAACACTATCCAAGAACAGAGATCTATTATCATAAACAATATAGGACCAGATATATATTGACCACACAAATGCATATATCATCAATCATACAAGAATGTGGAGGAAAACTTGAATAGCTTTATTAATATCAAGAATAGCAAAGAGGATTACAACCAATTGTTCTGACCCAGCGTCATCCTCTCAGCAAGAAAGCCCTTCTTCACCTCATGAAAAGCTTAGATCACCCAACACTATGATGTTACACCAAGAAACCAGCAACACTTCCTTACAAGATACAAAATTCCAGCCTCTGGATCTCTAGGATGAGGGATCCATATATAGATGTATGCAAAGGGGGGTGAGTCAGCTTCTGAGATTTGATTAGTGTCCTCTCTGATAGTTCTTGATTCCACTTTGAGATTGATGATCTCTTACTCATCCCTGGGCGAATGCAGAGAGGCAAGTGTCACAGGAGAAGTTTCTGGAAGATTCCATGATCATCCACCTCGCAAATTGACTCTGCCATTCGTCCACTCTCGCCCATCGCACCCCACAGAAGGGATTTTCAGTATGTGTCGCACCTCTCGTGTGCATTTAGGTGGCATGCAGTGCACTTTGACCATGGAGCAGGTGAGATGGTCCAGTTTTGACCAGTTCTGAGTAGTTTTTCATGGAGAACTTCTGGGAGATGATGTAATCAGATGACCTTGTTCTTTTAGGGGATGGAACAACACTTTTAGGGACTTAGGAGCCCTTGGTTTATAGACATGTTTGATTGGGGTTGTAGTGCCTAAAAATGTCTATAACAGTTGCCCCCTAAAGCATGAGGTCGTTAATATTTTGATGTTGGGTGAAATGCTTTATCATGAGGATCCGAGGTTTTTTCGAGCTGGAAGGTGACCTGTAATAAGATACAATACAATACATTATCTTCATAATATTTTCATGATCTAGCTGAGGGGGGCATTCCCATGCTCAACTTTATAAATTCATTTTCATGTACATAAGACAGACAATCGTCTGTGCAGACTGATGATTCTGGTAGAGCCATCATCCCTTAGATTGGATGATTATCTGTGCAGTAATGATGTACATTTGATGTCTTTATTTCCCTGAATATATATATCGCAGCCTGGATGGACGAAACTAGATCCGGGGTCTTCAATCTCGTTCGTTCTTCACTCAAAGTACAAGTCGATCCATGTGAGAGATGTTCTGGAGTCGAACATGGAAAGACATCGCTTGATTACCAACCAATGATGTAAGTTGTTAACAGGCGCGAGAGGAATCACCGATAATGATGATGACCCTCAAGGTACTACAGTACAATTCACGTGGTGTGAATAAGGGACTTGACGTCGAACACCATGCAAAATCTTTCGGTCGAAGGCCATTGATGTAAACCTATCGCCGGAAGTGAGAAACTTGCCATTGAGGCATGCAAGCTTCAAAGTACTGAAAGGGTTGTTCCTAGATCGACTTCCTGGATAATGAGCTGATGTCGACAAGAAGCGATCCGTCATAGGAGGGCCTTAGTGAATCCCACATCTATGACACGGAACGGAGCAAATGATTTTAATGGAGGTGAAAACGATCTGATGATATAAGGTTCAGGGTGGCGGTCATGAAAGAATGGAGCGTGAATGTATTGCAGCGGATGAGACACAGGTGAATTCTCTGAGCGACTTCTCTTTAACATACCAGGGACACTGACATGATGGATTGGTAGCGTTAACCCCAAATGTGGATGGTCTGACAGACAAATGGTGATAGGACCAGTGAACAAAACAACCCAACTCGACTCGGATGCGGAGCAAAAGTGTCAAGTTCAAGAGCGACTTGCTACCAATAAAGTTTCTTCAAGTTTTCTTCTCAATTTTTCCCCAGTCATTGCTGACCAGTACCTCTTTATTTTTGTCAAGCTTGAGGAGGATAACATATGCTTGTTCTATAATTTTCCCTTCAGGAAAACCCATCGCTATGTTTTAACGAGCCTAGCGATAGTGAAACTCGTTCTTGTCTGTATGGACAAGTTTGTCGCTATTCGGTTTTAACGAGTTTAACGACAAAGATAACTCGGTCCTTTTCAATTTTAGAGAGTCTAAAAGGGACGTAAAGAAAACTCCAATAATCCTTTTTCGTCTTATAATCCCTTAAGTCCGAAAAAAGTATAAAATAATACAAAAGGGATGAATTTTCGGTAATTTTAACGAGCCGAACAAAACAAGCGCTCGATCTTTTTGTGTAATAATCCCTTAGGTCCAAAAAGATTAAAATCTAAAGGAGGGATAGCACTTCTGGTCACTTTAACGAGCTGGAGAGGCCATTTTATGAGTCAGATGAAAAGAGCTTAAAGGAGACTCGTTTTTCGAGGAACAAGTGATAGATTCGGGTAGCAGCTAATTCCAGGTAAGGTTTGGAATTTTCCAATCACGGCAGTGTCACAAGGATGGCTAACAGGATCACTCTTTGTAGTTGTTCCTCAAAAATGGTAAACAATCAAATGGATGTGAGTGATCGGCCAATACAGAGTGGAGGTGATGATGAGAACACGACCAAGGCTTCAAAGGCTGATGATAATGCATTCACGATGGTTATTTAATGGAAATTGGTTCATTTTTTAATGAATGAGCTTAAACTCTGGGGGAAACATTTGCTGACTGCTTATGTTTAATTTTTAACGAGCTTGAACTCCACATAAAAACTACTCGATCCAATCGTATAATAAGGATGTCTCATCTATGATGGCATTTTTTCAAAACTTTTCTCGCATCCTTTCTTTATGCAAGTTAGGAAACGACCAATCCTATGAGTTTAAAGGGTTAGAGGACCTACAAATTTAAAAAATAAATGGTCGCTCTTCGCTTGCATGCCAAAAGGTTTGCATGCCCCCAGGTATAGCGAAAAATTTCTAGGTTACCAAAGATTGTTCTATCCGCACTGCAGATAAAACACTTCCTCGGCGATGTCTATCGAAATAGACAAAGGTGAGTGGCGCAACTTGCCTCCACTCACATAACTTTAACGGAGGAATCTTATTCCGGTCTAATCTCATAAACCAGTCATATATCCTTCGTGGAAACCTACCCTATACCCAAGGTTTTCCTGCCGAAACAGACCAGGGTGCATGCCCCCTGGGTTTCAGTCATGTCCTCCCGAATCACTCGCGCTCATCAGGTGGACAAACTAGGGATTGATGAGACATTCCTTGCATGAAAAGACCATTCAGGGATGTTATTTGACTATTTGCTATGTGTGAACCGGGGAATGAAAGCTGGTCTACGAGCTTAACCACTCTTCCTTCATGCGGAAAACACATTACTCTAAAGAGTGAGGAGACAATGGCTCCCATGCAATAAATATAGTCGCATCCAAGGAGTAGATTATAATCCAGGGGTTCTTGGACTACCATTACGTTCATGTGAACGGTTTTCCTTCTCAATGTTATCGGCACATTGGGAAGGATCCCTAACGGTCGACTGGTTCCTTTATCAAATCCTATTAGGTTTCTCATTTCAGGCAAAAGCGGTGGCGAACCAAGCGCTTTCGAAGCAGTTGAGGAAAGGATACTCATAGAAGCCCCTTCATCTATGATGGTACCGGCCATGACCATTCTGTATATTTGAGCAATGATTCGAAATGGTACACTAGCCGGTAAACGGGGTCTGCCTAGTAGATTCCAATCGAAGGAAACAACTATGTTGCTTGGAGGTGGGACTGAATAGACGGTCGGATATGACTCTGACGAACTTCCTTCCTGCAGTAAAGGAATGGGTAGACTGCCCCCATGTTCATCGGAGTCTGTGTTTACGAAGAGAATTTGAACAGTGGCGTTCTTGTTCTCTTCGGTGACTGTATCATCTGAACATGGACCCTCTGAAGGCAAGACCGGGCCAACTGCCGCCTCAACCTTTTCACTTTCGTCTGGTGTGAATTTAGATGGTTTATCTTCAATGATAGACGCTTCGACCAACCACAATGGCGTGTCAGTCAGATTTTCAACTAGTGATGGACTTGGATAGAGTTTCTTATATCCAAGAGGGAGCCGTAACGGTGAAACCGGAAAATCATCCAAAACTCTTTTAGCTTCATCTAGGAAGGGACAATGGTGGACAGCGTGATCACCTTCACACAATTTACAAGGGAATTTAATTTTCCTTTTCTGCCCCGACGTTTTTCTTTCAGTAGTTGACGGTGTACTTTCAACATGATCATCAGAGGTTGTTGACACCGGATTGTGTAAACGAGGAGACCAGTCCCTTAAGATCTGAGGGATGCAAGGACAATCTCGATGATAGTGATCTCATTTGCAAATGACACATGGAGATTTATGCTTTGACAGTGCAGTGTGTGGATTTTCACTAGATGATGCCTGGTTGCCCCCTATCATCTTTGGCTCCTTCTTCTTCTTCTCTTTCTTCTTCTTCTTTTTCTTCTTCTTCTCCTTCTTCTTCTTAGTTACTTGACTTTGGGCTTTACCAGCTACATCAAGCGAAGAGGAAGGAGGAGAGGGAGAATCGGACGAAGTAGAAGGTTGGGGGGTAGCTTTGGTATCGTCTAGCTGCTTACTTTATTGTTCTAGAATCACGGTGCTCTGAATGACAGAGGTCGACAAGAGCCATACGGGCAGGTCGTTTGTCAATCCTTGAAGCAACAATGTGGCCATATGAGATGCACCAACATCTCCCCAAGAGGAGAAAGGACTAGGATTTCCTCCAAGGAGAACTCCTTGGTTGGTGGACTCCATCTTTCTCAACCTAAGACCAACATAGGAAAGGTGGTGTTATTCCGATTAAAATAAATTTTAGACACTTTCACACAACTTGTTTTTTCAATTTTTAAGAGTCGAGAAAAAAGAATAGATGACTCTAGTCGCCTTCGATTTTTAATGAGCCTGAAGTGACAAGTGCTCAGATGTACCTTTTCCTTTAAGGAGTTTGAAAAGGAACGAAAGAGACTACTCTGGAAATCTAGACAGAGGGATTACCAAACCAATCGCAAAAATGCAGAATACTTTTTACGGTACAGCAGTCAATCTTCTCGAATGCTGTGTTCAGTGCATTGCGATTGATAGGGTGGCAGACACGGCTTCCTATGGATAAAGGATATAGCCTATTGTGGTCTCCCAATATATACTTGATGGTACGTGGGAGCACAAGTCCGTACTGGCACTTGTCGTCTCAAAGTGGAGGAATTGCCCAACCAGCAATGAAAATAACAGTTACCAGGTTTTACGACGCCGGAATTCGTCTCTAGCCTAGACTTCTAAATGTTGTGCGTTAGGTTCCAAAGTGTTTTTAGATTCATTAAATTTATTTTACAGTTGACCTTGTTTAAGAAATTTGCCTTTCAGGTTCAATGCGTGATGTAGATATACAATTCCTAAAATGCAATCTAAGATGATAAACAATCGTTTAATCTTCTTTTTGCAATGAAAATCCTAGCTACTAAAGAAAGAGAGATGATATTCTTTCAACATAGAGCAGAGAGCACACACTATATGCACTATCCTAAATCAAACCAACAAACAGTCTAAACGCAAATACACATGCATGTATTTGTTTTCAGCCTTCTTAATGTGTGAATGATAAAAGGAAAGCTAAGCGTAAATCTGAATTATTTTTCAAAGAAACATTACTAACAAGCTTCTTTTCAAGACAAAATGAAGACAATGGCGACACTTTGTGATTTGGAATTGAAAACTTGCTTTCGACACTTGAAAAACTACTAATTCAAATCAAATACAAGAGTAACAGTGTAATCGACTATCAAGAACAATCGGATTCTCTTCTATGACTGAAAACGACACTTGCGACACTTCCAAATCAAGAAACGACAGTTCAATTACACTACTTCTTTGTAAAAGAGAACTGAAAATGGCTCACAATACATAAAAACATTTATAGTTCTTTGCACAATGGAGGCAGAATAATGGCAAGGAAGGGGGTTTCCAACAGAGGTATACTGACTACAGACAGCAAAACTCCTGAATAGAGCTGAAAAGAGTGAAGAAAAACTAAAGTTCTGAGGCAAAATTAGCCTTTTCTGATCAGCGCACCTGTTACACAGGGATTCCAGTATGCATCCCACCTACAGCACACGGGAAGTGCGATTCATACTGATATCCTTGAAGAGAGGGTGCGATGGTACAGTGCGAGACTTTTGATCCAGTTCTTGATCATAGTTTGCAGCACAGTTCAGGGATTTAGGCCGAGCAAGTGATAATCAGTAAATAAATCATAGGGGTGGATCTAAGGAGGTTACTAGAGCCACCACAAGGGCAATTAGAGAGTTTTTAAATCGATTGTTCAGTTCATAAACAAAACCCAGAGATAAACTAAAGCAGCATTGATCTACTTTTCACTTGCATAGAAAATGCAGTTCGAAGGCTAGCTGGCTTTACTTTAGGCTCCGTCTGTAATTTTATAAAGCAAACAAATATAGACAAACAAACAATCTATTTGATCCCCAGCGGAGTCGCCATTTTGTTATCGGGAAAACTAGTGTCTATGCAGAGCTGCTAGTCCCACTAAGACTGGTAGCGATCTTAGAAACAAACAAACTAAAACTACTTTTGTTTTCCTTTATGAGAAGTAGATAAGAGGGGAACAAAGGAGACCAACCTCTGTCTTGCGCTTGGTTCCTTGCTTGATTCCTCTCCCTTCTGATAGATCTTTGTCACTCGCTTCCTCGTCTACCCAGCTTCAAAGAGCACCTGTGGAATCAAAGCAGCATAACACTATCCAAGAACAGTGATCTACTATCATAAACAATATAGGACCAGATATATATTGACCACACAAATGCATATATCATCAATCATATAAGAATGTGGAGGAAAACTTGAATAGCTTTATTAATATCAAGAATAACAAAGAGGATTACAACCAATTGTTCTGACCCAGCGTCATCCTCTCAGCAAGAAAGCCCTTCTTCACCTCATGAAAAGCTTAGATCACCCAACACTATGATGTTACACCAAGAAACTAGCAGCACTTCCTTACAAGATACAAAATTCCAGCCTCTGGATCTCTGGGATGAGGGATCCATATATAGATGTTTGCAAAGGGGGGTGAGTCAGCTTCTGAGATTTGATTAGTGTCCTCTCTCTGATAGTTCTTGATTCCACTTGGAGATTGATGATCTCTTACACATCCCTGGGCGAATGCAGAGAGGCAAGTGTCACAGGAGAAGTTTCTGGAAGATTCCTTGATCATCCACCTCGAAAATTGACTCTGCAACTTGTCCACTCTCGCCCATCGCACCCCATAGAAGGGCTTTTCAGTATGCATCGCACCTCTCATGTTCATTTAGGTGAGATGCAGTGCACTTTGACCATGGAGCAGGTGAGATGGTCGAGTTTTGACCAGTTCTGAGTAGTTTTTCATGGAGAACTTCTGGGAGATGATGTAATCAGCTGACCTTGTTCTTTTAGAGGATGGAACAACACTTTTAGGGACATAGGAGCCCTTGGTTTATGGACATGTTTTATTGGGGTTGCAGTGCCCAAAAATGTCTATAACAGCAGTGCTTGCGCAGTCAAGTTCTTGCATGCGGTCCTATAAGCCTATAGAACTGCTAGTACGCATAGATCCCAGTCAGTCTACTTCGCATTGTGGACCTTGTTGAGTGCTTCACACACTTTATTAAAGGCTTCTGCGTGGATAACCTTCTACGCACTTGGCTTTTCCATACTTCGTGGTTCCAACTGGAGTGTTTATTTGCGGCATTTCCTTGACTGCACCTGCTTACTGACCGTGTCTCCTAAAATGAAGATTGTGTGCATCTGTGCAGGTTTGATACCATATGCCTATATCCATCTGAACAGGTGGGCGCGCGAACTTTTTCGTCTAGAAATCTTATCTGCCAATCACATCTAAGGCTTCCCAAACCACATGCACATCATCCTTCTACATTCACCGCAATCCTCAAAACTTCTTTGGTGCATACCCCACCACTTCGCGGGAGTAGCGCGTATTACCCACTTCAAAGCTTCGAAACTATGTTGTTCCAGCACTTCTCTTTCAAATCTACTCAGGAAGTCATCCACCTCACTTAATCCATCATACTTAGGAAAATCCCTCATCTCCGCTGATACACAACGTAGCGATCTTGTCATCATGTTACAGTTTAGTGTGTTTACCTCTTGTAACCGGTTCTGCCATCGTTCTATTTCCTTTTCTGAATCTAATGTGCAGGAGCTTTCACACTCCCACGACATTCGTCCATCCGCAGTCGAATTCACCCAATCTTTCTCTTACGTGGTTATCTTGCAGATGCAGTGCAAGTCATCATCGCTGTCGTAGTCGCGCACCGGCTCCATGTAGTGCGATCCTTTTGCAAGGTCTAACGGTATGACCATGCGCAAAGACTTTTTCTCAAAAATCATCTTGCATTTCTTCAGAGTTATCACCCCATTCATATCAATGGCCCAATCTATTCCCAATAATGCGAGGTAGGAAATTTTGTCATCAACAATCTCTATTACCTCGGAATCTGCTAGCATGCTTGATCCTTTGATATCTACTGTGATTCCCTGCAATCTCCCCATAGGTACGATCTTTTGTTGGTTCACCATTCACAGTTGGATAGGAGGCCATTGCAGTGTAGGCCTTCCCATGCACTCCCATGTTTGCTTTGGCAGGACGTTCGCATCCGATCCTAGATCCAGAATCACTTGGTCCATCTCATATTCCCCAATCTGCGTGATCAATTTCATTTCCCTTCCCATTTGCATTGTGTGCTTTCCGAGCTTCCGTACTGCCTGCGGCTCTCCTTGTACAATCCCAGCGCATCTATTTATGAGTTCATGCAACCCCTTTATAGCGTTGTAGTCGCACAGCAGCTTCATGCATGTTTCCAGGAACGTGGTGAGCATCGATGGGTCCATTTCTGGCTCCGTTCTGTCTTTGTTTCCTAAAATGGAGGCATCAGTGAAGCTCTTCTTGGTTTCCATGAAGGTTTCCTTAGAGTGCTCCAAATCAAACTCTAGTTCCTTCGTTGGAGCCTTGGGAACCCAAGTACTTTCTTCAGGCTGCTTACCTTTGTCATCCCTTGTTGTAATTCCACTTCGGAGCACAATACTCACATTAGGGTCTTCCTCATGTGGCTCAGACCTCATCATTTGTAGGTTCTAAGTCGGGGGAGGTTGGAGTACGCCTTTATTGCACAACCTTGCTATCAGTGTGGGACAATCCTCCATCTCATGATCAAACAATGTACAATACAAGCATAAAAGTCACATTGGATTCATACAATCGTGGGCATAATGCCCTGGCCCTCCGCAACTTTAACATATCAGTTTTTCGTGACCTCTTCTTGGTCCTCCTCCACCTTGGCCTTGCCCGCGCCCCTGAAATCTGGTTCGCGCCATCCCTGCGTTCTAGTCAAGGGGCCGCATTTTAGCCTGAACTCTGTAGGTAGGAATATGATCCATCATCAACTCATAACTTCTACAGGTGCACCCATCATGGCCTACTAATCTATAGAAATTACTATACAACTGCTGTGAAGTCTACATATACTTTTGCAATAAATGGCAGTTATCCATAACATGCTTTCCTCCTATCTGACAAATCGTGCACCATAGTAGAGGCACCACACTTGGTCCTGCTTGTGCCTCCGGTCTCAATGGCATTGGCCCTCCTCCCACGAGGTAATTCACGAACACAGGGAAGTGGTCTTTGTCATGCCCCTAGCCCTTACACTTTACACACCATACCTCATCGCACACTTCTGGGCAAGCTGTCCTGTCTTGTTTCAAACTCTGCATCTTAAGGCACAAGTTTTTCAACTACGCATGAATCTGCTAAACTCCTAGGTTGGGATCTTGTATCAGAGTTTCGTGCAATCTCATCACAACCTCCAAAGCCTCGACTTGAGTTTCTAGCCTCTGTTGTGACAGCGCGTTCCCTAGATGTCGTGTTAATGATGCTACAAACCATTCGCGGTGTTGTCCATCTGTCAACATCATGTTAGCTTCGCGAATTGTGCACTTTGGTCTTTGATCTAGCTCCCAAGGGATCTCGCCTGGAAGCATTGTGATTTCCTTAAACCCAATGATCAACTGTGCCTCTGACTTTGGCCTACTAAATGTTTTGTTTAGCACAACTTGGATATTTGCGATCCCCACATTCGAATTGTCATTGGAATGCTTAATGTACCAAGTTAGCACGCAATCCTGCAGAGCGCTGACCAATGTTGCCTTCTTTATACTTTCATCCGTGACTCCTTGCACTTCTCATACGGCTTTTATCACGAACCAAAACTGGTCTGGATCTTCATTCCCTACTCCCTTTAACACTAGCAACTTTATCGCACTCACCATATTGCTTCGCGGTGGTGGCGGAGGTGGTATGGGTGAAGATGGGGGTGAAGATGGTGACACTGGCGGTGGTGTGGGTGGGGGTGGTATGTGCAGAATTCTCTGTCTTATCAAATTGATCACACTTATTGGTGAGACCTTCGCGAGCTCTTCTTCGCCTCCTCGCGGAGGTGAAATCAAGGGGCTAGTTTCTAGTTCTGTACTACCTTTGTTTCTGTATATTTTCCCACTTTGCATATCCCCAAACATCATTTTAGTCACATAACCCGTTTTTCACATAGTAGCATTTTAATCCAAGTGTTCAAAGATTTAACGTACTTACCTCGTGGCCCTTTGAGGAAGCGTCATTCTACCTCGCTATAGCTAACTAAAGCATCTACCGCAAACTCGGTGATGAATCCTCCTATGATTCGATCGAACCAATGATCAACAGCACACGCGATCTTATCCTCTAATACTTCCAATCTGTGCACCAATTCTGGAGTCCACATAATAGGTCTGTCGAGTTTACACCTTCCTTGGCTATCTGCTAGCTTTGCGATCCACTCGTATAACTCAGCAAGGAAAGAGGTGATGAAAATTTCATGGATCTCTATATATAAGTAGCAGTCCAACCACTCTTCCTTTGATAGTCATAGATTCCTGTTTTCTTGCATCGTGAACTCCTGAATCTTTTTGTCCAACCAATATTCAATTCATTTCTTTGTCGAATTCCAATGATACGACATCAGACATCTCTATGCAGATCCCAGTCCTGGCAACAAAACCATTTGTTGGCTTGTTGGGGCCTGACCCAGGTTTGAAGTTAATTAGCCAAACAAATCCCTATACTACTGGCCCTTTCGGTAATAGTCCGTGGAGCGCGGACTGAGGTCTCACTCGAAGTAGTATGGGAGGGCGTTGGAACCAAGTTTCTGCACCCTTAAGATGTCTGAGAGGTTCTACTAGTCCAACTATTCATCCCTGCGCGCAGGTAGCTTCACACACTTCCCAGGCCTTCACGCCTTGATATACTTGCCTTTGCGCAGCCCTAACTAGGTGTTGTGGGGCTTCTACACTGCTAGAGCAACACTCTATGTTATTCGCCTAAGTCACACCTGAGATCTTACTTATCTTCCTACATCTAGTCAATTATCTTCGCGCAACTAGATGTCTTACACTATATTTATTTATACAACACATTCATAAGAGTTCGCACAACAAATAAACAATACACTTGCAATTTATACTCAATCATACATTAAAACAAGAAAAGATACACATAAATATGGTAAACTTCTCTTTATTAATTCTTCCAATGGTTACAGACTCGACCTTCCCTGCGCACTTAGTTGCAAGGGTCCACGCACTCAGCTGTGGACTACTAGGCCTCTGCGTGCTCAGCTACAGAGCCTTCTCCTACTCTATGACCCAAAGACACACTTTACACTTCGACTCAATCGTTTTTACTCATCATGCTTCCATTATAGTTTTTGTTATCCTATACACTTAGAGCCTCACTCTATTTATACAATCCCATGGTCTATGGACCATGGGTAGGTCTATCAAGCTGACATTACATTACAAAACCGAGGGCAAACAACCCTATGACTCTATTATAACTTCGCGCTTTGTGCCCATAATTCGTGGAGCTTTTACAAAAGACTTGGTCAAAACTTGGGCTTTAAGCCCCAAAACATGCCTTGGGGGATTCCATGCCCAACAAATGGTACTATTCTTATGTTTACAACTCAGAAAATATATAAAATCCTTTACGTGAGATGGATTTATGTTAAAGTTTATTAGTATTATGTAATATTATTAAATGTTTAAGATTTTTATCAAAGATAAAACTTATTACTATTAATTAATATTATTAAATGTTTAATATTTTTATTAAAGGTAATATGTTAAGTGGTATTTAGTGGATTTACTTTTCTTTTTATTTGAGTTATATTCTCCAGAGACATCTTAGTTTGTGTGGCAACAATTTGAATATTGGTAAAAAAAAGTAGCTTTCTGACATTTCTGCTTTTATCACTTTATATTTCGAAAACATTTCGCAAAGATTAACCAACACATAGGGATAAAGTTTTATTATCTCCAAACATAATTTCCCATACCTTTTCAAGGTTTGTGACATCTTGGCTTTTATCACTTTATACTTTAAAGACAACTCTCAAAGCCTAGCCAACATACACACACATAGAGTTGAAAACTACTTCAAGATTGAGTTGAAGTTTTAGATTCACTATTCACCTGTATATCTCTAGATTTTTAGAGCCAAAAGAATCCCTTCCAACATCCGCCAACATACACACACATAGAGTTGAAAACTACTTCAAGATTGAGTTGAATTTTTAGATTCACTATTCACCTATATATCTCTAGCTTTTTAGAGCCAAAAGAATCCCTTCCAATATCCTCCTCATCTACATGGTGCAATGTAAAAAGAAAATGATATGTGAGTGTGGGATGTACCAATCAACAAACAAGAAAGTAACAATTCAACACATAATTCAAGTACTAACCATTAAACATCAGATAACTTAAGATTATTTCATTATATTTTTACATCCTAATTTTTTATGTTTCAATTTATAGTTTTATTACTATATGTATGTGGGGGAGAGGGGTTTATTTCCTTGTGTTCTGAATCTTAATATTTGAAAAATTTATGTGTGTGTGTGTGTGTGTGGAGGAGTTCACCAATAATTTTTTTTTTAACGGCAATTTAACTATTCTATGTTTTGGACATTTTTGCGAGAATTTGATGAAACAATTTATTTCTAGATCATGAGTTTTTGTTGTTTAAAATGTGTTTTTGAATGCATAAATGGATTTACCATTTCAAAAAACTAACGAGGTACTCCAATTGTGGAGAGTTTAAAATTCAAACTTGTGATTCCAACAAATATCTATTGCCTTTTAAGTAAGTCAACCAAAAATATGTCAAAAAAACTCCAAAACATAAAACAAATAAACTAGATTGTTTTAAAATTACCTATCATATATGAATGTTATTCTTTAGTGGAGTAAAATTTTATTCAACTTTTTCAAAAATAATATCTTCTACTTTTGACATTAGTCGTAGAATGTCTCAAAAGATACATCGAAATAATCTGATCTTCCTCGAGTAGATTCCAATGTATATAAGTTTATTCTCAACCTTTCTTCAAGATGTTTAGATTGTTGTGGGTGTAGAGGACCTAAATTGATAAAGTAAATTATAAATCTAAGATAGTTGTCAAACTTACAAGAGTGTACATCTTCAACAATGGCAGCTACACTCTCAAAGTTTTAGATGGGCACCAAACATGGTCCATCTAAGATAATCTAAGTTTTTTCTTTTTGAATGTAATTTATAGGACAAAAAAAATTATAATTATGATGGATTTAAAATTTTGATTAAATATTTAAATTGAATTGATATAGTAATAAAAATTTAATGGTGGATACTTTTATGGGGTGTAGAGTAGATGGTGATAGGGTGTTATGTTAGGGCACTCTATGGTGTAAAGGTCACTGGTTCAAAATTTCTTGTGCAAAAAATTATCCATGCTAACGGTTAGTGTGGCCTAGGATGGGCACGATCTTCAAGTCATTTTGATGGCTTAGATGCCCCTGGGTCGCATGATCTTCAAGTTATTTTGATGGCTTAGATGCCCTTGGGTCGCAAGATCTTCAAGTGATTTTGATGGCTTAGATGCCCCTGGGTCGCAACTACTCAAGTCACAGGTTATTCATGCCAATCATCTCAAGACTCGCATAAACTAGCAAAAAAAAATGGTGGATAGACATTAATTTATAATAGAATCAAATCACTTGCACTTAATTCATGATAAATTTCACAATATCAAAATTTAAAATAATAATAATGATGATAATGTTGATGACTAATGTACACTAAGACCAATATGGTCTACCAAACCTTAAGGAAGTAAGCGATAAACTACAACGTTTTAATATTTTATTTGTATGATTGAAAACAAGGGAGAGGAATGTTTAAAGAACATTGTAGTTTTGTTGACTTAACAAGTCAAGAAGGTTGGTAGTGTGGAAAATGTTTTGAAAAGGAGAACGGATGTGAGTAAGGGTTAGCAATCCAAGAGAAAGTGCTTTTCATCTTCGACTCTCTTAGTCTCAAAGAGGAGGAAAATTCTTTTGTCCCAGGGTGTTTTGGGAATATACCAACTCCTAATTCACTTCAAAGCTCATGAGAATTAGTTCTTATCTTTGCAATGTTCATTTTCTTCTTATTGTAAATTATTATTAATAATATTAAAAGAACTAATATGATATAAAAAAAAAAACATGTGGCAAGATTTTTAATTCTCAAGATTTATCCCTACTTATCATGGAGATTCTTAATGGGCTTATTTATAGATAAGTCTTCTTACAATCCAATAGCTTATTAGTATTACATACTAAAAAAACCATAACTCATTTCATGGTCAAAATATTTTATACATATTTCAATTTAATTTAATTTTATAATTTTTTAAATTAATAGGGGTGTGTATCTTAAAATAAGTCTTCCACAATTATAATTTATTTATCAATAATTATTAGGTGGATGGTAGATCTTTAATCTCCATGGAATATATTGGAATATTCATAGTAGTATTCACATATCAAGGATTAAGATTTATCTACAAATTCATTATGTTCTTTTAATTAAATTATCTCAAATTAATTAATTAATTTATCTCTAATTAATTAATTAATTAAAGAAAATATCATATCAACATATGTCATATTAGGCATGTGGTATTGATAAGTCATGGTATTGGCACATCGTATTGTAAAAAGAGTTATTTACAAGTTAAGAATTTACATAGTAAAGTGGGGGTGAATCTCCATAATTAAGATATTGTTACATGTTTTTTAATATATATATATATATATATATATATATATATATATATATATATATATATATATATTCTAACTTACAGAGGAAATAGCCTTTTTCATGAGAATTCACCAAAATCGGAAAATACAATTTCAAGAATTTTTGTTATTTAAAATGCATTTTTGAATGTATAAATGGATTCAACACCATGAAAACCCCTGGGGCACTCGAATTACACAAATATGTCGCGAAGAAAGGTCATTTCGTCTATAAGTTAGACTACACCTCTCTCTCTCTCTCTCTCTCTCTCTCTATATATATATATATATATATATATATAATTTTTATAATAATTGATAATAATAATTTAAATAAATTTATAATTTAGTTAACTTTTATGATTTTATATATATGTATGAAATCATAAAAGTTAACCAAATTATAAATTTACTTTAAATTATTATTATCAATTATAATTTAAAATAAATTTAAATTATTAATAATAATATATATATTCTTTTTATAATAATTTAAAATAAATTTATAATTTAGTTAATTTTTATGATTATTTTATCTAGTCAATGTGAGATGTATAATGGTATAATTGTTTTGATGTTTATCTGTATTTACCAATGATTTAATTTATATCACCGCACAATTTAATTTGAAAAGTAAAAAGGGCATAACTACTTTGACATAAATCTTAAATCTTTATCCTGAATACTACTAAAAATATTTTGTGGATATTAAGTAGAAGTTAAATTCCTACCATCTGTTTATGAATTATTGATAACTAAAATTAAATTCCAAAAGCCTTATTAATCTGGCTGTTGATTACTATTAGTTTAGCATCGACCAATACAACTTATATTGTTTAACTTTGAAAAACAAATATTTATTTTTCAATATTATTGCAAAAAAAAATTTTTTAAACATTTGATTGGACCATAAACTTGAAGGTCTTATTGTAGCATTTGCGCCATGTGATAACTACCTGAGACTTTTAGGGATGTAATTGCAACATTTATGCCATCAATTTCATATATTTGTGGAGTGATTTTTCATTGTTAAGATTCATAGGAAAACCAACCAAAATTAAAAACTTTGAAAATTTAAGCAAGTATTTGCATACAAAATGAATAAGAATAAGATGTAAATAAATATACTTACCAAGAGCTATTGCACACCATTATTTATGTGTTGTTTAGAAATTTAATAAATATAAGTAAAAAAGTAAATGTCGAGACTTACAAGCGGATACTACCCAGCAAAATTTATGCAACTCCTTATCCCTTAGTTGGCAATTAATTTTTCCATTTCATATATGAATTTGAAATTTTTATGAAAGCATAATTTCCACTTAAGTGTTAGGGACTAAGTTTCCCTAGCCATCTAATACATTTCCCTCTGTGAAAAGAGAAAATAATTTTTTTAACCACATTCTATTGGCTATCCCATAGCTGACCTAATTACATGGGAATAATTGCATCTTAGAGTACATTTGTTCTCATCCATTAGGCCAAGATGATTCTTCATGTTGAGCATTACTTTTAAGTTTTGTGTTTGTTGAATCAAAGATTTTCTCATTGCAAAAGCTGGAATATCAGATATTGCTCAAGGGTAGAGCACATATAGAGAGTGGAACATTCTTCATGTTGAGCATTGCTTTTAAGTTTTGTGTTTGTTGAATTAAATGTTTTCTCAGCAGAAGCTCGAATATCAGATATTTCTCAAGGGTAGAGCACATATAGAGAGTGGAACATTATATTTTTTGTTGTGAGATTATATGGAGAGCTACAAATATATAGTTTACATTCAAAGTCTTGATATAGAGAGGGGAACATTAGATTTTCTTTATGAGATTATATGAATAATTATAAATATATAGTTTGCAATAAAATTCTTGATATTATTTATCTTAATGGTTAATAAGATATGTATTTCTATCTATAAATTCCTTCCATGCATATTGTGTATATCACATTTGGATTTGGATTGTGTATTTGTAAATTTCTTCCACTTTGGTAATATATATTAGATAAAAATCATTTTAATAAAAAAATTATTTTATTTGTTAACATGGAAACCATTTTATCTTTTTTCCAAAGGAAAATCGTTTTATCTATTAATTAAATTAAACTAATATTATTATATGTTTTTGTATTATTATATGGTTTTTTCTGATTGAAAAATATTTTCAATAAATTTCTTTGAATAGAGATTACTAATTGGGTTTATAGAATGCAGATTATCAACCCAACATTCACTCTCCCATTTTATCATCAGATCGAAAATTATAAAGCAACATTTTGTTGAGCAACAACATGGATTTTGCAGATTATCCACTTCTCGACCTTTTAAATTGAGGACATTCTACATATTGTTAATGATTTTTCTGGACATTCTACATATTGTTAATGATTTTTGTGTTGTTTCCATAAATGTTATCAACACAACTAACTTTTATTCATAATTTGACATTTAGCCACTTACTAAGTTGCAATCACCGTAGTTGAGTGAAGTTTTACAAACTAATTTTATTTATTTATTTATTTTAATTAATATTATATTAGTTTTCCTCTTCTTAATATTAAATAGTTGTTATTGTTGAGATTAATGATGAAACATATTAATGGAGTGACGGTTCAACCGAACCTTAGATTAGGAGTTTGTTCCTGATTTCTAGGGTATTGTTTCAACTTCCCTACTTGTGTGTGAATTATATACTCCTCATGTAATGTTTGTAAAGTAGAGCGAGTTCTGCACAGGCAGTCTCCAAGTGATGTTTCACACCTGTGAGCTACTTAGGTTCAATTCAATAAATTTGATTCTTCTGTTTTTAACATGGTATTAGAGCAACAGAGTTGAGGACTGCCTGTAACCCTGAGTGGAGGAGTTATAGTGAAGACTGAGAGGAAGATCTGTGTGCCTAGGAGGCAGATCTAGGAGGCACTTTTTTTAAGAGCAATTGGGCACCGATCAACGCGGGATCCAACGCCATACTTGCACCAATATAGTTGTACCTTACAAGATTTTATTTTCCTCGATGACGCAGCTCTACTATAGACAAAGGACGTTGACTGTGCTTTGTAATCACTGCATTGCATATCTATTCTTGGAATCCATTGGCAAAGTGTAAAGTAGACCGTCCTTTGCTCAGCATACATTGCATCGCTCATAACATGAAAACCGTGATCGGCTCGCAACACAATGTTGAGGAGAAGAAGGTATTTGTTCAAAGTGCTGAAGGTGAATTTTTTTTTTATTTGTCGGTATCAATCAAGGAAGGATTCCTGGTGTTTTGCCGAACAAGGATCGTGATATCTCTGCTACTGAACAAGGATTTCGATATCAACATTTTTTTGTTGTTTTTGTGCTCTGTTGAGGAGGCCACACAGTGATTTTAATAGTTCTATGAGTTGTAGAGGAAGTCACAAATCAACTCCTGTCGATTCTAGATGAGGCAAGCAAGAAGGATAGCTGTGTAGATTTGCATGATCTTCTACAATGTTTCATGTTTGATGCAAAATTGTGTTCAGAATCTATCTGGCTAACCTTGATGCGAGCCTTCCTATTTCAGAGTTCTCATAGACTTTCGATGTGGCGACCAAGTTGAGCGCTGCAAGATCCACTGCACCGATCTCACCGGCCTGATCTTGTAGGTTAGACAGTGGATGTGCTGCTCGTGATTGTAGATGCACCTCAACAGCTCGACATCAGGATCTAAACATGTGGAAGACATGGGGGTGCCTAGGAAGAGGAGTGTCAGTCTGCATGTTGTGAGGAGGTGCTTTCGTAGCCTGCGTGTGTGATCAATGCAACAGAAGTGGTGGAGTAGCCTAGGTGCTTGAGTGGAGTGGCCTACAAGTTTTGTATAGTGTCATTGTCTGCCTATGCTACATTGTTTCATGATTTTGAATTATGCTGCATTGTTTCATGATTGAGGGGAGCCACACACAATAGATATTGGAATTTTTTTTTAAATTAATATTTTAATTAAAGTTTTTTAAAATTAAAAGTTTGTTTTAATTTAATTCTTTAATTAAAAAAGGGGCTCATTATTTGATAAAGGGGGCGATTTTTTAAAGAATGAATTTGGAGTGATCTCTTAAAAAAAAGGGATATGGGCTCAGTTTAATTGAAGATTTTTTAATTCAAGATGAATAATCAGTGGGCAGAAGCATACCTCAATGAGAATAACAAGCTGGATGGATCCAATTATTTTGGTTGGAAATTTAAGTTGCAGACCCAGCTTGCGGGACACAATGCATGGGAAATTGTGAATAATGATGTGGTGAAGTCGAACGTGCTTGCAACAGGAACAACGGCAACAATCCAAGACTGGGATAAGCAGGAGACTAAGGCAAGAATGCTCTTGAAATTGTCGGTCAAAGATTGCATTATTCCCCATATCCGTGATTGCAAGACTGCAGCAGAAATCTGGAAGACGCTCAAGGATCTTTATGAGGTCAAGAACACTAATCGATTGTTGTTCTTGAAGAGCAATATTCTCTACATAAATATGGAGGAGAATGAGACAGTTGTAGCATTTATTTCGCGAATCAAGGAGCTCAAGCACAAGCTAGGTGACATCGACGAAGCTGTGTTGGATACAGATTTGGTCATGATTACCATGAATGGTATGACTGATGAGTATCATATGTTCATCATTGGCTTGAATGAAGGAGAAAAATCCCCCGTGTTTGAAGAATTGACAGGGATCATCATGCAAGAGGAGGAAAGGTGGCTGACTCATAAACCTTAGAGTTCAGATCTGGCTTTAATGGCGAAGAATAATCCCTTCCGAGGAAAGCCAAATGCAGCGCAGAAGAGCAATGCAACCCCACAGAGAAAGATGCCTCCACCTCAAGGTACATCTTTCAATAGAAATGACTCTGCGACCAAATGTTTTTATTGTGGTAGAACTGACCATATAGCTAGATATTGCATGAAGAAGAAGTCTAATGAAGGCTTGAAGATACATAAATAGCATGCAAGTCATTTTGTTGATGAGGAACAGACTCAGAACCTCAAATTGTTCATATCTAACTCTGCGTTGTCAACAAAGGATGATGAAGCAGATACTTGGTTTGTGGACTCAAGTGCATCCATCCACATGACAGGGAACAGACAGTGGTTTGAAGACTTCAAAGAGACCAACAGTGGAGCAAACATCTATCTTGGTGATGATAGAGGGTACCAAATCAAAGGTTATGGTAATATTCTTGTTATTTTGACTGATGGAAATATTAGACATATTCATAATGTAATGTATGTACCCAGGATCAAAATAATCTGATCTTTGTCTCTACTATAACTGATCAGAATCTCAAGGTAAAATTTTATAAATCATATTGTGTTATTAAATACATATTGGATCATATGAAGCCTATTGCATCAGGTATTCATGTGGGAGGATTGTACAAGCTAAATGTCAAAAGAGCACCACATCAAGCATTGACATGATTCACCATGACTACAATGGACTTATGGCATCAGAGGTTCGGCCATATTAACTTCAATGATCTACTGCTATTACAGAAAAGAGGTAAGGTCAAAGGTCTTCCTATTTTAAAGCCTGTCCATATTGATTGTGATGCATGTGCACTTGGAAAGATGCACATAGATGAATTTCCTGTGAATGCTGATAGAAGGAGGAGAGATATACTCAAGCTGGTACACACAGATTTATGTGGGCCTATGCAAACAAGGTCATTAGGTGGTGCATACTATTTTTTACTGTTTATTGATGATTGTACTAGATTTACTTGGGTATATTTCCTCAAGAAGAAGAGCCACACTTTTGAATACTTCAAGGAGTTCAGAAGTATGGTTGAAAAACAGACAGGTAAATGCATAAGGATTCTTCGCTCGGATCAAGGGGGAGAGTACAAGAAAGATTTTGTCCTCAAATACTACAAAGATCATGGGATACAACAACAATTTATAGTACCCCACACTCCTCAACAGAACGGGGTTGCAGAGAGGAAGAACAAAACCCTTGTGGAGTGTGCTCGCAGTATGTTAAAAGGTAAGAATCTTTCTAATGGGTTTTGGGCTGAAGCAATTAATATTGCAATATATCTAAAGAATAGGAGTCCAACAAGACGTTTAGATTTCAAAACTCCTTTTGAATCTTTATTTTGCTATAAGCCTACAACTAAGCATTTGAGAGTTTTTGGTAGTAAAGCCTTTTCTCATGTCCCAAAGGAAGATAGAAATAAACTGGATTCAAAGGCCATCAAATGTATTTTTGTTGGGTATTGTACAGAATTTAAGGCTTACAAACTGTTTAATCCCTCTACTCATAAAGTTTTTGTGAGCAGAGATGTAGTGTTTCATGAGCAGGTTAATGATGGAAGCCATGAGAGTGCTAATGAAGAATGGCATGTGCCCTTGTTGGTGGAAGAAGGAAGTGATGAATCAGGTGATAGCGATGAGTAGCAGCAACAACAACAGTAGCAGGAAGGGAAAGAAGATGATGTAGCTATCAATCCAAATCCACAAAAGGATGAATAGACAAGGTTTGAAGCTACCTGATCACTCAAGAGATCAGGTAGGAATGTTCAGTTGCCAACAAGATATAGGGAAAATGATTTTATAACTAGTATGATGAATGTTGTTGAACCCTCTAGTTATAAAGAAGCCAATCAATATAGTGAATGGAGGGCTGTTATGGAAGAGGAATATGAGTCAATCCTCAAAAAAAAAACTTGGGATTTAGTTAAACTACCTGAAGGCAAACAACTCATAGGATGCAAATGGTTGTATAAGCCTAAATTTAAAGCATATGGGAGCATAGATAAATATAAAGCTAGGCTGGTTGCAAAGGGGTATTTGCAACAAGAAAGCATAGATTATGATGAAACATTTTCCCCTATAGCTAAACTAAACACGATCATAATGATAATTGCTTTAGCTACCAAACACCATTGGATGATTCACCAGCTAGATGTTAAATCTATTTTTTAAAATGGGGACTTAAAAGAAGAAGTCTACTTAGTGCAACCTGAGGGGTTTATCAAACAGGGTGAAGAACATTTAGTTTTCAAGTTGAAAAAAGCATTGTATGGACTAAAACAGGCACCCAGGTCATGGTATGACAACATTGATTCATTTTTCCTACAGCATGGTTATAAAAGAAGTAAAAATGACCCTAATCTTTATACTATGTTTGATAAAGAGGGAAGGATTGTTTTGATTTATTTATATGTAGATGATCTAATCATTACAGGGAATGTTGATAATCTCATTAATGAAATCAAGGAGCAGATGTCACAAGTATTTGAGATGAAAGACCTTGGAGAGCTACATTACTATTTGGGTTTGTAAGTCTGGAGGGATTCTAGACAAAAAAATTTGTCACAGAGTAAGTATGTTAGGAGCTTACTGGAAAAGTTCAGAATGGATGAGTGCAAAGTTGCAGCAGTACCTTTACAGTAGAATATAAAACTTCAGAATGATGATGGATCTAAGGAGGCAGATGCGACTTTGTATAGACAGCTGGTTGGGAGTCTAATCTACTTTACTACAACTAGGCTAGATTTGGCTTATGCAGTTAGTGCATTGAGCCAATTTATGTCAAAGCCCCTTGAGAGCCATTGGGTTGCAACAAAAGGTGTTTTAAGGTATCTCCAGGGAACCTTAGATTTTGGTATTGTTTATACTGATTCATGTGATGTTAAATTGACAGGTTTTTCAGACTCTGATTGGGATGGAAATGTAGATGAAAAATGGTCCATAATAAGCTATGCATTTAGCATTGGATCCGGGGTCATTACATGGAGCAACAAAAAGCAGAAGACAATATCCTTGTCCTCTGCAGAAGTTGAATATCAAGCTATGTGTGCAGCAACATGTGAAGCAGTTTGGTTGAGGAGACTTCTCCTTGATGCTAGAGAAGAACAGAAGGTTGCAACAATGATCAAATGCGACAACCAAAGCTCCATCAAACTTGCAAATAATCTAGTATTTCATAAGAACACAAAGCATATCGATACACAGTTTCATTTTGTCAGGGAGAAAGTTCAGTCAAAAGAAATCCATATTGAGTATTGTAATAGTTGTGACAATGCTGCTGATATTTTTACCAAACCTCTTGGTAGAATCAAGTTTGAATTGTTTAGGGAAGTGTTAGGCATATGTGTGAATCCATTTCTCCATTAAGGGGGAGTGTTGAGATTAATGATGAAATGTATTAATGGAGTGACGGTTCAACCGAACCTTAGATTAGGAGTTTGTTCCTGATTTCTAGGGTGTTGTTTCAACTTCCCTAATTGTGTGTGAATTATATATTCCTCATGTAATGATTGTAATGTAGAGCAAGTTCTGCAGAGGCAGTCTCCAGGTGGTGTTCCACACCTGTGAGTTGCTCAGGTTCAATTCAATAAATTTGATTCTTCTATTTTTAACAATTATATAAATAATTTTCGATTTAGAATATTATCAATGGAATTGGTTAGTTATTAATAGATTAGTATTTAAGTGTGATTTTTGGAAAGTTTTCTGGTTTATTTTCTGATCTAATTTGTCTAGAATTCGACATTGATTCATTGAAATCATCAATTTGACAAGTGATCTCTTCACAATCGAAGTGCCCCAAGGTTTTTTGACAGTGTTGAATCCATATATGCAATCAAAAAATCAGTTTAAACAACACAAATAAGGTTTGGGCCACAAAAATTTTCGTCGGATTCCAGCCAGAAATCTGCCGAAAACTCCAAAAAGTCGCACTTAAAAACTACTTTTTTGTTATTAGTCTTTGTTAATAGAAATGCCTTTGATGTCTTAAAGTAAAATAGAATATTGTTCTATTAAAATTAAGTCTTGTTTGTTTTAAAAATCAATGTGTGATATTTCAGTATACAAGAAGCTTTTGGTTATTATTATATTAATTGTTGCGAGGTCAAGTTTGTCTTTAAGTGAATACTTGGTGTCTAAGTTTTAAAATATCAATAGATTTAATTGGATATGAGACATTATTTTCAATTAATTGTCTTTTATTTTCATATGTAACTAAAAAATTGTTTCAATAAATTATTAATATACTAAAGTAATGTATAGTATAGTAGAGATGTTTCCATGTCTTGTTAAACATTGTAACGTCTTAAAAATTTTGACTTGATCAAAAATAAATAAATAAAATAAAATAATTATACTTAATAATTGAACCAACCTAGATACATCTTAAATTCGGATGAGCTACCAAGCATCAAGAGGCATCAAATCTCTTGAGATGCAAAGCTCTTTTAAAGTGAAAATATCTTTGATCCCTCTCGACACTTGGTAGATCTAGAGTTAAGGTGGATCTAGGCTGGTTGTGCCAAGAGATGCTCTCCAACCTAGTGTGGAAGAGATGTTGTAATGTCATTTCCTACCATCTCATGTTTTCTAAACAAAAATAAATAATAAAAATAAAATATAAGTAACCTTAAGTTAAAATAAAAATAACCTCAAACTAAAATAATAAAAAACAAATATTCTACATTAATATTATTTTTATTAATTTTTGTTGGGTAGTTAAGGTAAACTTGACTCAATCAAGTTACCCATGGTTTTTGAGCTCCAAGTTTATGCGAACCCATGGTATTCATGTTGAATATACCCTATTTAAATGGAGGAATTAAACTAGCCTAGATCCATCTTAAATCTCAATCCATCAAGCATCGAGAGGGATCAAATCTCTTTTTCACTCAAACAATAGGTTTGCACCTTGATAGATTTGGTCCCTCTTGACAATTCATAGATCCTGAGTTAAGATGGATCTAGGTTGGTTTTTAAAGTAATTGTGCCAACAGACACTCTCCAACCTAATATGGAAGAGATGTTGTACTGCCTTGTCCTACCCATTGTTGTTATGTTATATAAACATTTTGACCAAGTCAAATTACATAAAAATGAAAATGAAAATAAAAATAAAAATAATAATTAAAGCATTTTGACTCCCTCAAAGTGTGTGTAAATATATATATATATATATATATATATATATATATATATATATATATATATATATATATATATATATATATATATATATAGATAGAATAATTAAATCAATTTAGATTCATTTTAATTTTGCATTTACAAGAATCTCTTGAGGTGAAAAGTTCTTATAGAGTGAAAAGAGATTTTATCTCTCTCGAAACTTGGTAAATCCAAAATTAAGATAAATCTAGATTAGTATTATTTGATATTAAAAGATCATTCATTACGTTTTTAATGTGTAAACAATATCTATTTTTTGTTTATCAACATATTTCATCATAAATAAAAACTTAAATTATAAAAAGAATATCGTTTTCTATAAAATGAGCTTATTCTTATCAATAGGACTAAAATATTTTAAGAGGAACAAGGAGACTAAAATATTATTTTAAGAGGAACATTGAGGATACTCATGAAATATATAAATTATTACCTTTGAAATTATGTAGAAAATATAAAACCCAAATTAAAAAAGTCAAAATTGTCGCTTCTCCATACTAATGACAATAGAAAAGAAGTTAAGTTATGTGAAATGACATGTGAGAAAATATTTGTGGAATCCTCCAATGCATAATATGTCACGATACTATAGAATCCCCATATAACATGTTCCTCCAATGTTCCTATGTTCAAACGCTCTAGCATAATGATATAGAGAGGGATGAGAAGTTGGTAATGTCCCCATTCAATCAAATATAATGATGTTTCTCTATGGTTAATGAAAAGCAACTTAAAATCTAGAGTAGGAGGAAAGATGTGGGACTTATACTAGATCAATAAAATGTAACATCTAGGAAAATTGAAATGCATAATTTTTTGAGTTATAAGACAAATCTCAACCTTGTTCATGAAGAGATATAAAAAACTAAACATATCAAAGTAATATTTAAAAAGAAGAGAACTTAAAGAATGTAGAAGAACATTCAAAGAAGTTTGCAAGGGTGGAATTTTAGATTATAGAATTATCTTAATTCTATCCTACACTCCATCATTGCTAAACGACAAGTACTAAAATATAGAAACATTCCAAAGAACATCGTTAGGTTTTATAGCCAAATAATATATGGGAGAAAAACAATATCATGGAGGAGTATTGCCTTAAAACATAAGATAAAAGGTTTTACTTAATAACATAATTGTATGTATGGAATTGTTTCACAAGTTTAAAGTTTCTATATAAAACAAGGGCAACTGCGTAAGCGGTAGTCCCTGCTGACATGCCCAGGTTATAAGATCGTATACCCAAGCAACATAAGCAAGATACTTCAATGCCATCCAAATTATATAGAGGCAGCAAAAATGAAGTTTCCTTCCCGATGTGGGGAAGTAGCTCTCGCGGGGGGAAGTAGCTCTTGCGGGTGATCCCCATTGTTGTGACCCGTGCCATGCTGGATTGATCGAGGGGCTGATGTATGATCTTCGTTTCAACATTGTAGGATCTGGGTGCATTTCTTGTCTGTACCGTCAATTTACCTTCCTCTGCTTGAGGTCGGCTTGCTGAAACTTAGTATGAGTTTGAAACAATGGTAAAAAGTAAAGTCGAGTATAAACAGGGTGAATTGCAAGGAAGTATATTATATATTACTCACAGTCAAGCTTGGAAATCAAGTTAGGAAGGTATAAAACGAAGTGAAAGTGGATCAAACAGAACCGAATGAATAAATTAATAAAAAGCGGCAGAGGAGGTACTTATCTTTCAAGCTTCCTATAATATCTGGGTTACACGTGTAATGCATGCAAAATATGAGTGTATGTACAGATATTGAATCGTTATTTTTTATGAGTATTTTTTAAATGAATTAAACGTATAATATGAAATAACATGCAAATCAAATAATAGAACACTTGGCACCGTGCATGCATTCTTGCTGGATATGAGCCGATAGCAAGGATGTTTTCCAGCCCCTCACCTTGATCAGGTGATATGAGATGATAGCAAGAATGACCAAGGTTTAGGTCCCCAAAATTGGAATTTTGCTTATTTATGCAATAGAACAATTTGATGAAACATTTTTTGAGATGGTCTGAGGGTTATTAGTTCGAGGGATTTTATCCGAGCTTGGATTCGATTGATTTTCCTTCTATTTTGACCCTGTAGTAAGCCTACTTCACGTGGTCTTTTGCCATTTTTTAGTGCTCGGGGAAGGTTGTTGGGTTCCACTTTTGGGTTAGTATAAGATTATCCAAATGCAAGAATGCAGAAGCACTTTCCATGCCAATGTCACCTTCCGAAGTGTTGTTCTGCAACAGACATGGAGGAGAAATAGGGATTCATATAATCATTTATGCATTTTGGAATTAGAATGTTCTGACAAGATTAAAGTGTCATTTTTTATAACTTCAATTGGACATTCTACCAATATTTAAAATATTTTTAAATAGGAAAATGATCAAATTTCTAGGGCAGGGATCTGTATCAATCCATGTATAATCAGATGTAGTGTCCACAAAGCGTTTAACAAAGCCTTGGAGAGAGATTATAAGATTGGTGTTTAAAACAGTCATAGGATGTTGAGATTCAAAGTTAAATGTAGACCTAACAAAGCCCTGGAGAGATTATAATATTGGTGTTTAAAATAGTCATAGGATTCTGAGATTTAGAGTTAAATGCATATCTACTACAATGGATAATGGAAGGTGTTGTACCTTTGAGATAGTAGTAGGTCAGCTACCAATGCCAGAGCATCTAAAATAATTGTTTTCGGGTTTTTGGTTTTAGTTTTTGGAAGACCAATGAATGAATACAGATGTAGAATTAAAATACTTAATCCTTTGGGTTATATTAATATCTCAGTAAAGGGATGTTATAAATCTTTACACAGTAATATAGATCGAAATAGTGGTGAGAAGAAGACAGAAAATAATATGATTATCACAGTTTCCAAATTGTAAAACATAACAATCATAAGTTGGAAAACCTTCTAAACTACGTTCCAAAGGTTCAAGGTAGTATACTTAAGCTTACACAAGATGTTGATGAATTATTGATTAGAGGGGATTAGCTAAACAGACAGTTCATTAATCCATTCTCTTAATAGATGATCACTTCAGGAGCTTATAGGAATAAATTGATACATAATTATTCCTACCTAGATATCTCTATAAGTCATAAGCATATGAAGAAAAACATAATGATTGATAACTAGAAAAAATTACAAGACTGTGTAAAACCAAATTCAGAATCCTCTACTTTGTATTAAGGTTCTAGAAAGACTGAGTACATCAAGTGTCTACAAAAGCTTCCTTCAAAGGTGGCTTCCAGGTTCAAAGTAGAATAAACAGTCACAACTTAACAAGCAATGAACTATGAATATTGAACTTCAAACCCATAATATCTTGAGAAGAGAGTTATTTATACAATAATGAAACTAAAAATATCCTAAAACGGATTGAGATTTATTCTAGGAAAGGAAAAGATCTTCATGCAAGAAGACAGGGGAAGCTATTGAACTGCTTCATGTTGCCCCTTTTATTCAGGTTGTGCTAGCTTTGTTGTCTGATATTTTGCCCTTTAAGCTGCTTGACTGTTTGAATCCTTTACACTTGGTTGTTTTCTTCATTTGATCTTTCATCTAATACTCTTTAAACTCTGTGAATATCATTTGACCCTGTTGATTAACCTTTAATGTGTTCCTTTTTTCCTTTACTGTGCATTTCAGGTTTTTACTGTGTTTTTCAATAGTAAATCCTTTTAAATTTTATGTCACATGGTCAAGTAATCTGACATGATCTTTGTATTTTTCTTCCAACTATACGTATGATTTTTCTTTTGTAAGCCTGGAATAAGAGTCTTTACCTGCAAAACACAAAAACTGTTTAAGAAAAACATAGGTGACAGAAGGTCTTCAATGGCTTTATAGAGGTTGAAGGGATATTGGAAGGAGTCTGGAGTGTATCAGAAGGTAAAATGATGGTTTCATTGGTCGCAGAGGCTTATGGAGGCTTCATTGTGTAAAACATGCAAAACAGAGAAAAATGGAATTTTTGCGTTTAAACAGAAAAATAGTCTTTTATTTGAATTATGGTGCAAAATGAATAGTGCCTATTTTTTCGTTATGCGGGAGGTGGTTTTGGTTTTCATCACATCGCTTATAAGGCGTGGGCGGTTTTAGGAAGGGTTCACCCAATATGGTTTAAAGCCTAACACGTAGCAAAGGAGGACGGTGAAATACTGCTTTTCGAGCAGGTAATGCCCGTACAAACAGCCAACCCGAAATCGCTGAGGGTCGTTGGACTTGAATGCATTAGATCGGATGGTGGTGGAGCGAAGAAGGAGTACGGAGGGGCAAAATGATTAATTATGGTGGTATGGGCTTTATTATGTGTTAAAACTGTGATTAGCAGGGTTAAATGGAGGTTAAGGCTAATTCTTCATTAAAATCATAAAAACGATTTAAAAAAGAAAACCTTCGCAAAAAAGATATGGCGTATTTCAAATTTTATGAATGCGGGCAGATAAATGGCGTCAAGTCTATGTTCCTGTCGCATATCGGAGATCGCATCGGCAGAGTGTTATTGCTTAGCCAGGACTTGCGATGGAGGCGGATGTGAAATGGGAATGAAATATGAAATATATTCCGTCGGGTCCATCTCAATCGGAGATTGCATCAACAGAGGGTTATTGCTTCAGTTGGGACTTGCAATGAGGGGCGGATGCGATATGGCAATGGATTGTGATATATATTACATCGGGTTCGAGCCCATCGAAATCACATGTCACAATGCGGGAGAGTGGATACATGTTTGAAAGGCTTACAATCCGTCGATGCGATATTTTATTATAAAACTATAAAACTAAAGGTTTCGGGGTATTTTATTAAAGGGAGTTAATATATATAGGAAAAGGACTTTTTAGGGGTTTAATACTATAGTTAGTTTTAATATGAAAATATGAGCAGAAAGGGAAAATTTACGCGAAAAAGGAAAAATATACACGAAAAGGGGAAATATAGGTGGAAAAGGGAATTACACTAAGTATAATGCCTTTTAATAAGCTATTTTCCTTCACACATATATATATATATATATATATAGGCTAAACAACTTTTGTGGGTTTTTCATGTAAAAGGGGATTTAACATGGGTTTTTCACTTTTCCTAGGCAAAAAGGGTTTTGACCTTAGGAAAAGGGGTTTTTATGGAAAATGAATGAATATGAATGTATGAAGGTAGGAAGGGGAAATTAGTGAATATAGGGATGAATGGGGATGAATGGGAAGTTAATTAATTGATCTTGTAGACTTTCATTTGCTTTGTGTGATTACATCATGGACATAGAAACATGATAAATGTACATTTTGTCCAATCAATAATCAAACTTCTGCAGCCTTTCTTCTACTTACCCTTTGCTTATCCTATCATTTTTTCTTCACTTAATGGGTGCATTTAAGCTAGCAAACCCTTTTCCTTTCTTTTTATTTTTACAAAACCAAACTATCTAAATATACTCTTATAACCTCCAAGGGCTCAAATTAAACTGATGAGCACCTTATTATTCTCTACCTACCTACTGATTTGCCAAGATTAAACAGTTTGGCCAAATCTTTATTCTCTAACTATAACATCAAATTTAAAGCATGAAGCAATCAAGATTAAACTATTTTACTATAATGGGTTGTGGCATTTATGACAAGCTACACACAACCATTATTTTGCAGAAAAATAGTAGTGGCATTTAGACTTGCTCACTTTCAGAGTTTATTTGTTTTCTTTTCTTTCTAACCTAACATTTTCTTTTTGTCTTTATTTTTTATGAAATCTAACCTAACATTTTCTTTGATATGGACATCATAATCAAGATATATTTTTTTAAAAACATTTTATTCACTATTGTTATTTCCATATCCTAACTTAACATTTTTTGAATATTATATCTTATCAAAACCAAAAAATGTTACAACATTGGCTCCAACTAGGGACTGCTTTCTCCTGTAGAATGCACAGAACCTGTAGATCCATGTGCCTTCTCCTCGGGCTATGGAGTCCTTGTTGTAAAGAAAATCACACTAACATCTTGAAAGGTAAAAGAAAACCGAATTATTTACAATGAAAACTATTTCAACTTCTTAGTACTGAATGTAATGTTTGAGAAACCTTCCATTTACAGGATAAGTAGAATATAACCCCTCAATATTCTGCAGCACAAAAGTGTTGTTACCTTGACTTCACCAATTGCTAAAGGTCCAAACCATAGACTATCAAATTTCCCATGCTTTACTTTCTCTTCTCTCCTGACATCTCATCTTAGAACTAGATCACCTTCCTTAAAGTCCCTTTCCTTGGCTCTTATGTCAAACAGGAACTTCATCTTATTCTGATATTTATTCAATTTGTGTTGAACTTCATCTTTGTTTTCATTAAGTTCAATAATCTGATTTATTCTTCTTGAAAAATCATCAGGTTCATCTGTTGAATACTACTAGAATTTTAAAACAAGAAAGGCCAAATTGGTAGGGAAGATTGCATCTTTCCCATAGACTAATTGAAATGGAGATTTTCCAGTTTATCTCTTTGGAGAAATTTTGTTTGCCCATACTGCATAAATCAAATGTGAATCCCAACTCTTCTTATGATCAACTAGAGTCTTTTTTATTACCTTTACCAAACTTTTGTTTGATGACTCTGCAAGGCCATTACCTTGAGGGTAGTATGGAGTTGAACGATGTAACAAAATCTGATATTTCTAGCAAAACTCAATCATTTTAATACTATAAAAAGATGATGCATTATCAGTGAAAATTTGTGTTGGGAAACCAAATCTAGATAAGATATTATGCTCAATAAACTTAATTACTACTGCATCAGTGGCATTTTTGACTGGAATTTCTTCCACCCATTTAGTAAAGTAGTCTGTTGCAGTGAGGATCCATCTATGTTGATTACTTGAAGGGGGGTGAATCTCTCCAACAGAATCTAATCTCCATTGAGAAAAAGGTTCTGAAACTATTGATGGAACAAGTGGAAGAGCTGCTAATTTTTGTTTACCAGCAAATGTTTGACAGGGAACACAACCTCTGACCTTTTCCCCTACTTGTAAGAACAATGTGGTCCAATAAAATCCTCCCCTCAGAATCTTGTATGTTGTTGCTCTCCAAACATAATGTCCCCCACAAAACAGTTTATGATTTTGTTAAACATAATAACAAAATATTCAGTGGATCTTTCTAGTATAAATTTGCATTTATAATGCATTACTTGACTGATTTTAACTTATGGGTTTTACATTTGGTTTTGGAGAATGGTGCTGGACACTCAAAATGGATCAAGAAATTTACAATATCTTGATACCAGTTTGACAACAAGAATTTTTCATCGATGTGTATAGGACTGATCTCCTTTAAAGGTAGAGGTTCTTGTGGATTCTCCCATTCTACATGAAAGCAACGTTCTTGTGGATTCTCCCCTTTAGGATGAAGGGAAGGTTCTTGTGGATTCTCCCCTTGTGAAAGGAAAGAAGGTTCTTGTGTATTCTTCCCTTGTATTTCTAAAACAGAATTGATTCCAAGTACTTTACAGTTGGATTCAGCTAGAAGCTTGGCTAATCCTTGACCTTTTACTAGCTTGGTGGTCTTGATAGTTAGATCAAACTCCAGAATTTGAGTGATCCATCTACCTATCTTCCCATCAGTGTCTGTTTGGGTTAAGACAATTTTCACAGCACTATTAGGGACATAAGTAGTAATAGGTGAATGTAAGACATACATTTTGAATGATTTCAGGGCTTTACTGAGGGCATAGGCTTACTTCTCAATGATGTCATACTTAAGCTCAGCATCTCTCATAACCTTGCTAAAAAAGGCTATGGGTTGGTCATGGGAATCTTCATTTTTTTGTAATAGAACAGTAGCAAGGGTTGTTTCAGAGGAAAAAGAGAAAATACTAAATGTCTTAGTATAATCAGGGCTAGCTAAGGTGGGAGCTTCAAAGATATCCCTTTTTATTTGTTCAAATGCATGCCTAGAAGAGGGAGTCCATTTGACTTCATGGTCCTTTCAGAGCATGTCAGTTATATCTTTTACAATGTCTGCATAATTTGGGATAAACCTCCTTAGAAAATTAATCTTGCCTAGAAAAGATTGAATCTCCTTCTTGTTTTTGGGTAAGGTCAATGTTTCAGTGGTAAATACTCGTTTTGGATCAATTACTACTCCCTCCTTTGAAATTATATGGCCCAAAAGTTTTCCTTCTTTGACAGTAAACAAGGACTTCTTAGGGTTCAATGATATTCCAAATTTTCTACACCTGTCAAAAACCTTCATCAAGTGCTTTAGATGTTTCTAATCAGATTTATAAAAATAGTTATGTCATCAAGATAAATAACCACAAATTTATTTACCATACCCATAAAACCTATGTCCATAGCTCTCTGGAATGTTTCCCTAGAATTGGTTAAGCCAAATGGCATCCTAGCATACATGAATGTACCCCAGGGTGTAGTAAAGGTTGTCTTCTCTCTATCTGTTGTATCAACATTCACCTGATTGTAACCTGAAAAACCATCAAGCATAGAAATTCTTTTTGCTCTTGAAACAATTTGAAGTAACTGATCCATTTTGGGCAAAGGATAATTATCTTTTAATGATGCTTTGTTCAAATTTCTAAAATCCACACAGAGTCTTATTTCTCCATTTTTATTTATCATAGGAACTAGGTTTGCAACCCAATTAGAATATCTAAGAGGGAGAATGATCTGAGCATCTAGCATTTTCTTAATCTCCCTTTCTACAGTTGGTAGAAGGGCTGGATTTATCCTTCTAAGCTTCTATTGATAAGGTTTTTTTTTGCCTTCAAAGGAATCTTATGTTGTATTAATGAAGTATCATAGGTATTTAGATCAACATAAGTCCAAGCAAAAACATCCTTATAATTTAGCAGTAACTTAAGATATTGAGCTTTGATCCCAGGGAAGATGCACATATTTTGATGTTTTTGATATCTTCATTAGTTCCAATGTTAATCTCTTCTAGGTCATCTTCTGAATAAATGGACTGAGGGTTTTGGAGGACATCATTTTGATCAAACAATTTTTCCAAAGGAATGAGTCCTTTTGGAATAAAATTATTAGATAATTGAATAATGTCATGATTAGCAATTTGGGTTTTAAAATTCGAAGTATCGTTTCCATTTGTGTTTTCATTTATTTCAATTCTATCTTCATCAATTTGTAGCAATGAAAAATCATCTATTACCTGCAGAAATGATTTCAAATGTTCATCATCTTCGAAAATTTTCCAGTGTTTTAGATTATCTGGGATAGATGGCCTATATCTGACTTGTATCTGATAGAGTACATCAATATGATCCAGAATTTTAAAAGAGCTAGCTGAGGAAGCTAAGGCATCTACATGAATATTCTGATCTCTGGGAATATGAGTCAAATTAAAAGCATCAAAGAAGTTTTCAACTGAATCCCATACTTCATTTTAGTAGGACCTAAGTCTAGGGTGCTTGGTCTGGCTAGCATTTCTTACTTGCTTAACAATAAGTTCTGAATCAGTAAAGACACTTAAGTTTTGAACTTTTAAGCTTTTGGCTAATTGCAATCCTAAAAGGAAAGCTTCATATTTAGCAACATTATTGGTAACTTCAAAATCTAATTTACATGATTGGGTTATATTTTCTTTTTCAGGTGAAATTAAAACTACTCCAGCTCCTACCCCATCTTTCGTGCAAGAGCCATCAAAGAACAGTTTCCAAATATTAGTTTGGTTTGGTTTAGGACTTTCAACTACCTCTTCAATTTTGACTTGAGTTTTATGTTGTTTTGAAGTGAGTTGAAAACAAGAAAAGTCTTGATCTATTGCATAAATTGGATGGTTCCTTGGTTGGTCAGTCTTTCAAATAGTATGTACAAATCTTACCTCTATATATAATCTAAATTGCTCTCCTCCATAAACAGGAATAGTAGCATATGACATATCCATCTATAGAGTTCCCCCTCATTTGGCACAACAAGACCTAGAAAGGAGCATTCCAAACTTGGGAGGGATATTTGTGACAACAATATCAAATACTACACTTTTCACTGAAATTTCGGCAAGGGTAACCACTAGATCCTTGATCAATCCCAAACAGGGTACAATTTTAGAATCAAAGGTGTACAGGTCATGTTAAGATTTAGTTATGTCGAGTTTCAAATGGTACATGATAGATTTTGGCATAAGGTTGTGTGATGCTTTTGAATCAAGCATACAATTATACAACATGGAATCATTTGTTTTAATAGTTACATAGAAAGGAGGCACTATCTCATTTATCATGTCTGAACTAGGGCCAAAAACTATTGCTGGTTTTTCATCTTGCAGACTTATGACATCATTTTCAGCATCAACCGAGGTATTTTGTATCCATTTTGTGACTTGGCTTTTGTAACCAGGGTTTTTAGAATGTTCTGACAATGGAATTGGGATTTTAACCCTCTCTAATTCTTTTTCAATATTAAATGCAGTCAAAATGTTTTTACCAATTTGGGTAGTATCAATTGACTGCTCAAAGGGCTGAATAAGAGTTGTTTGAGCTTCAGCAGTTTTGGTACATGGTTCAATTACTGGAGTTTCCTTTGGAGGTCTCCCAGGACCAGGCCTAGGCCTAAGATCATATCTCTTGTTTAACTCTGCAATTAAAAATTCAGAGAAAGCATGATATTTAGAGACTTGTGAAGCTTCCTGATCTTCTTGAACCTGATTTTGTTGTGAGAGAGGAATGATGGTTGTTTGATTCAAAGAAGAATCCATACTATCAATATCTTTAGTAATTGTCATAGTATTATCATTAGGTTGTTGGTCATCTATCAATAGAGGAGTAGGAACTTGTTGATCATTTCTAGGTCTCTGAAGAATTTGTAGTGGTGGATTTCTTTTATACTGACCTTGATTTTGGTTTTGGGGGCTAGTAACTGTTTGTTGTATTGTCCTAGGTTGGGTCTCAATCTTTGAAATCCTATTTGATAGGTTTCTAAGAAGATATGTTATTTCATCTATTTTTGAGTCTTTTGATTTAGTCTTAGAGGAACTAGAGGCTTCTTGAATAGTTTTGAGTTTTCTTTGGGCCTTTACATCCTTAACTTTTAAAGAAGTTGAGGCTACCCTATTTTCTTCTACTTCTGTAGCATTTTTTTGCATATCTTCAAGAGTTCTTGAAGTCCTCTCTCATAGAATAACAGCAAAGTCATCATCAAAAGCTTTAGAAAATCTAGACTTAGCTACTGCTACAAGGGGCTTACAATCGGCAGGCATTTTGTGATAGAGTTTATTGAATCTTTTGATAAAATCTGATACTAGTTCACCGAAGTTCCTTTTAGGCTCTTCAAATTCTGTAAGGAAGTAAAGAGGATCCTTTTTCACACCCCATTGATTTTTAAAGATGGTTGTAAGCTCTTCCCAATTTCTAATGGAAGCTGTTGTTAACTACCTAAACCAAATCCTCACATTTGCTTCAAGTGACTATCCAAACAATCTCATATAAACATTTTCTTGTTCAATATTCATGTTGTCTACAAAGTCTAGGAAAGCTTGAAGATGGTCCTCAGCTGAGGGACCAGTTTCTCCATTGTACTTGGTAAGGTATTTTAAGTATCCAACTGGGAATGCATCAAAGTTATTAGGTAAGACTAAAGCAGCATATCTAGCCTGTACAATAGGTCGGAAAGCCATGACAGCAGGTGGTGTATGAGGTACTTGAGGTATATGAGGTTTTCTAGGTGGAGTATGAGGTGTTTGTGTGGATGTAGAAGATGAAGAAGAAGTAGAGGAAGAATATGGTGATTTAGAGGTTGATGAACTAGTTGGAGGTAAAGGAGGAGATATCCTAAATGACTTCAAAGGAGTCCTAAGAACTAACTTTTGGACTTGTAAAGGAATACCTTATTTTGTTTCAAAGAGAGGATTGGAGTATATAAAGAAGGTCTCCTCAAGTTGTTCAAAAGAAGAAACGTTAGGTCGGTCAAAAATGGAAGGAAAATGATAGGTGGTAGGGAATATGAAATCTGTGGTTTTATATTTTGGTAGATTAACACCCAAATCAGATTCAATTTTAGGTGATCTTGGTGGTAGTGTGGGTATTGGATGAGATTATAATGAATGAATAAGGTATGCAGACTTAAAATCAACTCCTTTATCTAGAAGTTCAGCAACCCTAGGTGATAAATGGGAGTAATCAGGATCAGATGGGATATTACTATAGGGGTCAAATTATTCTAATTCTTCAAATTGTAGGACTGAAGAGGAAGAAGAAGATGGTTGGTGTCCCCTTTTAGAACTGGCTTCTCTCAGGATCTAATAGAGGACTAACTATGTCAGCTTCTGAAAGAGATCTGGTATGTTTAAAAGGTGCTAGCTTGGGAGTGTGGAGTCACCTAGGTGAATGATTTTAACCTTTATAAACCTTTAATCACCTTTAAAGGAAAGAATGAATTCATATCGTTGTGCCAAGGGAAACTTAAAAGAAATTCAAATCCCGGCAATGGCGCCAGTCTAATGTTGTACCTATGAGATAGTAGTAGGTCAGCTACCAATGCCAGAGCATATAAAATAATTGTTTTGGGGTTTTTGGTTTTAGTTTTTGGAAGACCAATGAATGAATAAAAATGTAGAATTAAAATAATTAATCCTTTCGGTTATATTAATATCTTAGCAAAGGGCTGCTATAAAGCTTTACACATTAATATAGATCAAAATAGTGGTGAGAAGAAGATGGAAAATAATATGATTATCAAAGTTTCTAGACTGTAAAACGGAACAATCATAAGTTGGAAAACCTTCTAAACTACGTTCCAAAGGTTCAAGGCAGTATACTTCAGCTTACACAAGACGCTGATGATTTATTGATTAGAGGGGATTAGCTAACTAGACAGTTCATTAATCCATTATCTTAATAGATGATCACTTCAGGAGCTTATAGGAATAAATTGAGACATAATTATTCCTACCTAGATATCTCTATAAGTCATAAGCATATGAAGAAAAACATAATGATTGATAACTGGAAAAACTTATAGGATAACACAAACTATGTAAAACCAAATTTAGAATCCTCTCATTTGTATTAAGGTTCTAGAAAGACTGAGTACATCAAGTGTCTACAAAAGCTTCCTTCAAAGGTGGCTTCCAGGTTCAAAGTAGAATAAACAGTCACAACTTAACAAGCAATGAACTATGAATATTGAACTTCGAACCCATAATATCTCGAGAAGAGAGTTATTTATACAATAATAAACTAAAATATCCTAAAAATGATTGAGATTTATTCTAGGAAAGGAAAAGATCTTCATGCAAGAAGATAGGGATAGCTATTGAACTACTTCTTGCTGTCCCTTTTATTTAGGTTGTGCTAGCTTTGTTGTCTGATATTTTACCCTTTAAACTGCTTGACTGTTTGAATCCTTTACACTTGGTTGATTTCTTCATTTGATCTTTCATCTGATACTCTTTAAACTTTGTGAATATCATTTGACCTTGTTGATTAACCTTTACTGTGTTCCTTTTTTCCTTTACAGTGCAATTCAGGTCTTTACTATGTTTTTCAACAGTAAATACTTTTAAATTTTATGTCACATGGTAAAGTAATCTAATATGATCTTTGTATTTGTCTTCCAACTGTACACAGGCTTTTTCTTTTGTAAGCTTGGAACAGGAGTCTTTACCTGCAAAACACAAAAACTGTTTAAGAAAAACATAGGTGACAGAAGGTCTTCAATGGCTTTATAGAGGTTGAATGGGTATTGGAAGGAGTCCGGAGCGTATCAGAAGGTAAAATGATGGTTTTTTGGTTGCAAAGTCTTATGGAGGCTTCACTGTGTAAAACAGGCAAAACAGACCAAAATGGCATTTTTGTGTTTAGAGGGAAAAAACAAAAACAAAAACAAAAAAACAAAAAAAACAAAAAAAAACAAAAAAAAAAAAAAAACAAAACAAAACAAACAAACAAACAAACAAACTTTTATTTGAATTATGGCGCAAAATGAATGGTGGCTATTTTGTCGTTATGTGGGAGTTGGTTTTGGTTTTCATCGCACTTCTTATAAGGTATGGGTGGTTTTAGGAAGGGTTCACCCGATATGGTTTAAAGCCTGACACGTAGCAAAGGAGGACGGTGAAATACCGCTTTTCGGGTGGGTAATGGTCGTACAGAGAGCCAACCCGAAATCGTTGAGGGCCGTTGGATTTGAATGCATTAGATTGGAAGGTGGTGGAGTTAAGAAGGAGTACGGAGGGGCCAAATGATTAATTATGGTGGTATGGGCTTTATTATGTGTTAAAACTGTGATTAGCGGGGTTAAATGGAGGTTAAGGTTAATTCTTTGTTAAAATCATAAAAACGATTTAACAAAGAAAACCTTTGCAAAAAGGATATGGCGGATTTGAAATTTTATGAATGTGGGCGGATAAATGGCGTCGGGTCCGGGTTCCCGTCACATATCGAAGATCGCATCAGCAAAGGGTTATTGCTTAGCTGGGATTTGCGATGGAGGCGGATGCGAAATGGGAATGAAATATGAAATATATTGCGTCGGGTCCATCGCAATCAAAGATCGCATTGGTAGAGGGTTATTGCTTCGGTTGGGACTTGCAATGAGGGGCGAATGCGATATGGCAATGGATTGTGATATATATTGCATCGGGTTCGGAACCATCACAATTGCATGTCGCAATGCGGGGAGAGTGGATACATGTTTGAAAGGCTTGCGATCTGTCGATGCGATATTTTATTAAATATATAGTTTTTATAATAAAACTAAAGGTTTCGGGGTATTTTATTAAAGGGAGTTAATATATACGGGAAAAGGACTTTTTAGGGGTTTAATACTATAGTTAGTGTTAATATGAAAATATGAGCAGAAAGGGAAAATTTATGCGAAAAAGGGAAAATATACACGAAAAGGGGAAAGGTAGGCGGAAAAGGGAATTACACTAAGTATAATGCCTTTTAATAAGTTATTTGCCTTCATATATATATATATATATATATATATATATATATAGGCTAAACAACTTTTGTGGGTTTTTCGTGTAAAAGGGGATTTAACATGGGTTTTTCACTTTTCCTAGGCAAAAAGGGTTTTGACCTTAGGAAAAGGGGATTTTATGGAAAATGAATGAATATGAATGTATGAAGGTAGGAAGGGGAAATTAGTGAATATAGGGATGAATGGGGATGAATAGGAAGCTAATTAATTGATCTTGTAAACTTTCATTTGCTTTCTGTGATTGCATCATGGACATAGAAACATGATAAATGTACATTTTGTCCAATCAATAATCAAACTTCTGCAACCTTTCTTCTACTTACCCTTTGCTTATCCTATCATTTTTTCTTCACTTAACAGGTGCATTTAAGCTAGCAAACCCTTTTCCTTTATTTTTATTTTTGCAAAAGCAAACTATCTAAATCTACCCTTATAACCTCCAAGGGCTCAGATTAAACTAATGAGCACCTTATTATTCTCTACCTAACTATTGATCTACCAAGATTAAACAGTTTGGCGAGATCTTTATTCTCTAACTATAACATCAAATTTAAATCGTGAAGCAATCAAGATTAAACTATTTGACTGTCATGGGTTGTGGCATTTATGACAAGCTACACACAACCATTATTTTGCAGAAAAATAGTAGTGGCATTTAGACTTTCTCACTTTCAGATTTTATTTCTTTTCTTTTCTTTCTAACCGAACATTTTCTTTTTGTCTTTATTTTTTAGAACATCTAACCTAACATTTTCTTTGATATGGACATCATCATCAAGATATATTTTTTTAAAAACATTTTATTCACTATTGTTATGTCCATATCCTAACTTAAAATTTTTTAAATATTCTATATTATCAAAACCAAAAAAAATGTTACAACAGAAGGATATTTAAGGCAACCAATTGCTTGAAACATGCGATGTGATCGTGATTGTTATGTGCCCCTTCCTTAATATGGAGACTCCAACTCCTTTCGAAATTTAAGTCTTACAATATAGCTTAAATCCTAATGTCTTAGGATATAACTTAAATCCTAATGCAAAAATGATGCAACAATGTAAACTTTGAAATAGGAACTATAAACTCAAAACGGGAACTCTGACCAAAAAATGCCAGAAAAACATCAAAAACAATGCTAAAATCGAAAAGTGTGTATACTGGAACGATGGTTTTTTTTTTAGGGACGATTTTGAACATGTTTTAAAAATGGAAGTGAAAACGAAATTTTCGTGCAAGATACACCTTGAAAACGAAAAAGTGATGATACTGGAACGATGATTTTCTTTTAGGGTCAATTTTTTTTTAGGGTAACTCCACCCACCCGCAATCGAAGACCACCGCTCCTTCCCCACACTCCCCTACCCTATCTGCCCCCTCCCCCCTCTCACCCCATGCGCCCCCCCCCCTCACACCCCTCCCGCACCCGTCCCGACCCTCCCCCAAACCCCCCCCCCCCCAACCCACCGCCTCACGCCCTTGCCACCCTACCCGGCCCTCACCCTACCCACCCTACCCGCCCATCCCCTCACGCCCCCCTTGCCCTACCCGGCCCTCACCCTACTTGCCCACCCCGTCACGCCCTCCCATGCACCCCCTCATGCCCTCCCCACCTTGCATAAAATAGGAGAAGGAAAAAGGCACTTCAATGATTTATTTTAGTAGCTCCCCAACTTCAATGCACCTTCATGGTGATGAGGGTTAACAATTAGTTATTTTCGTGGCACCCACACTCGTATGGTGATGAGATATGTCCAATGGGTTTTGCAATTACTTCCCTTCTATTAAATATGATTTCCATGTTAGAGACTTAATCTTGGAGGATGAGGGCATTGCCAAGCAATAACTCAAACTAAAGAAAAAAGCCTATAAAAAGGAAGGAAAACCCTATTCTTCAATTGAGTTCTCCACTTGATCATAAGACTATTTTTGTAAAGAAAATAGAGCATTGTTTGTGTTAATGGTTTCCACTACAAATCTATGTAATGGTCACTTGTATAATTGATTTTGTTGTTTTAATTTATCCTATGCATAATGTTCTTATAATTATGCAATATTCAACTTTATGTTTCATATACTTCGAATGTGATTATAAATAGGTTTTCGAATGGACGCTAATTATGTTTTTTCAATATTAACATATGATAAATTTGAGACATCTATATCTACACTCTTTAAAGTGATCCTCATTTATATGGATTACATTTTTTTTATGAGCTCAACATGTAACTTATCAAATGTAACGTGAGGGAGAATAGCATTCCATTCCACAACCACTCTAGAAAAACCCAATTAATAAATAGATTACACACCAATAAACATCAACCAACTCTCACTTCCCTCAACAATGATGTAAAAATATATATAGCCTATTAAATGTTTTTACTGACTCTCACTTTCCTCAACAATGATGTAAAAATATATATAAACTATTAAATGTGGACCATTAAAGTGACCTTACGTATGTAAACATGCAACTAAGAACATAATAGATATATATTTTTTTAAATTTTAATTTTAAGATTTTGATGGCCGATTCTAAGAATCGGCCAGCCACCCCGGGTGGGCGGGCGGGCTGCCGGGGTGGCGCGGACTTTTTTCTACTGCCCGTAAGCTTCGCCGGCCGAGAGGAAACCAATCTACTCTCTTAAAAAATAGAAATTCCAGGTTATGCCATTCATAATTAAAGTGGTAAGGATGGACAAGTCAATGAGAGATTGATCTTGTTGTCTGATTCTTTCCCGAATTTCCAACACAATGTCGTTGTGGACATCGTGGTGTAAGGATCCACACTATTCACTATATTCCTGAAGACACTTAATCACTGACCTAAATACTAAATTAACTCTGCTATATTGATTTTAAATATTTCAAAAAATTAATGTACAGGTACAGTCAAATGATATTTTACAAATTCCCACATCTGCATGCAAAACTAGAATAACGTTAAAGATAATTTTCTATTCTTAAAACTGATTTCTATGTTTTCACATTTTATCCAATGGTATATGCCACATTTCTCAATTTAAAAATATCTACTATCTGCATCTGACATAAGGGCAGTCTTTACGATTGATCTTCATTGCCAGCGTTAGATGCCACATTTCTCAATATACAGGGGTGGCGCAGACTTTCTTCTACTGCCCGTAAGCTTCACCGGGGCCGGGAGGAAACCGATCTTCTCTCTTAAAAAACAGAAATTCCAGGTAATTCCATTCATAATTAATAGCGTCCACCAACATTTTAAAGTGGTAAGGATGGACAAGTCAACGATAGATTGATCTTGTTGTCTGATTCTTTCCTGGATTTCCAACGCAATGTCGTTGTGGACATCGTGGTGTAAGGATCCACACTATTCACTATGCCTGAAGACACTTAATCGTTGACCAAAATACTAAATTAACTCTGCTATATTGATTTTAAATATTTCAAAAAATTAATGTACAAGAATAGTCAAACGATATTTTACAAATTCCCACATCTGCATGCGAAACCAGAATAACGTTAAAGATAATTTTCTATTCTTAAAACTAATTTCTATGTTTTCACATTTTATCCAATGGTATCTGCCACATTTCTCAATATAAAAATATCTACTATCTGTGTCTGACATAAGGGCAGTCTTTACAGTTAATCTTCATTGCCAGCATTAGATGCCACATTTCTCAATATACAGGGAAGGAAATCACAAGAGTTGAAGATTTTATATCTGTTTTATGCAAGCTACCTAGAGGATCATGTGTTCCGCTGGAATTTGTGACACACGAAGATGGTCATCCAAGTACTTCTGCTCTTGTCACTATTGACAGGCATGAATGGTATTCAGAGCCTCAACTCTACACTCGTGATGATCTGAGTGGATTCTGGAAAAAAAGGCATGCCTCGTCAATTACATCTCTTTCCATTGTTCATGATGAGAAAGATACAACGGCCCAATCACAGGTATCATCAGGCACAAAATTTGTTAGTGTGGAGAATGATTCATCAAAAGTCTTGGAAAATACTTTGGCCTTAGTTGATCGCTGATTTTGAGAATCGGCCAGCCACCCTGGGCGGGCGGGCGGGCCGCCGTGATGGCATGGGGTGGGTGGCACCACCCACCCCGCGCCACCCTGGTGGCGCAACTACCCGCATGGGGTGGTTGGACGATTCTTAGAATCGGCCATCAACTAAGAGCAGAGTATTTTCCAAGACTTTTGATTAATCATTCTCCACACTAACAAATTTTGTGCCTGATGATACCTGTGATTCCAAAGTCAATTCTGATTGTGATGGAGTGGTTTTATCTTTACAAATTCTGTGCCGAATTCTCTGCCTTGAATCACAGTGCAGCCCATCCGTAAGGAAACAGTGGCACCATGTTACAAAGCGCAGGATTTACCAAGTTGTATTTCTTTGGATCTTTTAGGGGATCAAATGTGCCGTTGCCATAGCCGAGGATCCAAAAATCATTACCATGCAGGTGCCATGGATGGATCTTAGAGTTATTTGCAGTCAGTCTATTTGTATTCTAGAGAATCACATCTACCATAGAGTTCAGCTCGAATACATACACACCATTCCCTTCTAGCCATTCGAGAAAACACAACTCCATTAATCTTCTCTGGACCTCTGGGGCAAGAACCATCAAAATAATAAATAACAAATTGTTTATTTTGCATATACACATCCGCCATCCAAATTTTAACAATCTCTTAATTAAAATTCAAATCATTCTCTTTCTCAGGTAAACCATTTCTACTCTGCCCAAATATGAACCAAGGCAAAAGAAATACCTACCCTGAAAATAAACCTACAAGCAAAAACTATCTGTCGAAGGATTAATATAGGTGGATAGAAGGTGGCAACCTCTACCATTAGTTAGAAAAATATGTTTTCATAACTCAATTGGCCATGACAATCAAATGAGTCAGTTTTTATAGACCTAGCAATTATGGGGACTTTTGGATAGAAGATCAAAATTGATCATTTCTGGATATGATTTTAAATGGGCTCGTTAGATTATTAAATTTCTATTTTTGATTGTGCAATACATTTTTGAAATAGAAGTTAAAACTTTTGAATTGATGACTTATTAAATACTATGGTTCTGTTTGGACATTCAAAGCTAGGAAAAGATTTTCATAGGGTTCATGATGAACACATATTTATGAAAAGGAACGTAGTAGAGTTGGTCATCAATTAAATAAAATGGAATTCAAAAAGGTATACCCCACAAGATTTGCTTGTTGAAAAAGAAAAAAAATTATGTTTAGAAGTGCAAATGGATTTATGGCTAAAAGAATTTACCAAGTCTCTCAATATTTGTGGCTATTTATGGCTAACTAGCGATTTATCAGAAGAACTAGCGGAATTTATGCTAAAAAAAACCATGAACAAAAATAACTAAGACCAACTTTGCATTTGAACTAGCTGAATTTGTAGTAAAAACAACTAGGACCAATTCTACATTTGCATTACAAACACTTGTTCAAAAATTCATCCAGAGGCACAAGCACAGAAGTGAGATGTGCCTAACATAGCATAGATGGAATAGTAACACCAGTCCGAGCATTTAAACATTACAAAATTCTTAAAAGAGATGTATGTGAAGTCAAATCCTGAACCACTACCCTTGCTGAGTGGTGAAGCACATGCGCAGGCGAAGTGTGGGTGCCCCCCATCCAGAGAGACAGTGGGAAAACACACACACTAGAGCGCATGATCTACAGACGATTTTCCTCCGCTTTACCACAAAGCAAGGAATTTCACAAAGCATCACCTATGGTGCATTCTTAACTTCCCCGTAGCTTCTTCTACACTACAAATTCTGTCTGACAAATTCTGTGCCGGATTCTCTTCCTTGAACCGCAGTGCAGCCCATTCGTAAGGAAACAGTGGCACCATGTTACGAAGCGCAGGATTTATCAAGTTGTATTTCTTTGGATATTTTAGGGGATCAAATGCGTCGTCGCCGTAGCCAAGGATCCATAAATCATGACTGTGCAGGTGCCATGGATGGATCTCAGAGTTATTTGCAGTCAGTGTGTTTGCATTCTGGAGAATCACATCTACCACAGAGTTTAGCTCAAATACGTACACACCATTCCCTTCTACTCATTCGAGAAAACACAACTCCATTAATCTTCTCCAGACCATTCCCTTCTACAGAGAATCTGGCACAGAATTTGTAAAGAAAAAACCACTCCATCACAATTAGAATTAACTTTGGAATCACAGGTATCATCAGGCACAGAATTTGTTAGTGTGGCGAATGATTCATCAAAAGTCTTGGAAAATACTCTGCCCTTGGTTGATGACCGATTCTGAGAATCGGCCAGCCACCTCGGGCAGGCGGGCGGGCCATCGGGGTGGCGCGGGGTGGGCGACGCCACCCACCCCACGCCACCCTGGCGGCCCGCCCGCCCGCTCGGGGTGGCTAGCCGATTCTCAGAATCGGCCATCAACCAAGGGCGGAGTATTTTCCAAGACTTTTGATGAATCAGTCTCCACACTAACAAATTCTGTGCCTAATGATATCTGTGATTCCAAAGTTAATTCTGATTGTGATGGAGTGGTTTTTCTTTACAAATTCTGTGCTGGATTCTCTGTCTTGAACCATAGTGCAACTCATCCGTAAGGAAACAGCGGCACCGTGTTACGAAGCATAGGATTTACCAAGTTTTATTTCTTTGGATCTTTTAGGGGATCAAATGCGTCGTTGTTTTAGCCGAGGATCTAGAAATCATGACCGTGCAGGTGCCATGGATGGATCTCAGAGTTATTTGCAGTCAGTGTGTTTGCATTCTAGAGAATCACATCTACCACAAAGTTCAGTTCGAATACGTACACACCATTCCCTTCTACCCATTCGAGAAAACACAACCCCATTAATCTTCTCCGGACCTCTGGGGCAAGAACCATCAAAATAATAAATAACAAATTGTTTATTTTGCATATACACATCTGCTATTCAAATTTTAACAATCTCTTAATTAAAAGTCAAATAATTCTCTTTCTTAGGTAAACCATTTCTACTCTGCCCAAGTATGAACCAAGGCAAAAGCAATATCTACCCTAAAAATAAACCTGCAAGAAAAAACAGTTCGTCGAAGGATTAATATAGGTGGATAGAAGGTGGATAGAAGGTGGCAACGTCTACCATTAGTTAGAAAAATCTGTTTTCACAACTCAGTGGCCATGACAATCAAATGAGTCGGTTTTTATAGACCTAGCAATTATGGGGACTTTTGGATAGAAGATGCAAATTGACCATTTCTGGATATGATTTCAAATGGGCTCGTCGGATTATTAAATTTCTATTTTTGATTGTGCGATACATTTCTGAAATAGTAGTTAAAACTTTTGAATTGATGACTTGTTAAATACTGTGGTTCTGTTTGGACATTCAAAGCCAGGAAAAGCTTTTCATAGGGTTCATGATGAACACATCTTTATGAAAAGGAACATAGTAGAGTTGGTCATCAATTAAATAAAATGGAATTTGAAAGGGTATGCCCCGCAAGATTTGCTTGTTGAAAAAGAAAAAAATTATGTTCAAAAGTGCAAATGGATTTATGGCTAAAAGAATTTACCAAGTCTCTCAATATTTGTGGCTATTTATGGCTAACTAGAAATTTATCAGAAGAGCCTGTAGGATTTATGCTAAAAAAAACCATGAAAAAAAAATAACTAAGACCAACTTTGCATTTGAACTAGCTGAATTTGTAGTAAAAACAACTAGGACCGATTCTACATTTGCATTACAAACACTTGTTCAAAAATTCATCCAGAGGCACAAGCACAGAAGCGAGATGTGCGTAACATAGCATAGATGGAATAGTAACCTTAAATAATTATATTTGGTTCCCTCTTTTAAATCTTAAAATTTAAATTTAAATAAATATGTATCTATTATGTTCCTAGTTGCATGTTTACATACGTAAGGTCACTTTAATGGTCCACATTTAATAGTTTATATATATTTTTACATCATTACTGATGAAAGTGAGAGTCAGTAAACACATTTAATATTTTTACATCATTGCTGAGGAAAGTGAGAGTTGGTTGATGTTTATTGGTGTGTAATCTATTTATTAATTGGCTTTAGTTAGAGTGATTGTGGAATGGAATGCTATTCTCCCTCAAGTTGTATTTGATAAGTGACATGTTGAGCTCATAAAAAGAAATGTAATCCATATAAATGAGGATCACTTTAAAGAATGTAGATATAGATGTCTCAAATTTATCATATGTTAATATTGAAAAAACAGAATTAGTGTCCATTCCAAAACCTATTTATAATCACATTCAAAGTATATGAAACATAAAGTTGAATATTGCATAATTATAAGTACCTTATGCATAGGATAAATTAAAACAACAAAATCAATTATACAAGTAACCATTACATAGACTTTAGTGGAAACCATCAACACAAACAATGCTCTGTTTTCTTTACAAAAATAGTCTCATGATCAAGTGGAGCACTCAATTGAAGATTAGGGTTTTCATTCCTTTTTATAGGCTTTTTTCTTTAGTTTGAGTTACTGCTTGGCAATTCCCTCATCCTCCAGGATTAAGTCTCTAACATGGAAATCATATTTAATAGAAGGGAATTAATTACACAACCCATTGGCCATATCTCATCACCATATGAGTGTGGGTGCCAAGAAAATAACCAATTGTTAACCCTCATCACCATGAAGGTGCATTGAAGTTGGGGAGCTACTAAAATACAACATTGAAGTGCCTTTTTCCTTCTCCTATTTTATGCAAGGTGGGGAGGGCGTGAGGGGGTGGGCGGGTAGGGCAGGTAGGGTGAAGGCCGGGTAGGGCGAGGGGGGTGGGAGGTGGTGGGAGGGTAGGTCAAGTAGGGTGAGGGTTGGGCAGGGTGAGGGGGCGGGTGGCGCGGGTTGGGGGAGGGTGAGGACGGGTGGGGGAGGGGCGTGAGGGGGAGGGGGTGCATGGGGTGAGGGATGGGGTGAGGGGAAGGAGGGGTGGTGAGAGGGGGGATGGGGCAGGTAGGGTAGGGGAGGGGGCAGGTATGGTGGGGAGTGGGGGGGGGGAGCGGGTGGCGAAGGGGGAAGGAGGCGGGTGAGGAGGGGCACGAGGGGTGAGGGGTGGGTGGGCAGTGAGGGGAAGGAGGGGGGTGAGAGGGGGGAGGGGGGTGGGTAGGGTGGTGAGTTGGGGGAGGGGAGTGTGTGGCCGGCCAATTTCGGGTGGGGAGAGGAGAGAGTGGGCGGGTGGGATGAGGGGAGGGGAGGCCTTGAGGGGGTGGGGAGGTGGAGGGAGGGGAGTGTGGGGGCAGGGGATGGGTTGGGGGAGTGTGGGGGTGTAGGCGTTGTGTGAGGGAGGGGTGGTAGGTAGGCTGGGAGGGGGTTGTTATGCGTTCAATGTTTGTAATATGTGATTTTTGCATTAATTTTTAAGTTAATCATTATTTTTTGAAAAAAAAGTGATTATTATTATTTTTTTGACATGAAATTCCTTAAAAAAAACTATTATTTAACTATTTTTAGTTAAAATTTTCGTATAAAAATTGTGATTTTCGCATGTCAATTGTAGCAAAAAATTATCAAAACGTGTAGTTTTTTAGTTATATTTATGTTAAAAATGGCTATTTTTATGTCCATTGTTAAAAAAATATTGTTTTTTAGAAACAATTATTTCTTGTGGATTGAAAAATTAGTTAACGATGTATAAATATGTAGAATATCGAAAATTCAAAATATCGACCTTCTTCTTTATATATGCAAAACAATAAAAACCTCACTACAAAAAAAATAAAATTAAAATAAAAACAAGAAAATATGAAGAAAAAGAACACTTCAAAAATTATTAAATTTACAAAATAATTATTTACATTTCATACATTAGAAAATAAAAAATAAAAATAAAAATAAAAAATAAAAAGCCTTTTAAAAAAAGGGCCTGGTGTAGAATTACCACGTTTTTAAATCAACATAAAAAACACTACCATTCTAAAACGCAATGTACATAAAAAAATTTATAGTGCCAAAAACTATGCTCTAAAAAACATGTGTGTTCTGCATCACCCTTTTTCAAAATCGGGTCACTTTTTTGGTATCTCTACAAAACGGGTAACAGTATGAGTTCCTGTTTCAAAGTTTACATTGTTATGCAAACGAAATTAGTAAATTACAGATGCTCTATTAGTGGAGGAGACTTAAGAACCTATGGGAAACAATGCAGAGTATCAACAGTTACTTGCAGTAAGTCAATTGGCCTAAATTATTACAAATCCCTTTTTCTAGTATGAATTACTATGAATGCATATTTTGGCCCTGCTAAGCTATTGCTAAAGCATTCTACATTGAAGATAAGATAATACTGACAACATACGGCTAATATAAGCACAATTAGAAAGATTAGCCAAATCTGGACTTCTTTAATGAAAATAGAGCACTTTTGCCATTTTAAGTCATCGACACTAGGAAAAATAAATAACCTTCTTATTGTGCATCAGCTCCAGCATCTAGCTTTCCTTCTTAGAAGCATCCACGCCTAGCCACTTGAACTCTGACAGACAAAAAAGCAACAAATATTGCATGACTTTTGCAGTGTTCCCTAATTACTCAAGATGCCTTTTTCAGCTTTAATTTTATGATAAATGAGCACACCCTTAATTTTTACGATAAATGTGCACACGATTCCTTCCATTTCCACGATGAATGTTATAATGGAGAATCTTTCACATAGAATTTGCACAGAAAGTCCCAGATGCAGTCAGGGGAAAAACAAACAATATAAACACTTTAATTGCATTCTTCGAATAATTTTCTAATTATTAGACTGTTTGCTAATTATTAGACTGTTTAGAGTCTTTTCTATTAAATAAAACCTGAGACTATCATGATTTATGGAGGCAGATGCTATACACTGCATATTTTGCTAATTTTCCTGCATTTAAAGTTTTTCTTTTGAAAACTCCTGGAATATTGTATAACTCAATTTACGTTGGCAAAGGCTAAACATTTTACATTTATACTCCGCATATTTTGCTAATTGGCTGTAAGAAGACAGTGTACATAATCGTGTTATTCAATTGGCTCTTGGTTACTCAAGACCTGAAGGTATATGTGGCTCCTGAGAATTCTTATAAATGAAATTGAGAAAAACACAATGTAAGGTTAATTACCCAAATTGGTTGTAAGAAGACAGTGTACACAATAGTGTTATTCAATTGGCTCTTGGTTACTCAAGACCTGAAGCTATATGTGGCTCCTGAGAATGCTTATAAATGAAAGAGAGAAAAACACAATGTAAGGTTAATTACCCAAACATCAGTGGATGCCAAGCTCCAGGTAGTCAGAATTTGCCTCTTCAAAATCAATTGAAATATTTTCTCTATTTGGAAAGAGCAGAAATGTTTAATCTGAGACAAATGAATGCATACCTGCAAGGTTTGTAGAGGGAGACTGATTCAGCCATTTTTGGTGTATGCTTGCGGTAGAAGAGGGAAACTTTGCAGTGGTGGGAATGTTGGATGTTGGATGTTGTAGGTGGTGCCCATGTTGTGCTGAGCATCAATGGGAAACAATGTTGGATGCTAGATGTTGTAGGTGGTGCCCATGCTGCGCTAAGAATCAACAAGAAAATTTTTTATGAGTTTTTATGATGCCTGCACACATTGACTTGAAAAAAAACTTAGCTGGGAAACCTAACCAACCGACCTTTCTAGACCACCTACGCATGACTTCTTACTGGTCCCCAATTTGAAGGTATACTCCAGTGAATGAAAAGGAACCGCTTAAATGCAAAGGATCTGCTTAAACACAGAAACCAAGCGAGCGAAGCTATCAAACTGGAATAAATTATGCTAGCTTCCCTTCTGCAAAATCTTACCTTTCGTATTGTTTGCAGCATAAGATTTTATTTGAGTTTTTTTAGCCTACCCATCTTAGTTATACCAAAAAATCAAGGTACACGTGGAAGGAGAAGTCTCCAACATTTGGCATGAATAGCATGCGGCACCAGTGCTAAAAAAGACATTGGATATAAAAAAACTTTGTGCAAGTGAATATAACCTGGACTTTGGATAAAATATAGATTGTCACAACATTTTCATTGCATAAGATAAGCCTGCAATAAGAGGTCCATTTTTTCTAAGCCTAAAACTACCGAAAACTTTCGTTAATATTTCGATGAATGAAAATAACCATATAAAAGTTTGGATAAATGGTGATTAAGCCAAAAAAAAATTCAGTCAATGACTCAATTAATTGCGAGTCAATGATCTACCGATCGCTATAGTCCTGCTGAAGGTAGGGACTAATAACTCTTTATTACTATATAGTAAACTATAAAAATTATAATAAAATATTTTAGATTATTTTCATAGATTTTGGTTTACAAAATTTTTGGTTATTAATGACAATAAAAACATAGAGATTGGTTGCTTCATCTTAATTGATGTCTAAGTGAGGGGAGTTTTTCTTTTCAATATTCATTATATTAATGACTCATGAGTTAATGCATTGTTTCTTTTTCTTGTGCTTTAGTATGAGTGGAAATTGTAGAGCCTTTATTGTTCAAGGCTATAAAGAGGGAGTTTTTATTTGAATTAAGAATAAGAGTTTTTGATTTGTTGTATTCAATCTTGAGAATATCTATCTTTCGCTTTTGTTCCGCCAGCATTTTCAATAATGATGCTTGTTGAGTGATACCATGGTGTTCATTTTTGTGCAAGGCTTAGTGGTAGTTAGAATTAGTGATGTTCTATTAGAGTGTATAGAGTCTTCATGTCTCCTCCAGACTTTTTATTTCCGTTATTTCCCCTTGCTCCATAATTGCAACCACAATATCAAACTAAAATGATAAACAGATAGGAATAAAGATTCCAATAAAAAACTTAGAGTTGCTAACTTACACCAGATTGGTAAGTCTAGATCTAGAGTAGAGCAAAGAATTATTCCCAATGCTTGGAGACTTCATTGAAATAATAGATAAATTACACCCATTTTTTCTCACACTCTACTCCATAATGCCTCTATATAAGCAAGTATGAGGATATAATAAAATACGGAGGGCCGACTTCTTCTAAAAGAAACTCCTTATCTAAACCAACACCAAACCCTTGGCAACAAAGTGGTGATCTAGGTGGCTCCAGAAAGACACACGGGACGATAAGAGTTTATGAACGCTCAAAAATCAATTTGTTCAGAATGATGTTTGCCTAGGACTAGAGCGTAGATCTCATCGTCCTGATTGTGGAGGTGCAAACGACACTTCAATCCAAGTCCAGATGATGAAGTTATCGCGAAAAGAGTTCGCCTCTATTCCATTGAAAATGAGGCATTTTCTCCTAAAAATGGACTTAAAGGCTTTAAAAGGCAAATCGCACGGAGAAGGCAATAGGCGGACTTAAGGTAGGTGGACGGGAACCCTCGATTAGTGATCTTCGATTAATCGAAGTCGGGGGCATGCTAGTTTCAATATCGGGCCTTTAGAACCAGCGCTATGCGATTGCCGATATTGGCATCCGTGGATGCCAAAGGCAAGACCCCGGACCGTAGCGATTGCTATATGCAATAATGATCAGTGATGGCGATCTCAGCCACCAGATCATAGATAGATCAACAGCCAGGATTAAATCGGTGGTCGAGAGACTGACAATCCCAGATACCAAGGCACGATGCGATAGTGACATGCGATGCAATCTGGACCGTCCGATCAGGGAACAAATCAATGGTCCAGATATAATCAGCATATCAGTTATTGGCAGATCGGCATATCGGCGATCTGCAATCGGCGTATCCCCCGATATACAAGGCCATTGACATCAGGGATATGTGATTGTGATCAACACGGACCCGATAGGCAAATAGACCTGATTTCATGAAATTTGAAGTCCGGGGTTTTCAGTTTTTAGTGTTTCCACGTGTATTTCTGTTTTAACATAAAAAAGACTATTCCGAGGTTTTTGTTTTGCCCGCCAATCCTTCTATGCAAATGACTTGTATTATAAAAAAAACAGGTCCCATTTTAAGCGGCCTTTGTCATAAAAACGTGTTATAAAACACGATGGATGCAGAGAGCCGAGGCTAGAGAGGGTGCCAAAGAGCCTGCATGCTAGAGTGCCCGAGAGCCTAAAGTGCCACAGAGCCAATGAGGAGGCTGTGCCCAATGGAGAGCCACAGCACGAGAGGGCCAGATAGCTAGAGATAGATAGACAGTGCCGCGGGTTTACTCAGAGAAGCTTGAAAGCCCGAGCGCTTGAAAGCCAGAGCACCGAGAGCTGCAGAACCACACAGCTTAATTGAGGTAGCGCGAGAAGGTGAGGGAAAGAACCAGAGGGTCAGGCAGAGCCACATACTTGTAGTGACATATCCAGAGCACTACAAAGCCAGATAGCCAGAGAGCTACATTGCAGCGAGTCCAAAGCAGTCTTCTTCTTACAATTGATGCTGTGAGATCGATGTTTCAGCAAGCTTCAGCACTTTGACAGCTCTGTTTTAGATGCCCCTAAGTACTGATTGTGATAAGCGAGAAAACTATCGATGCAAGGGGAGCCAAAGCCCAGATCAATAATGGGCCCTACCCATGCATTGACAATGTGAACAACATATTCACAGTGGATTGATTGCTAAGGATACAAACATTCGCTTCTTCATTTGACCATTTGGTGTGAGGTATATGATTATTGTTCATGTTCTTCTTCTTTAGACATTATGATGCATGGATCCTTTATTGATATTGATGCAAGATCTTGTTTATTACATGTTATCATGATTCCTTGCTTGATTTGATGCGGAATCTTCTATGTGACGTACTTGTTGTCATAACTCTTCATGTTATGCTTTGAGATCCCTTGTTGTATGTTGCTAGGATAGTCTTGTTGTCATCATGCATGTTTTGTTTTGACATCCCTTTTGTGCCATATTGGTGGGATGCTCATCATGCATGTTTGTATGTCATACTGATAGGAATCTTTTGATAGAGAGTTCAAGTTGTGGAACATCTCTTAGAGAAACTCCTACGTGAGGGCATTTTTCCTTGTATGATCGAGACATCATCTCTTGTGTACATCGCCTTTATTTATAGCACTTAATGCAGCGGCCTACACCATCTTGACACGGGGCCCGAAGACGTAGTCCCTCCTGGACAAACTCCATTATCAATGCTTATGTTTTCATGTGTTGATGATTGTTATGTTCCTCTTCTTTTCCACATGCAGATGCATTCATTAATGTTCTTTTAAAATACAATTTAACACATCACAAAAGTAAAAGGTCTTGGAAGGGTCCTTCTTCACACCCAGACCTGGATCAAGTGGTATTAGGGCAATCTTTGCATTGATGTGAATTGCAATGTGAACAATGATAGAGAATGAAAAAACGATGTACGAGACCATGGTCAACATTTCCAAGAAAGTGGAAATCATGTATGAAACTCTACAGAAAGAGACAGAGGAAAAGGAGCGATTGCAGCTTCAGTTGCAAGCCACAGAGGAGGCCATGGAAGAACTGAAGCAAAACAAACATAATCTTCAAACACATAATGATGAATTGAAGAAGCATCTACATGAAGAGAAAGAGGAGAAACAAAGGTTGCTATGACAGCTACAAGCAAAGGACGAGGCCTTGGAAAAGTTACAGTGTGACCCATGCGAGGTAAAAATTATTTCTCCATCTTCATGTATGTTTCCTGATAATGATTTCATTGTTTTCGAAAATCATACCACAGGAATTGGCTCCAAACTGTTAAAGAGAATGGGGTATGAAGGAAAAGGCTTGGGCGTTAATGGCCAAGGCATTGTCAACCCCATCAAAGTGGAGGAATTACCATGTCGAACAGGACTTTGGTATGTCAGAAAGGAATTTGGGGAATGCACCACGATAGTTAGCGAACCACCAACGACAGAAGATGAGCAGCCCTCATAAGTTCTTTCCAAATCTAAAAAGGAGGTAAAATATGTTGATTTCCTTTCGGTTTCATCTTCTCATAGTATGATGTCTGTTGGAGATTTGGAGATCCCAATTACAGGGACATATATGAGGCTCCTTACAAAGACGAGGCACGAGGAGAAAGAACTTGGTGCTAATAACCAAGGCATAACTCAACATTTGGAGTTTGTGCATGAACATCCATTTGTAGGCTCGAGATACACTAAAGGATAATGCTCGAAGGTGTTAGATTCATCTGAGACATCGTTGAGGAAAGAGAATGATGGGAAAACATCCCCATCATCCCACGGTAGTACCCATTGCAGGGAGAGAGCTAAGGCAAGCTCTCATCACCATACTAACATTAGAGACGGCAAAGGAAGGTATAATCACTTTCGATCTTCAAATGTTCATTTTGATTATGATCATGTTGTTAATCATGAATGAAGATCAAGGCATCTAAAAACATGTACCTTTTGTGTTTTACCTAACCATAGCTTTTCTAAGTGTTGGAAAAGAATGGCAGCACTCATAAGACATGAAAGACCCTTCCAACAGCATGAAAGGAAACAGGTTAAGCAGATATGGAGGAAGAAAGTCTACTACAATCATTGCAACAGAAATGGCCATCAAAGAGCCACTTGTTGGAGGCTCCATCTAGAGCAGCGCCTTAAAGACAAAGCATCGGTGCATGAAGCAGGTAAAGCAGTTGTTCGACAAGCAAATCCACCTTAAGGAGGTGACCCATTCACCATGATAAGTGAAAAATGGTTTCTAGACATGTTGTCATTTCATGGTCATTCTTTTGTAAATCACCTGTTTCATTTTAAAATGTAAACATGATGATGTGTTTCCATCACTTGGTTAGCAAAAATGATGTTTGGTCATGTTTTGAGTCGTATTTTTACACTCTAAAAGTGATGTTATGTTTCCATCACTTGCCGACACAATAGTGTTTGGCCTTATGTATGTAACCATGTGTTTCAGTGATGATGTGTTTCCCATCACTTTTTGAAGCAACAATGATATGTTGGCCTTGTTGTCATAGCTAGGATATTACATCCATCTTGTTGTAAACTTGACCCCGAGTATGAGTTATAAACTCGTGGCAAGTATGGGATGTTTGGGTCATTAGTTGGTCATGTCATTCAAGCATGTAATTTTCAAAACAATGTACTACAAGTTGCAGAGGTAGTAGGTGTCAGCTCATCGCTTAAGGCTCCAAAGAACAAGGTGAAGGAGATGGAAGTGAGACCTTTTCAGGACGCTTGTGATGCAATCAGGGTACAAAGGAGGATTGATCCAGGTGGCTCTAGAAAGACACACAGGATGAAGAGGGTTTATGAACACTCGAAAATCAAGCTGTTCATAATGATGTCTGCCTAGGACCAGAGCATAGATCTCATCGTCCTGATCATGGAGGTGCGAATGAAACTTCAATCCGAGTCTGGATGATGAAGTTATCACGAAAAGAGTTCACCTTTATTCCTTTGAAAATGAGGCAGTTTCTCCTAAAAATCAACTTAAATCCTTTAAAAGGCAAATCACAATCAGAGAAGGCAAGAGGCAGACTTAAGTCGGGCAGATGGGAATCCCCGATCAGCAATCTCTAATTAATCGGAGTCGGTGGCATGCTAGTTGCGATATCGGGCCTTTAGAACCAACGATATGCGATTGCTGATATCAGTGTCGGCGATCGGTGTCAACAGATGCCAAAGCCAAGACCCCGAGCCATAGTGATTGCAATATGCGATAGTGATCAACGACACATGATATCAACTGTCAGATCAAAGACAAATCAACGGCCAGGATTAAATCAGCGGTCGGGAGATCGGCGATCCCAGATACCAAGGGGCGATGCGATAGCAACATGCGATGCAATCTGGACCTCCGATCAGGGAACAGATCAATGGTCTAGATCTAATCGACATATCGGTGATCGACAAATCGGCATATCGACGACTGGAAATCGGCAATCCCCCGATATACAGGGCCATTGACATCAGCGATATGTGATTGCGATCAGCGCTGACCCGATAGGAAAATAGACCTGATTTCATGAAATTTGATGTCCGGGGTTTTTAGTTTTTATTGTTTCTGCTTGTACTTCTATTTTAACAGAAAAAAGACTATTTCGAGTTTTTTTTTGCACCCACCGATCCTTTTATGCAAACGGCTTCTATTATAAACAAAACAAATCTCGTTTTAAGTGGCCTTTGTCATAAAAACATGTTATAAAACATGATGGATGCAAAGAGTCGAGGCTAGAGAGGGTGCCAGAGAGCCTGCATGCTAGAGTGCCCAAGAGCCTGAAGTGCCAGAGATCCAATGAGGAGGCTACGCCCGATGGAGAGCCACAGCACGAGAGGGCCAGATAGCCAGAGATAGCTAGATAGTGTCATTGGTTTACTCAGAGAAGTTTGAAAGCCCAAGCGCTTGAAAGCCAAAGCACCGAGAGCCATAGAGCCACAGAGCTTGATCAAGGCAACACGATAAGGTGAGGCAAAGAACTAGATGGTCAGGCAAAGCCGCAGACTTGCAACGACATAGCCAGAGTGCTACAAAGCTAGATAGCTAGAGAGCTACATTGCAATGAGTCCAGATCATTCTTCTTCTTACAATCGATGCTGTGAGATCGATGTTTCAGCAAGCTTCAACACTTTAACAGCTCTGTTTCAGATGCCCCTGATTACTGATTGTGATAAGCAAGCAAAATATCGATGCAAGTGAAGCCAAAGTCCAGATCGGTAATGGGCCCTACCCGCACCTCGACAATGTGAGCAACATATTCATGGTGGATTGTTTGCTAAGGATACGAACATCCGCTTGTTCATTTGACCATTTGGTGTGAGGTATATGATTATTTTTCATGTAATTCTTCTTTATAAATTATGTTGCATGGATCCTTGATTGATATTGATGCAAGATCTTGTTTATTACATGTTGTCATGATTCCTTGTTTGATCTGCTGTGGAATCTTCTATGTGACGTACTTGTTGTCATAACTCTTCATGTTATGCTTTGAGATCCCTTGTTGGGATACTGTTTTTGTTGTCATGCATGTTTTGTTTTGACATCCATTTTGTGCCATGTTAGCGGGATGCTCATCATGCATGTTTTTGTGTCATACTGATAGGAGTCTTTTGATAGAGAGTTCAAGTTGTGGAACATCTCTTAGAGCCACTCCTATGTGAGGGAATTTTTCCTTGTATGATCGAGACATCATCTCTTGTGTACATCACCTTTATTGGCAACACTTAATGCAGCGGCCTACACCATCTTGACACCGGGGCCCGAAGACGTAGTCCCTCCTAGACGAACTCCATTATCAACGCTTATGTTTTCATGTGTTGATGATTGTTATGTTCATCTTCTTTTCTGAATGCAGATGTATTCATTAATGTTCTTTTAAAATGAAATTTAACACATCACGAAAGTAAAAGATCTTGGAAGGGTCCTTCTTGACACCCAGACCTGGATCAATTGGATTTAGAATGGTTACTTCCAAGATAATGTTGAAAAATGCAACAAGAAATTCTCAATTTGATTTTGCCTTGATTACATTGAGAAAATTCGAATTTCCACATTAGCAGACAACTTGGATGATGTTAACTTCTGTCACATGGCTTGTGTCACCCAATTTACTTAGTAAATTCAAGTTGGAGGAGTTAGAGTCCAGTTCAGCATGTGTGATACCTAATTAGTAGCATTCAAGGTCAGTTACCTTAGGTTGTTTTTAATTAAACTAGTTCCAATTGTTGGAGGAACTAGTGGAAGTTCAGTTGTGCAGTGGGACTTCAGTCAAACTTAATGATCATCCAGTTAACTGATCAATCGGCCCAAAATAGCTAGTGCATGCAAAGGATTTGAGTTCCCTGGGCTTGGTAGAGATTCTAAGGCATGTAACATCAATTGTAGATTAGTCTTGAGTTTACAAGTGTTGCATGCACTCAGATGATCGGCCTAAAGGAATTACACAATCAATTTGAGGAATTTCCTAAATAAGGGGCCTAATTTCTCAAGGAATGACACAAGGAAATAGGATCCCAAGAAACACAATATTTGACTAAGTCTGGGTCAGATCCTTTCAATGAGCAGAGAGATAGATTATGCACTTGTAGGTTGTTTTCAGTTGAGCAAAGAAATTGTTAAACATAGCTATTCTTCTAATTTAACGCAAGCAGGCATTATGGTTTTTAGTAGTTTGCTTTCCCCTCGGAAAATATTTTTTACATGTGTGTTATTTCTTATTGCATGTATAAATTTTTTGTTGTAAATTGTGAATTACTTTCCACGAAGCAATAGAGTATGTTTGTGTCTTGTGATTTTGATTAAAACTTCATGAGAAATTGCAAATCTAAATTGTAATTTCTACATGGTATTAGAGCAGGATTTACATTAGAGAAGGAATTTGAAGTTGTTCTCAGGAGGTTCAATTTCAAAGCTCAGTGTAGCAAGATTTCTTCAGAGATGAGAAGATGGCCTTCAATGGACTAAGGCTGGAGTATGCCTTGGAAGACACCTCTAATTTTGTTGCATGGAAGGATCGCATAGAGGCGATATTGGATGACAATGGGTTGCTACAATACATCAAGTAAGATGTTGCAAAACAACAAACATTTGATGTCTGTGGAGCGATAAAAAGGTGTCTTGTGAACTCCTAATTACCTCACATTAATTGTCAACCCAGGGACGACTTTTTATTTCAAGAGTGTACTCTGTCTGAGGCGGCTATTTACTTAAGAGTAATGTTTCGCAGTATAGTGCTTAAAACCCAAAAGTAAATGAATGCTTGAAAAAGAAATCTAATTGTAACAGCAAGAAACTGAAAATGTCTTAAACTAAATCATTCATTCAAACAACCATCAATCGAGGATAATAACTCAGTCCTCTAGAAATTGATGAAGGAAAAAGGAATTAGAGTATGGATCATGGATCTGGGAGCATAATAGCGTCTGCTGTGTCTCACGACAGCCTTGATCCTCCTCTCACACCAAAGCAATAAATGCAAGAAAAAGGAAATGGCAAAAAAACAGAATGGAATGGCAATTCAGAAATGGAACAGCAGTAAAAAGGAACGGTAGGAAAGAAACTAAATCTCGCGAGTTCAACACTCTCAATTCTCGGCATCAACTTACATACATTCGGCAATAAAATAACAATCTTCAAAAGTAATTTCAATGAACTTTACTTTATGAGACAATATTTACAAATGGATTTTAGAACAGCAGTTCATTGTAAAACAAGAACGTCAATCATATATACAAAACACACTAATAGAACAGCAACCCTCAACCGTATGTACACGTTCTACAGCAATAGGAGAGTAATGGATGATATGACTATGTTTCTGAACGAAGTAATATTGCTTTCAAGTCTTACAAGTATTATTTCACATAGATCTGATAACAATAGCATTCATACCAACATTCCGCTACAAAAATAGCTGAAAGATGCAATTCGAATAAATGCAGAGACATGAGACAAGGAACTCGTTCAGATTCAGATATCAATTATGAAGCATAGCATATCACATAAAAGATATATCAGATTACTATGTAAGAAAGATAAACAATCCACACGCAATTTACCATATAACAATACAACGGCAAGTGTCCGTCGGAGCTGGGCCCTTGGCTACCGATGGTACACTGCCGTAAGTTACTCCAGATGCAACAACGGAATGAACGCTAAGTCTTTATATTAATCGCATCAGCAAAAGTATAACAAAGTCAGGTCTTCAGCAAGACTCTACGATCACCATTGGTTCTGAAACTAGAATTATAAAAACAGTCGTTCTCCATCCTCCGTCTCTGATCTTGGGTTTCATTTAAATAAAGAAGATCAGAGCATGGATAATTACAATCATGATTTCTCTTACAAATTTAGGTTGATTCCAACCCATTGATCAACAAGAACAAGGCGGATTTGGGTTTGCAGCTAAGATTTGGAGGGCGGCCGCAACAGCAAATCCCAGAAAATCGTGTTCAAAGAACCCTGCATTTCTCCCTGTACAAGCCGAATTTGGGCAAACTGTTCTTTATGAAGATAATTGGGCCCGTTCTGGACAAAACCCATGTTCCAGATTTTCCAAATTCGTCTTCATTTGCTCAGAATCTTAACCGCAAAACTGTCACTCCTTAAACCAGCGAATTTCTGAGTTGGCTGATTTAAAAATCAAATCTTCAATCTGGAAGTTACTTTGGAGGCTAAAAATGGTAGATAAGGTTACAACCAACTTATTAGAACTATCATTGGTAAAATAATGCATAATAATCAATTTATTAAAAATAAAAGAGAATAAATAATATTCATCCATGAGAGCATAAATCATTTATAAAATGGATTTAAATGATAAATTATAATAAATGTCATGATGAAGAATGGTGGAAATGGGTGGAATAAACCTTCACAAGTGAGAATAATCATGGCATATTAACGACCCCACACACCCCCACACTCAATATGTTGCATGTCCTCATGCAACGAAAACTGAATATATTGCATGTCCTCATGCAACCCAAAGACAAAAACCATGTGTTAACCAAGCAATAAAAAATATGTTCCTCTCAGCTCATGAAATGGATAGAACAAATGAATTCTTCCTTCACTTTTAGTAATCTTGATGAAGGCATAACAATTTTTACATTGACATTCAACTATATGTATGAAGTTGCAGCAAAATATGATATAGATAACAGCAAACTTCATTAAGCATTTTCTCAAAACTACAAACCAGATTTTGTTGAAATGTTGCAAGTAAATTTACAATACATGAATATCTCTATGATCCAAAAATCAAATCGTTTTGATGCATGGATCATGAGATATAAATAAAATGGTTGTAGGTGAGAGTACATGATTTCCGAAATTGTATGAACCAATTTAACTTGAAATGATCTAGGTTTGTATATTTTAATAGTATGTCTGTGTTTCCTAGAGATCACAAGAATTGAGTTCATAATTTTAAAAATATTATGGAAATCAATTTCTACACTGAAATTGTATGACTGAAATTGCATGCCTTAAATGAGAAAGAAAATAGGAAACATCCATCATGCGTAGCGATTCCTCCCCCTCTCTGAAAAATTAGCATGTCCTCATGCGATGCGAGAAAACAAATAGAGGTGGTTGCTACCAGCTGTTGAATTCTATGCTTGGTGTAAAACAACATGAAATAAGGGAGGTGTTGAGAGTGAATAAGAATAGCAATGGATGATAAAGAATATGAATGACGTGGGTATAAGAAAGAAATGAATGAAAGGAACACTCCCCCACACTCGAAAATGACATGCTACTGAAAAAGGGGAAGTGGTAAAGATGTGGAATGAAGGATGACAAATAATGCTCAAAATGGATTTGCATTAGATTCTCCTAAATTTATAATAAATTAGAAAACTATGCAATTTTACCTCAAGTTTTACCTCCAAAAATGTGGAATGACATATAAATACTGGCAGTTGTTGAAGCTGATGTAGGCAGAGTTGGTGCTGAAAGCGATGCAAAAAGGTAGAATCCAGGGAAGCACATCATGTCTGAAGAATTGTTCACGTTCACGAGCCTCTACTGTGAAGTGCAATAGTGTGGTCATGCTACGAATAGAATTCTGCCCATACTTGGTGTTCTCCTGTAAACAAAACACTATTTTGCATACAATGTGCTTGAATCCATAGTGTTAGCTTTGAATAGCAACAGATAAAATGCATGCAAAATTTCAATTAGAAAAACTTATGTATACATGCAATACTACTATGTTGTCAAATCAACAAGGTATGGCAAAGTGTAGTAATCATATCGCATGCGATTCCATAATGCATACATTCCCCCCCTCCAATTGGAAAATGGGTTCCATAACCATAAAGCATATGAAAGGGTGGTGTTGATGGCAAGGCAATGGAATGAACAATATATCAGTAAGGGAGGTAGAGTACACTTATGAAGGATAGGACGGTGAAAATTATGGTTATATTGAGAGCAAAGTGTGTAAAGATAGTTATGAATAAGAGATAGGACGCTGTGGATTGATGATAGTTTATACAAAACGAAAAAGGACAACAATATGCTAAAAAGATGCTTTGCTGATAGTATTCTAGCTGAAAATGATGCGGTTGATCATAAAACAATTGCTCATGCATAAAGGTTCAAAACAGGGAAAAAGTTAAGGAAATAACTTCTCTGATAAAAAGAAAATAAGAAAAGGGTATTATAATAATAATTGACGAAAAGATATAACTTCAATACCATAAGCAGAGCCTCTGCTGCCAGCAGGCGTCCATAGCCTCGGCAGGGTTGCTTTTTAACCCATATGAGCCAGGATCCTCAATTTATAAATGGAGAGTTTTAGTGTTGTTCTACAGAAGAGATCAGTGTGCTGGCGTGGTAACCAGACAACCACACTGCCATTCACTAGGAGGTAGCAAAAGTGATCAGGCCGGCTCATGATGAGACCTCCTGTTCCAAGGATAATTTGGCTATCCAATGGATCATAACCCTGGTGTGGTGGCCATAATGGGAATGTCACTTTGTTACAGCCTTATGAACATGGTAGGCTGGCTCGTAATGAGACCCCCTATCCTTCATCTGCGAACAAAATCTTGTTGTTATTACACATTTTTATGATAAAAAGAGGGAGGCTCAGTACTCCTTAAGAGCAGGGATGGCGGAAGAAGTTGAAGATGTCAATAGAAAAAAATATACCCATAATCTCATTTATTACAGACAAAGAAGATTATAACCAGGGATGATGGAACCAGCATGGTATTAAGATGATCAATCAATATCATGTTCAACAGAAAACAATGCAGTAAAGTAGTATATAAATAATTGTGTCTCTTTTGAAAAAAAAAATCTGTCATCAAGGAGCTGTCCTGTTAAAGATCATAACGTAAATGATAATACTTGCTTCAAAAGAATCCATAATTCTTGTCCTCATAAAAATAGTGTACTTCATGCCATGAAAGAGAATCAGGAGAATGTGGTTGAGCTGACTATGAATAATCCCACAAGAGAAAGGAAAGGGTTGCCCTCAAAAATATTCCCAAAGTGTTGCTCTTTTGAATGAACAGCAAAAACACTCACAAAGCGGTGTTTCGTGTAAGGAACACAAAGAAAATGCATACCAAAAAGGAAAAAATACACACAAAAACGCGAAACTGCTGTTCCTTTTGAAAAAGGAACAGCAAAAACACGCACTGCTGTTCCTTTTGAAAAAAAAGGAACAGCAAAAACTCAAAAAAACACAAACTGTTGTTCCTTTTGAAAAAGGAACAACAAAAACTCAAACTGTTGTTCCTTTTGAAAAAGGAACAGCAAAAACACGCATTGCCGTTCCTTTTGAAAAAAGGAACAGCAACAACTCAAAAAGAAAGTGGTGTTTTGTGTAGGGAACAACAAAGAAAATGCATACCAAAAAATGAAAAAATACACACAAAAATGCGAAACTCACGCACTGCTGTTCCTTTTGAAAAAAAGGAACAGCAAAAACTCAAAAAAACACAAACTGTTGTTCCTTTTGAAAAAGGAACAGCAAAAACTCAAACTGCTGTTCCTTTTGAAAAAGGAACAACAAAAACTCAAACTGCTGTTCCTTTTGAAAAAGGAACAGCAAAAACACGCACTGTTGTTCCTTTTGAAAAAAAGGAACAGCAAAAACTCAAAAAAAACTCAAACTGCTGTTCCTTTTTGAAAAAAGAACAGCAAAAACACAAACTGCTATTCCTTTTGAAAAAGGAACAGCAAAAACTCAAACTGCTGTTCCTTTTGAAAAAGGAACAGCAAAAACATGCACTGCTGTTCCTTTTGAAAAAAAGGAACAGCAAAAACTCAAAAAAACTCAAACTGCTGTTCCTTTTTGAAAAAGGAACAGCGAAAACACAAACTGCTGTTCCTTTTGAAAAAGGAACAGCAAAAACTCAAACTGCTGTTCCTTTTGAAAAAGGAACAGCAAAAACACGCACTGCTGTTCCTTTTGAAAAAAAGGAACAACAAAAACTCAAAAAAACTCAAACTGCTGTTCCTTTTTGAAAAAGGAACAGCAAAAACACAAACTGCTGTTCCTTTTGAAAAATGAACGGCAAAAACTCAAACTGTTGTTCCTTTTGAAAAAAAAGAACAGCAAAAACACACCCAACGTGAAAGTGCAAAAGTGCTGTTCCATTTCGAAAAGGAACAGCAGCTGTTCCATTTCGAAAAGGAATAGCAAAATTCACAACCATAAAATGCAAACACGCAAAGAATGAATTAGCTGTTCACTGCATTGATGCTTTTGAATGAAGCAACACCTGAAACACAAAATATAAAAGAAATTAGAAAAGAAACAACATTTTATTTAAAAACAATATGTAAATTAAGTTACAACAGCTTATGATATTATGTAAAAAAATGATCTTTTTGAAAAATGTTTTGGCAGCAGTAACAAGACATGAATCTTGAAATTGAAATCAATTCTTCATTTGTTCTATTATGAATCCGTTGGGTAATGATTTGGATAAAATTCCTTTGTTTTATAAAAACTTCTTTGAAAAATCACTCGTCCATAAATTGACCTTCCTTATTTTCCCAAGACCTGCAAAAAACGAGTATCTACCTGCAATAAAACATTAAATCATGGAGAAAGAGAGGTGCGCGGGCTCCCCTAATCCAAGAATTATGTAAAAAACTAACAAGTAGTTACTCTGTAGAACAAATCATTGGAGAAAATAACAAAGTAAAGTTTATTTGTTACCTGCGGGAGAGCAGTGGTCGACCATACTAACCAGCAGTGTTTTAATCACAACTTCTTTGTTTTTCGTCCAAATTGAGTGATCCCAAAGCCAAATGAGAGCTAATTCAAAGGTGTATCTCCAATAGAAACAGGTTTTAAAAACTCAATGACATGATATGTCAAATTTGTTTAGAACAACCTGCATAATAGAGTCATTTTCGATTACCCGGCTTAGACCAACAGTTGATATTTCAAGCATAACTTTTTCGTTTGATGTCGGATTCAAATGATTCAAATTGGAAATGAAAATAGATTCATTTATTGATCTCCAATAGAAACAGGTTTTGAAGACAAGAAGAATTGATAGGTCAAATATTGTAAGGAACAGCCGGAAAGACATAGTTTTAAGGGTGCTGATTTACGATAGACAGTCAGTATTTTGATCATAACTTCCCCATACGATATCGAAAATGAGTGATTCCAATTGAATTGTAAACTAGATTCATAGGGGAATTTACCATAGAAACAGGTTTTAAAAATTCATTCATTTAGGCCTCCAAAAACTGACTGTCCCAACTCTGTTCCTGAGCTGCCCGCTAGACATCCGGTCAATGTTTTGGCTCTAACTTTTTCGTTTCAAATCCAAATTGAGTGATTCAAATTGGATTGGAAAGTAGACATCAAGGGATACTTAGGATAGAAACATGTTTTTAAAATATGGTCATTTAGGCCTCCAAAAATTGACTGTCCCAGCTCTGTTCCTGAGCTGCCCGCTAGACACCCTGTCAATGTTTTAGTTCTAACTTTTTCATTTCAAATCCAAATTGAGTAATTCAAATTGGGTTAGAAAGTAGACATCAAGGGCTACCTAGGATAGAAACAGGTTTTAAAAATATTCATTTTTGGTCCCTCAAAACATGACTGTCCCGACTGTTTTTTCAGAAATCTCATCAAGCCCGCAAGCCAAAAAAATGAAATTCAAGCATTTTTTCAAATTGGTGATAAAAATGAAAATGAGTGTTTGTAGAACTTATTATTTCTATTATGATTCATCTACATACACAAATAGATTGAAATATTTATCACCGATGTTGATTTCGATAGCGTGTTGCAACAAAAACCCTAGTTTTACATGGAAAAACAAAATGCATTTATTTATTCCCTTATTTATTTTATTTTCTACCCTAACCTATTTTAATTTGAAAAATGAATATGACTACGTATATGAGTACTTCCAGTGAAGCCATTTTCGAAATAAGGCCTCATGTATGCACATACCCAAATTCGAAAAATGCATGTTGACAAAAATTAGCGTATGAGAAGGTGGCTTCCCTTGAAAAAATGGTACAAAAAATTGTTGAAGCATAGAGTAATGTTGCAAACAAATGATGGAGTGAAACCAATCTTCAATGTATCCTTTATTTTCTTGATCTTGCATAGCCATCATATCATGAAGTTCTTGAGCTTTTAAAATGGCTTGTTGATGCAACCTACAAGAAACCTCATTTTCTTCCATAGCTTCTACAATTTTTGCATTTGAAACATTCTGAATCTCATTGTAGGTTTTCTTTAATGGCGCATGTGAGATAGAATGGGTGGGAAGGGTGGGTAAATTTTCCAGCTCAACATTGTAAGCATGTTGTACTGGTTTATTGTGGTGAGGGTGTGGAATTAGTTGAGCAGGAAAATGTGTATGGAATGGAGCATTTTGATGATGTGGCTGATTGGGTTGTGTGAATGGTTTTGATGGGCAAGCAAGGTGTTGTGAAAGAGCTGGTGGAGAATATGGAGAATGTGCTTGTGCTACAAGATGAGGGAGAGTAGTCATGCCATCATAAGATGAACCATGCCCTACTTGTAAACAAGATAGGTGGTTATATTGAAATTGACATGGCTGCCCTAACACATTAGCATTCCATAATGGATTATGCAAGTAAGAAAGTGGAGAGGGAGTGTTTTGAACCATACCTGTAGGCCATGATTTCCGTGGTTTTGACCTTGTTGCAGCTTCCTTACCTCTTTGATATGCTACTTCCATCCTAGATAAGGAAGAGTGAGTATCTATGAGATGCTCCTTTCGGTCATGAGAACAAAACATTTCATCAAATTCTTCATTTTTATGAACCTGCAAAACATTCAATTTTTCATTTAGAGAGCTAATAAAATCAACTTTAAAATTTTCAAATAACACATTGATTTCAGCTCTTATGTCTCCTATTCTTGTAGCTGATTTGGAGAACAAAGAAAAAACATCTCTAGAATTCTTACCAGCCTTGGAGATTCCTCTTGAATACCTTATGCACAACTCACAAACATCATCATATGATAACTGAAAAACATCACCTTTTCCTATCAGATTTAAAAGTTCTAAAAATTCATCTTTGATTCCTTTAAGAAGGAGTGTTTTTAAGATCTCATTCTCCAAATGCTTATATTTTGATTTTTGAAGGTTGTAATGAAATCGATCTACATAGTCCTCCAAACTTTCATCTTCCCCTTGTATCATATCGAAAATATCTTCATTGGATTTGCAATAGTCTTGGTACTTCTTCAAGAATATGTTCTTCATGTCCTCCCATGATTGGATGCAATTCCCACCTAGGCTCATGAACCATCGGAGAGCTGCTCCTTTTAGAGTAAGAGGAAACACTTTCAATCTTTGATCATTAGTACAATAATCATATCCTCTACAAAGTATTTCAAACTCAAACAAAAATGTATGTGGATCTTCATTTGCGAACCCATGAAAATTTGGTAAAGATGGGGGAATTATGTGCATTTGTGTCACTCCTAGATCTTTGATAGGAAATTCAAAAGTAGAAACGTGAGCCATTTCTTACCATAATAGAAGATGTTCTTCATGTGTTTCTTCAAGGCTCCTTTTTCAAATGTTCCTGTCAATCGGTTAGTGAAATGGGTGGTGCTTACATCACCACTTGCGTGAGATCATGTGATTCATTTTTTAAAAAAATTTCTATCTTTTTCCTAATAATTCACACAAAAAACTCAAGCATCTATCTCTACCCTAGGTTCTTTAACAGTCCTGCTGGAAAGCGGACGGGGGAGCAGGGCTTTTACATGCTCCGTACGCAGGTTCTTACCTTCCGTTTTTAAGATCCAACTCTTCCCTAGCAGGCACTCATCAGATTCACACTACTCTTTAGAAATGGCTACACTCTCCCCGGCAACAGCGCCAAAATGTGGAGCGATAAAAAAGTGTCTTGTGAACTCCTAATTACCTCACATTAATTGTCAACCCAGGGACGACTTTTTATTTCAAGAGTGTACTCTGTCTGAGGCGGCTATTTACTTAAGAGTAATGTTTCGCAGTATAGTGCTTAAAACCCAAAAGTAAATGAATGCTTGAAAAAGAAATCTAATTGAAACAGCAAGAAACTGAAAATGTCTTAAACTAAATCATTCATTCAAACAACCATCAATCGAGGATAATAACTCAGTCCTCTAGAAATTGATGAAGGAAAAAGGAATTAGAGTATGGATCATGGATCTGGGAGCATAATAGCGTCTGCTGTGTCTCACGACAGCCTTGATCCTCCTCTCACACCAAAGCAATAAATGCAAGAAAAAGGAAATGGAAAAAAAACAGAATGGAATGGCAATTCAGAAATGGAACAGCAGTAAAAAGGAACGGTAGGAAAGAAACTAAATCTCGCGAGTTCAACACTCTCAATTCTCGGCATCAACTTACATACATTCGGCAATAAAATAACAATCTTCAAAAGTAATTTCAATGAACTTTACTTTATGAGACAATATTTACAAATGGATTTTAGAACAGCAGTTCATTGTAAAACAAGAACGTCAATCATATATACAAAACACACTAATAGAACAGCAACCCTCAACCGTATGTACACGTTCTACAGCAATATGAGAGTAATGGATGATATGACTATGTTTCTGAACGAAGTAATATTGCTTTCAAGTCTTACAAATATTATTTCACATAGATCTGATAACAATAGCATTCATACCAACATTCCGCTACAAAAATAGCTGAAAGATGCAATTCGAATAAATGCAGAGACATGAGACAAGGAACTCGTTCAGATTCAGATATCAATTATGAAGCATAGCATATCACATAAAAGATATATCAGATTACTATGTAAGAAAGATAAACAATCCACACGCAATTTACCATATAACAATACAACGACAAGTGTCCGTCGGAGCTGGGCCCTTGGCTACCGATGGTACACTGCCGTAAGTTACTCCAGATGCAACAACGGAATGAACGCTAAGTCTTTATATTAATCGCATCAGCAAAAGTATAACAAAGTCAGGTCTTCAGCAAGACTCTACGATCACCATTGGTTCTGAAACTAGAATTATAAAAACAGTCGTTCTCCATCCTCCGTCTCTGATCTTGGGTTTCATTTAAATAAAGAAGATCAGAGTATAGATAATTACAATCATGATTTCTCTTACAAATTTAGGTTGATTCCAACCCATTGATCAACAAGAACAAGGCGGATTTGGGTTTGCAGCTAAGATTTGGAGGGTGGCCGCAACAGCAAATCCCAGAAAATCGTGTTCAAAGAACCCTGCGTTTCTCCCTGTACAAGCCGAATTTGGGCAAACTGTTCTTTATGAAGATAATTGGGCCCGTTCTGGACAAAACCCATGTTCCAGATTTTCCAAATTCGTCTTCATTTGCTCAGAATCTTAACCGCAAAACTGTCACTCCTTAAACCAGCGAATTTCTGAGTTGGCTTATTTAAAAATCAAATCTTCAATCTGGAAGTTACTTTGGAGGCTAAAAATGGTAGATAAGGTTACAACCAACTTATTAGAACTATCATTGGTAAAATAATGCATAATAATCAATTTATTAAAAATAAAAGAGAATAAATAATATTCATCCATGAGAGCATAAATCATTTATAAAATGGATTTAAATGATAAATTATAATAAATGTCATGATGAAGAATGGTGGAAATGGGTGGAATAAACCTTCACAAGTGAGAATAATCATGGCATATTAACGACCCCACAGTGTCCAAAACCTTACTCACTGGAAAAAAGATGTAGGCAAGGCGAGGAGAATAATCTTGGAGGTAGTACAGGATCACATTATCTCAAATCTCCATGGAAAATAATTTTTTTTTGCAATGAGGAAAGCTCTGACAAAATTGTTCAAGAATAATAGTGACCACGGGAAGTTGGTGCTCAAGGATAAACCTAGAAGTATCAAGATGCAGAAGAATGACACAATTCCATAGTATCTGAGCAGGTTTACATAGTTTCATGATGAACATGGCGTGCCAATGTTAATGTCCCCGAAGAAGACTTTGTAAGCCTAGCCCTTCTGGGCCTTCCCAAGAGCTTACATACATATGAAGATTCAGTGAATGGGAGGGAGAAACTATTGAATTAGGAGCGCCTATGGTATGATTTTGTACAATAGGAAATAATATGGAATACTAGAGATGGGACTTCATCCAAGGGTGAGGATGAGGAAAAAATTTCTTTGGCCGGAAAGCAAAATAAGGGAAAGGGGAAAAAATCTCAATCCAAACTAGAATCCAATCAAGGGGGAAAGAAGAAAGATTTTTCCAAAATTAAATACCTCCAATGTCATGAACTTAGGCACTCTGCCATGAAGTGTCCACACAAGAAGACAAGCAAGAAGACCTCAGGAGGAGCAGTAGGTGAAGCCTTGGCTTCACAATTCAAGCTTGACTTTACCCTCATTGCATCCATGGTTAACATAGTGATGGGGAGTGTGTGGTACTTGGAATCAGGTGCATCATTCCACATGACAGGGTGTACAGACTTTTTTAATGACCTGGAAGAAAAATATTTGCAGATGCACATCAGTATGGGGGATGGTAGAAGGTATAATGTGATAGGTCTTGGTACAATCACCTTTCATAGGGAGTCAGGATCCCCCCTCAGGCTCAAGGATGTCATGTTCATTTCAGGCCTAAAAAAATCTCGTCTTTATTGCAATTTTAGAAGACCATGTTTATGATGTGATCTTCAAAAGGAAAGGAAAACCTTAGACACATAGCCATGGGACAAGTGAAGCACATCAGGATTCATGTGAAGAACCTATATAATTTAGATGTGGAAGATTGTGTTGCATTAAGCACAAAGGTGGAGAAGGTGCAGAGTCGTGATGTTGGTGAAATTTGGCACAAAATACTTGGCCATTTGCATCATGGCACCCTAAAGATTATACAAACGATAACCATAGGCCTCCTAAAGGATCACTTAAGCAGCATGATCTATGAAAAGGATGTATTTTGGGGAAGTACACAAAATCCACATTCCATGATCAGGACAGCAAAGCACATCTAGTCCTTGGAAGGATCCACTCTGATGTTTGTGGACCTTTCTCAACAGCCTCCACTACTAGGAACAAATATTTTTTCATTTTTATTAATGAATTCTCACAGAAGTGTTGGATCTTCTTCATGCGGAATAAATATGATACATTCTCCAATTTCATAGAATTCAAGGCACTGGTTGAGAAATAAAACAAAAATAACCTGAAGGATCTCGCGCATGATAATGGAGGTGAGTATGTTTCGAATTAATTTAAAATTTATATGAAAAGCAAATCATTAGAGAAGAGTTGACTGCACCCCATGACCCACAATAGAATGGGGTGGCCGAGAGAAAGAACCTTAGCATTGTGGGAGAAGTAAGGGTGATGTTGCATGACCAAGGCCTACATTTGCATTTATGGGCTAAGGCATGCAACACAATAGTCTATTTGCAAAACTAGAGTCCTCATCGGATTTTGGGAATGATTACACTAGAGGAGGATTTCTTAGGGAGGAATTTGGATGTGTCGCACTTCAGTATGTTTGGAGCCTCTATTTACTGCCATGTCTCCAAAGAATCAAGGAAGAACATAGAGCCGATAGCAAAATTAAGGGTATTTGTGGGTTACATAGAAACTCCCCAGAACTACCGTGTGTACTTTTCATCCCTTAGAATGACAGTTATACGAAGGGATGTCAAAATTTTATGAGGACAAAGTCATGTGGTGCTCTCTTGAAAGGGAGCTTCAAATCCCACCAAAAGAGGAGCTTTTAGCTCCAAAGGAGGATCCTCAAGAAGTTTTGGAGTAGCCACCAATTGAGGAGCAGAGAGTGGAGACAACCACTAAAGCAGAACCATCCAGAGAAGGCATAAAAAGAATCAGGGAAGATGAGAGACTTTTGCAAGATGCAAGAGAGAATGTGGGTGCTCCTTCAAATCACCGCAAGAAGAGAAGGTCACCAAATCGGTACATTGGCTACATGGCTCTAATCACTAAGCTTGTAGAGACTAAGGCATCCTATTTTAGGAAGTAGTAGAGAAACCTATATGGGTTGATGCAATAGTGGGTGAATATGAGTCCATTGTAAAGAACAGTGTTTCGGAAGTGGTCCCAAGACCAACAAATAAATTAGTTTTGGGCCAGGGGTTACTCTCAAGTTGAATGGATTAACTATGAGGAGATCTTTTCTCCTGTAGCAAGGTACTCATCCATTTGATCAATTCTTTCTCTGGCTGCACAGATGGGGTGGAAGATCCAGCATATGGATGTAAAAATAACATTTCTCTATGGAGTTATTGAGGAGGAGGTGTACATTGAGCAACCAAAAGGTTTTGAAACATTTAATTGAGAGCCTTATGTGTGCAGACTCAAGTGAGCATTATATGGTCTCAAACAAGCAGCTCATGCTTAGTACACTAGGATTGATAGCTATCTCACTGGTTTGGGTTTCACCAAAAGTGAAGCGAATGCAAACCTCTATCATATTATGGTAGAAGGTAAATTGTTGATTATTGTCTTATATTTTGATGACTTGATTTTAACTAGTGATGAATAGTTGATAAGATCTTACAAGGGGGCCCTTGCAAGAGAATCTTAAAGGAAGGATATGGGTCTCAAGCATTACTTCCTCAAGTTGGAAGTATCGCAAGGAGATAGGGAACTGTTTAACTCTCAATGTAAGTATGAAAATGAGATACTCTAGAAGTTCCACATGGAGAGTTACAATCTGGTGGAGACTCCTCTAGTGACCAACTAGAGAAAGGAGGATGCCACTTTATGTGTGAAGTGAATGCTACCATTTATTAGCAGCTAGTGGGTTCACTAATGTACGTTGTGAACATAAATATCTAGTCGGTAAGAAACCTAGTGTGGATTTTGAGTTTTTAGTGTGGAAACCAACTTGCAAGATTTCAATATAGCCAGATTTAAAAAGGGACAATGTGTGTTTCATTTTTATTAATGAATTCTCACAGAAGTGTTGTATCTTATTCATGCGGAAGAAATATGATACATTCTCCAAGTTCATAGAATTCAAGGCACTGGTTGAGAAAGAAAATGGAAATAAGTTGAAGGATCTCAGGAGTGATAATGGAGGTGAGTACATTTCGAAATAATTTAAAATTTATATCCAAAAGAAATCATTAGACGAGAGTTGACAGCACCCCATGACCCATAGTAGAATGGGGTGGCCGAGAGAAAGAACCTTAGCATTATGGGAGCAGTAAGGGTGATGTTGCATGACCAAGGCCTACATTTGCATTTATGGGCTAAGGCATGCAACACAATAGTCTATTTGCAGAACTGGAGTCCTCATCGGATTCTGGGAATGATTACACCAGAGGAGGATTTCTCGGGGAGGAAGTTGGATGTGTCACACTTTAGTATTTTTGAAACCTCTATTTACTGCCATGTCTCCAAAGAATCAAGGAAGAAGATAGAGCTGATAACAAAATTAGGGGTATTTGTGGGTTACATAGAAACTCCCCACAATTACCATGTGTACTTTTCATCCCTTAGAATGACAGTTGTATGAAGGGATGTCAAAAATTTATGAGGAAAAAGTCATGCGGTGCTCTCTTGAAAGGGAGCTTCAAATCCCACCAAAAGAGGAGCTTTAGCTCCAAAGGAGGATCCCCAAGAAGTTGTTGAGTAGCCACCAATTGAGGAGCAGAGAGTGGAGACAACCACTAAAGCAGAACCATCCAAAGAAGGCATAAAAAGAATCAGGGAAGATGAGATACTTTTGTAGGATGCAAGGGAGAATGTGGGTGCTCCTTCAAATCACCACATGAAGAGAAGGTCACCAAATCGGTACACTAGCTAGATGGCTCTAATCACTGAGCTTGTAGAGACTAAGGCATCCTCTTCTGAGGAAGCAGTAGAGAAACCTATATGGGTTGATGCAATAGTGGAGGAATATGAGTCCATTGTAAAGAACATTTCAGAAATGGTCCCAAGACCAACAAATAAATTAGTTGTGGGTTTGAGATGGATCTTCTAGGTGAAGCAGGCAGAAGACAGAAGCATAAAGAAGTATAAGGCCAGATTTTTGGCCAAGGGTTACTCTACAGTTGAATGGATTGACTATGAGGAGACCTTTGCTCTTGTAGGAAGGTACTCATCCATTTGATCAATTCTTTCTCTGGATGCACATATGGGCTGGAAGATCTAGCATATAGATGTAAAAATAGCATTTATCTATGGACTTATTGAGGAGGAGGTGTACATTGAGAAACCAAAAGGTTTTGAAACAATTAATTGAGAGCCTTATGTGTGCAGACTCAAGCGAGCATTGTATGGTCTCAAAGAAGAAGCTCGTGCTTGGTACACTGAGATTGGTAGCTATCTCACTGGTTTGGGCTTCACCAAAAGTGAAGCGGATGCAAACCTCTAACATATATTGGTAGAAGGTAAATTGTTGATTATTGTCTTATATGTTGATGACTTGATTTTAACTGGTGATGAACAGTTGATCAAATATTGCAAGGGGGGCCTTTTAAGAGAATTTTAAAGGAAGGACATGGGTCTCAAGCACTACTTCCTCATGTCGGAAGTATGGCAAGGAGATGGGGAACTGTTTAACTCTCAATGCAAGTATGAAAATGAGATACTATAGAAGTTCCACATGGAGAGTTGTAATCCGATGGAGACACCTCTAGCGACCAACTAGAGAAAGGAGGATGCCACTTTAGGTGTGAAGTGGATGCTACCATTGATTAGCAGCTAGTGGGTTCACTAATGTACCTTGTGAACACAGCTATCTAGTGGGTAAGGAACTTAGCATGGATTTTGAAGTTTTAGCATGGAAACCAACCTACGAGATCGATCTGATCTGCAAGATTTCAATATAGCCATATTTAAAAAGGGACAATGTGTGTTTCATTTGTAGATGGAGTTTAATGGAGATTATCACAAAATAATTAAACTTGGTTCGTTTTGCATTGTAGCCATTCATGTCGAGGTTTTGTTAGATGTTGAAGATTGTAAGTTGTGCATTGTTGTGTGTCATATCATGGTATATTTTTTTTTCATTTTTCATTGTTGTGACATTAGTCTAACCAACTATTGTGATGAATTAGACTATGTTGGAATTGGCCATTTCAACAGTAGATGAGTTTATTTGTATGACGAGGACAAAAAAAAAACAAGACATTAGAGGATAGAGGTTGAAGTAGCATCAAAGATTAAAGGATGATGGACAACTAAGTGAAAGTTTGTGTGAGTTAGTGTGAGTTTGTGGGATAGACTCATGAGCATGTTTTATTATGAGTCACACATCTTAATTGTAAGCAAGTCTATGTTGTTTTGTAGTGGTCCTTGAAAGGTTTGTAATATTATGTACCTGAAGTTGTGTTGGTAGCCTTATAAGGAATGTGTACCCCCATAAAGTTTGTGGTAATATTAAAATCACTTTGGAGGTGAAGGTTTGTGGTAATACAGAAACCACTTTGCAGTGTAGGTTTGTGGTGAGCCAGAAACCACATATGAGAGTGAAGTGGATTAGGATTCCCATAGGCATGGTTTAGGGTCAGCCAACAAAACCCTAGGTGTGGTTTAGGGTGAGCTGATAAATCCTAGAGAATGGTTATGGGTAATCCGCGAAAACCCATGATGATGATGATGGAGGGGGGTTTATAGGTATAGGTATAGGTATGCAGATAATGGTTGACTGAACCATGTATAAGAAGGACTTCCTAGTATACTAGCAGTTGCAATGGTTTGCACACATGCATTCTGGTAGATGGTTGTTCCTTTATATGGACATCGACATAATATTTTTTGATCATATATGTAAACAACATGACCATAGTTAGACTTTGATGATTGAGATTGAGACAAGTAGTCATTAAAGGGGGGACTTGGAAAATATAATTCCTACTTGTCCTTGTTGTGGTTCATTCTATGTTCAGGAGTGTGTTCCTAGTATTTAGGAGTTTTTTGAGGTCTAGTTGGTTGAGAGATCCTCTCCAACTAGTTAACTTCCTAGATTGGTGTGTGGTTGAGATATTCACCCAACCAAGAGATTGTATGTCCAAGATGGACTTGCTATCTCGAGACATAACCTGACGTATTTATATTGTATTATTATTTTCATGTGAATAAAAATTTTGAGAGCATTTAGAAATTTTCACTTCACCTTGCTTCTTAACTCACGCTCTCTGAAATTTTGGCCACCTCCAAATGGTTATAAATTTTTCTTCTCATAACTTCTCAATATATGATTCTTCTTAATATGTAACACTTCCCTCCTTTACAAAATTATTATTAATATGTTGATAATGATGTGAAACTACTTCATATGATATGATGATACTCAATAGATATGAGAGATGCTATAATGTTTAAGTCTTCTTAAACAATGACAAAAGTAAAAAGTTCTCCATTACCATAGCAACGACTCTTTTCATTTCCTATTTCTTATATCAAAATTTTGAATCTTTTTCCAACATCATATTTGAGAAAACTTAAATAAAAACAAATTTTCAACAATTTGATTCATTGATAAATTATTTAGACACCTTCTTAATCCTTCAAAAAAAGTTATTGAATATTTTTCTATTTAGACCATTGATGCCATCATCAACTCCTACCTTCTTGAACTTAGATGCTCTATTAATCTACATGTAGATCTAAAAATTGTCCTAAAAATCATAGATATAATAATGTATATTAAAAAAATATAATAATACAAAAGTTATGGAAACCAATTCCACATTCTATTATGAGAGGGAGGTCACATTTTAGAATCAATGTCCCTTCTTATTAACTTAATTACAAATAGTTTTGTTTTGGCAACATCGTTGTTTTCCTTTTTCATGTTGGCCAACTAATATTCATGGAAAAATAGTAAATACATTTTTCAGAAACATCAAATACATTTATTACATGTTTCTTTCTTCAATATGATTTTCCTTAGCCTTTCTTTGTTACCGTATTATCCTTGTTTAGATGCAGCAACATCCCTTGCTTCTGCCACCACTTCCATTCTGAAATCCATTACAGAATCATATTTTCTAGAAATGGAATATAAATAAATTGAAGTCAGAGACAAGATTAACATTCAATTGATATTTACTAGGAGACAAGATTAAAATTCGGACTCTAATATTGAAAGCAATCGAGAATTGAACATAACTCTTGATTCTTAAGTGCATTACACTTTTGAATGGATAACATTAGTATTGGATAAGTAGTTGTTAGATAATAGGTCCTTTTACTCTTCAATCAATTTGTTTAACTCATTCTTAAGAAACTTAACTCATTCTTAAGATTGGCTCCCTGTCAACTACATTTGGATAGACTCAAACTCATAAACAACAAGTAAATACATAAGTTACTATATAATGGATTTAACTCTAGGCTTCATGGCATTAGATATAAACAAAAACATTAAAAAGTGCACTAAAAAAAGTTAAATTTAATATATCAATTGTTATTTGATTGATTATGGAAACTAAAATACAATTCCTTCAATTTAAAAATCCTATCGGCGTCTCCTTGGACCTTTTGGGGAAATAAGTGTCTCAAAGGGGAAATAACTTGAGTGGTATTTAGCGAGTTTAATTTCCATGTCATATAGATTCTATTATTCAAAGACATGATAGTCTATGTGACAAAATTTTGAACAAGTCGAAAATTATGATGTATAATTAGTATAACCCCAAAAAAATAAAAATAAAATCTATCTTGTAAGTGTAAAAGTTTCCTTAAGTTTTTTATTATAAGAAAGGTTTTCATTTAAAGGACTTGATTACTATCATCTCGTAAATTTGATTCACCATATCTGATTATTGCATAGATTTGCGTGGATAGACACTCTATAACTCATTATAGGGGAGATGTTGTAGTGGAGGGTTCGATCAAAAAATAATAAGAATAAAACATAAAATCTATCAAAAAAATTAAAATAATAACAAGAATAATAAGTAGATTCAATTCAATTTAATATTGTAATTTTTTTATTAATAAAACTACAAACAATTTCTATGGGAAAAAATCAATATGCATATTGCATAAAAAAATATTTAAATGATAATGATTCATATTTATAACCATGATATTTCAAAACTTCATGTTTAAATTTAATTCATAATAATATAGTAAGAAATAAAAATATTTATATATATAAAAATATGAGACATATATAAAATATAAATAAATGATAACTATAAATTAAGATTCATTTTACCATATAAATTAAAACAAGTATGATCTATATTCATAACCTTGATATTTCATAATTTTATTTTTAAGTTTAAATAACAAAGACATAAAATCTTGATACTTATAATCAATGTTATTAATCAATTCTAGCATCTCTAAATATATAATTAATGTTATGCATTTGTCATCAAAAAATTAAATTATAAAAATTATAGAACATGTCAAAGAAAAATACCAAGAGCATATATAGTTAAATATATGTATTATCAAAGTTTTATTAAAATTAAAAATCAAAATATTCCTATATACGAGTCTAAATCAGTCTTAATTATGGATCCACCAAGAGTGGAGAGGGATCAAATCCCTTTTCACTCCAAAAGAGGTTTGCACCTCAAAATATTTGATCTTGTTCTACTCTTGGTAGATCCAAAATTATGATGGATCTAGAAGGTTTTAATTGTTAATTATAATTAATTATAAATATAATTTTTTATTTTTTTTAGTTTTATGTAATTTAAAAGCCAAAATATTTAAGCAAACATGACATTACCATATCTCTACCATGAGGCTCAATGAAATTTATATTTAAAATAAATTGTATTATTAAGAATTAGTATAGAAATATAAAGCATTGCCAGGAATCAAATCTCTAGAGGCACAAACATTTCCTCAAGTTTTGCACTTAAAAAGAGGTTTGCATCTTAGAAGATTTGATTCCTATAGGCATTTGGTAAATCCAAAGTTAATATAAATCTATGTCCGTTTATATATGTATGTGTGTGTGTGTGTGTGACGTTTCAATTCCATGTTGAATTTGAAATTACACAACTCCCTAGCACTCATCTGGAGCAACACATCACTAAAATGTTTTTATTTTTTATTTTTTATTTTTTTTATGTGTGTTTGTGATATTCAAATATTTTATTAGCCTAGGCGGCATAGAATTGATGGTGATGGGGTGTCTTCTTAAGGCACTCTATAGTGTGAAGGTCACTAGTTCGAAACTCCATGGGAAAAAATCCAACCATGTTAAGGGTTGGTGTGGCCTAGGCTGGGTGATTATGATGGCTTAGGTGCCCCTAGGTGGTGATTTCTCAAGCCAAAAGTGGCTTAGGTGCCCCTAAGTCATGATTTCTCGAGCCAAAGGTTAGACATGCAATGATCTCATGAATCACACAACTTAGAAAACAAAAAAATATATTGAAATATTTTATTTAAATGGACATGTTGAAATATTTTACTATGGTTAACATTGAAATATGTTTTATTATTAATGTGTATTTTTTAAATGTAATATGTCAATTCCATATTAAACAAGTTAGAAATTACACATTTTTCTCATATGGTAAAAAACACCTATTTACAAAATAAGAAATATTCTTACTTTTTAATTATTTTATATATTTAATCTTTAAAAAAAAATAATAATAAAAAGAATTCAAATATTATATATATGAATATTTTTTTTACATTTCCTGTAAAAACCATATTATTGTATGTTCTCCCGCCATGTGGTAGAATTGTTGTAATGTAATGTTTTGTAAACATTTTGACTTTGTCAAAATAAAATTAAAATAAAAGTAACCTATGATATTGAGAATCCATGGTATTCATGTGGAATATAGCCTATTTAAAGGGGGGAATTAAAACAACCTAGATCCATTTTAACTCCAAATTTACCAAGTGTGGAGAGATCAAATCTCTTGAGATGCAATCCTCTTTTAGAATGAAAAGAGATTTTTCCTCACAAACATAACTAACTTATTATATACTTTTTAAAATACAATAATTTTATATACTTTATTAATGAAGATACAATTAAATTTTTAACCTAATAAAAATATAATAATGATAGTTTAATTAGGTTGTTTTTTAACCACTCCCTTTACATCTATTACTTTTCTCAATTCAATTGATTCATTTTCTTTACTATTATTATGCTTTCAAAATTCATTCTTTCTTTTATTCATATTTTTATTTATTTTTTATGTATTTTAAATTGTATATATATATATATATATATATATATATAGATATATATATATGATGTTGATGATTAACAATCACTAAAACTAATTGGTTTATCAGAGCGTAAGAAAGTAAGATATTAATTGAAATTCTTTAACATTTTATTTATATGAATGAAAAGAAGGGAGAGAAGCATTCCTAGACCACAGTAGTTTTGCTAGCATAGCAAGTCAAGAAGGTTGGCAGTGTGGCAAAGATTTTTAAAATTAGAATGTAGGTGAGTAAGAGTTGGACAATCCAATAGAAAGTGTTTTTCATGTTCAACCCTCTCCGTATTGCAAAGGTGACAAACTATTATGCAACTAGCTCACAAAATAGAAGACAAGATAGATCAATGCCTTAAAGTCAGCCTCTTCGATTGAAAAACCTCCTTTACATTATACAAATCAACAATTCTTGGTTGATACAAATGAAAAAACCTCCTTTCTATATATAGGAGTTTAAGGGATCACAATATAATCAAAGACGACATAACAATAATAATATAAGGGCACAACAATAACAATAGTGTGCTTCTATGGGGCACAATAATAACAATATGGGGACAATAGGGGCACAACAATAACAATAAGGGATACAATGACAATAGTAATGGGGGAATAACTTGTATTATAGGGACCTAACATGACCCTCTCCTTCAAAAAAGTGTTGTCCTCAATGCATGAGTAGTTTTGGATGCTTATGTGTAAAATTCTCACCCTCCCATGTGGAATATTCAACGGGTAAGTTCTTCCACTTGATGAGATACTTCGAATCGATTGGTTTCGTAGCTGTCGAGTTCTTGTTTCTGTGACTACTTCAGGTTCCAATATGATTTTTCCTTCCTCATCAAGTTCTGGTAGTATTGTTTGAACTAGGAGTTTGTCACCTATAACCTTCTTTAAGCATGAAACATGGAAAATTAGGTGCACTCTTGAAGCTGCAAGAAGCTCCAATTTGTATGTCGTAGTACCAATCTTTTACAACACCTTGTATGGACCATAATACTTTGGTGATAATTTATTATCCTTCTTAGCTTTCTTGAGGGACATTTTTTTATATGGTTGTATCCATAGGAATACCCAATCACCTACATCAAAACTTCTTTTGCTACGAGGTTGACCTGCCTGTTGTTTCACTCTATTCTACGCCAAAGTGAGGTTATCCTTTAAGAGTTGGAGAACTTTTTGTTGATGCTCGATGTGATCTTCCACTGCTTGAACCTTAGAATTTTCTATTAAATATGATGTGATGGATGGTGGATGATATCCATAAAGTGCCATAAATGGGGTCATTTTTGCTGCAGTATGGAAGGAAGTGTTATACCACCATTCAGCCAGAGGCAACCATTTGACTCATTATGTCTATTTATCATATACAAAGCAAAGAATATATCCTTCTAAACATTTGTTTACTATCTTAGTTTTCCCATCATATTGAGGATGATAAGATGAGCTATGAGCTAACTGAGTACCAAGGCAAGAAAATAATTATGTCCAAAAATTTCCCGTGAAAATGGGATCTCTGTCGCTTACAATAATCTTTGGGTTTCCATGTAGCTTTTGAATTGTTTCCATAAATGCAATAGAAATTGTATTGGCTTTAAATGGATGCGATAGTGCACAAAAGTGTGCATACTTGGTAAGTCTGTCAACTACCACCATGATGACACTCTTTCCTTCGGACTTGGGTAAGCCTGTGATAAAATCCATTGAAACCTCCTCCCAACATTGGCTTGGAATGGATAAAGGTTGTAATAGGCATGGGGTCTTAATTGTTTCAACTTTATTTTGTTGGCAAACCAAACATTCCACCACAAACTTTTGAATATCTGATTTAAGGCCATCTCAAAAAAATTCCTTCTTAACCCTGTGGTAAGTTTTTAAAAATCCTAAGTGCCCTCCTAAGGGAGAGGTGTGCAATTCCATAAGAATATTTTGTTTGAGTTGGGAATTCTTACATAGGTATAAGCGATCTTTATGCCATAACGAATCATTTTTCCAATTAATTGTATCATATGTATTTGGATCTTGTTGTAACTTTTGAATGAGTGCCCACACTTCTTCATCATTCTTCCATTCATCCCTTGCTTCATTTATCCAATCTGGTTGGATAAAGAAATGGTGCAAAGCAATGCTTCCACATCCTCATCCCTTCTTGAGAGTGCATCTGTCACAACATTTTGCTTCCGTTTTTTGTAGATGATTGCAAATTCATAACCCAACATCTTTGTGACCCATTTCTGCTACTCTTCTAAAAATAATCTTTGTTCTAAAAAGCATTTAAGACTATCATGATCCATTTTTACCTTGAAGTGTCTTCCCATTAGGTAGGGTCACCATTGCTTAAGTGCATGCAGTATTGCCAGCATTTCCTTCTCATAAATAGCTTTGTGTAGATACTTTCCTTTGATTGAATGACTTTCGAAAGAAATGGGTCTTTCTTCTTGCATTAAAAAAACACCAATTCCATTTCCTGAGGCATCACATTCCACAATAAAGGTTTTTGTGAAGTCTAGTGTAGCAAAGACCAGTTCTTGGCACATTGCCTCTTTAATATGTTCAAAGGCCTTCGTTGCTTTTGGAGTCCACGAAAATGCATCTTTCTTCAATAATGTTGTTAGAGGTGCTGCTATTCTCCCATAATCCATAAAACAATTTTGATAATACCCTGTCAACTCGATAAATCCTCGCAGATTGTTTATGGATGTGGGGATTTTCCATTCCTTAATGGATTTAATTTTTCTAGGGTCTACCTTCACACCTTCATGAGATACAATATGGCCCAGATATTCCACCTCTTGTACTCCAAAGAAACATTTGGAGCTTTTTGCATATAATTGTTTCTCCTCCAATAGTTTGAGCACCTTGTCAACTTGTTGAACATGATCCTTCCAAGACTTGCTATAGATTAGTATATCATCAAAAAATACTAACACAAATTTTCTAAGGAATGGTTTGAAAATGGAATTCATCAAACCTTGAAATGTAGAAGGTGCATTGGTAAGGCCAAAGGTATGACCAAAAATTCATAATGACCCTCATGAGTTCTAAATGTTGTTTTTGGAATGTCTTCAGTCTTCATTCTGATTTGATGATATCCTGAATGAAGATCCAACTCGGTGAATTAAATTGATCCATGCAATTCATCCAATAATTCATCAATGACAGGAATGGGAAATTTATGTTTAATATTGAGCTTGTTGAGCTCCCTATAATCTAGACACATGTGCCATGACCCATCCTTCTTGTGCACCAATACTACTAGAGCAGAGAAAGAACTTTGACTAGGTTGAATTATACCAACCTCTAGCATTTATGCAACCATACATTTAATTTCACTCTTTTGGGCATAGGGATATCTGTAAGGCCTGATGTTTGGAGGAACACTTCCTGGAATTAAATGAATAGCATGATCATGATCACGAATAGGTGGGAGGCCTTTGGGAGTCTCAAATACCTTGGAATGATTGTCCAAGAATTTTTGGAGATCTAGAGAAATAGATGATTTCATTGTGGGAAACTCTAGCAAACATCATTGTGAAATTACGCCTCATTGTTCTTTCTTTAGAAGCTTTGTCATTCCTTTAGAGCTGATTATCTTTCCTAGTTTCCCTATGATACCCCTTTAATTCAACTTCCTTTCCTTCCAGAGAAAATTTCATGAAAAGTTCTTGAAAATTAAAATCTATTGTACCCAAGGGTTGTAGCCATTGGACTCCTAGTATAACAATTAGCAGAACCCATTGGAATGGAAAGCATTGGGCTATTCAATACATATTCTCCCATGGATATCTTGATATTATGGCACTTTCCAGAGCAATTTATGGTTCCTCCACTTGCAACCATCACTTGAATCTCTAGTGCCAGATATAGGAAGCAATTCAATTCATTGGCTATCTTACAATGAATAAAATTATGGGTACTTCCCGAATCAATCAACATTATTACCTTTTTCTTCTTGATATGCCCTTCTATCTTGACAGTTTGAGGAGTGGTAATTCCGGCTAATCAGGGAAAATTTTAAGAACCCCCCCTAAATTTATAAATATAATAAATGGGCGAATCTCCATGGTATATAGGAAAAATGGAAGGCGATTTTATCAATAATATAATATGTATATATAATTTTTTGGCGAATCTCTCACGAGGCATGGTGAATATTTTACTCAATTATAAAATCTTGTAAGATCTTGGCGAGTCTTTCACTAAATAATAAAACTTTGTAAAGTCCTAGTGAATCTTAGCATAGGCTACATGCTAGTTTAATTCCCCCATTTAAATAGGCTACATTCCAGATGAATACCATGGGTCAATACCATGTGCCATTTTGGTGAATACCATGGGTCAATACCATGTGCCATTTTTATTTTTATTATTTCTAATATTAGGGTTAATAATCGTTTTTTGCATGGTATTAATAACAATCTAGTCCATGGTATTTGTCCCATAGTATTTTGGCCATAGGTTTCACCTAAATATAACCCATTTTTTGAGTGTTAGTAAATATAAGGTGAATTATGGAGTAAATATAAAAAAATGTTTTATTTGTTTACCATACCTCTCGTTTATTTATATTTTTATTAATTTACCATACCTCTTTTACAAATATGGTATTTGGCCCATAGGATTCACTTAAATAAAACCTCTTTCTTGAGCCTTCATAAATAGAACGAGGATGATGGACTAAATATAAAAAGAGGTTTTATTTATTTACGATACGTCTAGTTTATTTATATTTTTATTTATTTACCATACCTTTTGAGTAAGTATAAAAATACGTTTTATTTATTTACCATACCTCCACTTTACTTATATTTTTATTTGTTTACACCCTTACATGTATATAAGGTGACTTATGGAGTAAATATAAAAAATGTTTTATTTATTTACCATACCTCTCATTTATTTATATTTTTATTAATTTACCATACCTCTTTTATAAATATGGTATTTGGCCCATAAGATTCACTTAAATAAAACCTATTCTTGAAAATGGGCGAATGGATTCACTTAAATAAAACCTATTCTTGAAAATGGGCGAATGGAAGGTTGTAAGTCCTAATTTCAAGGGCTAAATTTACCTTTTTTACCCTCTCCCTTAAAATAAGGTGGGCTATTTGAGGTGATTTGTAAAAATGTACTATGATACAAAATATTCGCCCACTAAAAATTTAAAACCCCTTAATTTCGCCAAAGGGCGAACATTCGCCCCTAAAATTATCCTTGCGGCTAATGCATTACAAGATATGGTTGGATTCATTTCTTCTTTCTATATGGTTTGTTCCTGCTGTATATCCTCTTCTTTTGATGTTTCTTGTTTCTTTTCATCCTCCTCTTCACAATATATGTAAAATAATTTCCTCTCAGCACACTTATGACCTTTAGTGTATTTGTTATCACAACTGTAACAAATCCCTTTTTCTCTTTTTTCTTCCAATTGTTGTGGTGTCAACCTTGTAGGTTGTGGAAGGCTAGGGGAAACAACACTTCCATATTTATAGTTGTGAGTGGTAAGCTTCATTGTGGCCATAATTTTTCTTTCCATTTTTCTTTCCAACCTGAATGCCTTCTCCAATTAATCAGGTTCCCAAAGTCAAACCTCATATTGGATGTTACCCTTTAAAGTCCCTATGAGCACATCAGCCTATGCTCCTCTAGAATATCTTTTACCCTTATATTCAATTTTTGGAAGTCCTCAATGTGCTCCATCATTGAACACTTTTTTTTTAGATTTATCATTTGGATAAAAAAGGTGTTTCTTTTTGTATCCTCATAATATGTTATCATTTCTTCCGTAAAAATTGCCCAAGTGACAATTTGTTTACGAGAGTAAGGCCATTGATACCATACAATTTGATTTGGTGCCAAATATAAAGTTGTAATGCGTACCTTTTGTGTGTTTTTCACATTATGGAGATCGAAATATTGCTCCATCTGTAGTATCCATGTTATGGGATCCTTGCCATCAAACTTCCTCATATCGATCTTTGGAACATGGTGGGTCTTCAATCCACCGTTAGAGTCTATGAAATCATGATTAACATTTCTTTTGTTCTCCTCATGAGTTTCCTTTACTACCCTTTCGCCATTAGTAAGCATTTCTTGTAGAAAATTTTTCAAATCTTCCATGTTGCCTTTAAGTTTTTCTTCTATACCATCCATCTTAGCTTCCATGTCTGTCTTCAAATATTCCATGTTTCCTTTAAGTTTTTCTTCTATACCATCCATCTTAGCTTCCATGCCTTTCTTTAAACCATCCATCTTAGCTTCCATGCCATCCATCTTAGCTTCCATGCCTTTCTTTAAACTATCCATCTTAGCTTCTGTTACTTTTTGTGAGAGTGAATTTTGTTGCACTTGGTCTCATAATTTTGATATATCATGTTGCATTTCTTCCTCTTCTTCATGAGTCATGCTAGAGCTTTTAGGTTGTTTACTAGGTGTTTCCATTTTCTTTCTTTGGGACATCAATTAATGATAATAATGCTTCACTATGCCCTTTGAATTCCTTCAAACTAATTTTTCAAACCAAACTTATGGAAAATTTTAAAAAAACTACACACTTTTTTTCACTTTGTAGGAGCTCGATATTGAATCTGTTGTATCTCTATAATTTCGGATCTCCAAGGTCTGAAATTGTGTCTTGCGGTAGCCCTCTAAGTCCTCTTTCCAACCCCACAAGTCTGATCAAGATTGGATTCTCCAAGGAAGCGTTATGCTAAATCTCCCACGATGGCTTGATTATAGACTAGTTCAGTAGAGAAAACTTGTACAAAGTTCCACGTGTCATTGTTTTGACCTTAGGACCTGAAACCGATACACAGAAAACTATGGGTCATCCTCTTTCTGTAACTTCTTATGAAATTTCAATCTAATGCTCAGAAAGTCAGTTATGACAATTTCCCCAAGTCACCTGTTTGAGATATAATTTTGGATCCTGCAAAAACCCTAACTTCCTTGGATCATATCTCTGAAAATATAGCACGCCAAGATCTGAAATTCAAACCTGAGGTTCACAGAGATTTTGGCTCAAGTGGTTTTTTTTTTAGATTCTGAACCGTCACAGAAAAAATTTATAGAAAAAACTCCATGATGACCTGTTTGGAGCAACGAAACCCTAGAATCCAAACCTCTGATACCAAATGTTATGCAACCATCTCACAAAATAGAAGAAAATATAGATCAACACCTTAAAAAGGCAGCCTCTTCGAGGGGGAAACCTCCTTCACATTACACAAATGAACTATTCTTGGATGATACAAATGAAAAAACTTCCTTTCTATATATAGGAGTCTAAGGGGTCACAATATAATCAAAGCCGACATAACAATAATAATATAAGGGCACAACAATAAGAATAGTGGGCTTCTACGGGGCACAATAATAACAATATGGGGACAATAGGGGCACAATAATAACAATAAGGGCTACAATGGAAATAGTAATGGGGGAATCACTAGTATTATAGGGACCTAACACAAACTCTTTTGTTCCAAGGTATCTTGGGGATAGACCAGCACCCAATGTCACTTTGAAGATCTTGAGAATTAGTTCTTATCTTGGCAATGTTCATTTTCTTCTTAACACTGGTCAAGATCGAAAAATTATTCTGGATTTCGAACATGAGGTTGATTATTTCCTTATAATATCTTAGCTTCATTTTTCCCTCTAACTTCTTATCATCCCAAAACTTATACTTAAATTTGGACGTAGTAATATTTTTAATATTGTCCTTATTCTTCAAGATGATCTCCTCCTTTACCCCCCAATGGTCCAGCCAAGACTAGTCATCCTTATGTCAATGTCGCTTGAGCCAAAGATGAAGATTTTGGCTTAAGTTAAAAGAAATTTTAAGATACCTCTTAGCTTCCATGTTGTATAATTTCTTCTTGTACATAAAATACATAATCATAACCATACTTTCAATAATAAAAAAATACTAACTTTAATTAATATATATATATATATATATATATATATATATATATATATATATATAATTTCAATATTATTCGAAATTTAAAATATGCTGTAAATTTTCATAAAACCCATACTAATTATTGTCCTTAGTTCATATTTTTTACCCATTTGTTATCCCTATTATTGTTCCTAATCCGTATTTGCCCCGATGTTGACCAATTCATTTGATATCCCATTTTTTTATATTTATGCAATGTGTATGCATATTTAAGAAGGTTTGGCTCAGAAATAAGATTTTTTTAGTGGTTGGATTACTTTATTGTTGGTTAAACAAAAGTGTTTATCAATCCCTGCCAGTATTAGCGACTATAGTGTTTTCTTCATAGTTAAAAGGTTCTGAGTGTGTATTAGTTCACTTGATTTTTTGGGGGCACCATCAAAGTTTTCTAACATTGTTTTCATTCTTATTATTTTTTAAATTAAATATTTTTAATTATAGTTATAAGTTTATATTTATATATTTTTGTTTATGGATGATATTTTGGATGGAATCTAATTTTTTTTTGTATATGTTAATTTTAGATTTTTTAATTTTATTCTTTTTTGTGATGAGTGGAATTAATAATTGGGTCATTTTCATATTCATGTAATATAGTGTTGATTTTGACCACCACTACTATAACCTTCATGTATACTTACTGTTAACACCCAGGTTGTTCCCTTTGACTCCTGAGGGAATACGGCCGGGGTAACCACTAACCAAGCTTTGGATTACAGGTTCTAGCCTACCCGTAATCAGAGAGGGCTCTCTCTTTTTAGTTTTAACTTTGTTTTTTGAAGATTTTAGGCTAGTTATGAGGTGAGAGTTTTGTTTGAATTTTGGTTGTTGGCTATTGTTCAAAGAAGGGCAAGCAAGTATCAAAGAGAGTTCAATCCATTGGGCATGTGGAGTCTAGAAATGAATAGCATTTGATATTTGTGATAAAGAGAGGTTCACTGCAGGGCCAGATGGGTATTCATGATACAAACTTTGATTTTTTTTAGACAAGAAACAGTATAAATCACACCAGAAAAGGCAGTTAAGAGTTCTTTCACAGTGTAACAGGGAATAACGGACAAATCCTAATCAGCAGCAAGTGAGAATTACTGAATACAGACTTATCATGTGATTAGAGCAAATAGGAGCATTTAAGAATTCCATAATCGCAGCTAACCCTGGAGAAAACATATTTAGTAGTAAAGATTGAGTTTAGGGTGTTCTTAATGGACAAATCTTGAACTATTCTTTTTCTTTTCTACCAAGATTAATCACCAAACATCATAAATAGATTATGCAAGAAATGAAACACAAATACAGTTAGAAAACACTTATTGTATCACGCCATAACACGAGAATCCTGCAGCAGTCAATAGTTTCATCACATCACGTCCAAGCCAAACTCATTCTTTTGGAAACCAACAACTCCTTTGCATTATATCTTTCAGAGGATATACAGTCGAGTTCTCTTGAACAACTGAGCAACAACAACCCCCAATAAGTTATGCGGGGGTGCATATATACAAAATATCACAAAAATATCTCAACAATGAGTTATTGCACAATAACTGCTCTTACCAACTTTCTAAGATATTTCTTACAAAATTAAAAGCTACTTAAATAAATATACAACAGGTGTTTGCTATTTGTCGGAATTTCTTGACTTTTGGGTTTATGGGCCATCTAAGCTCCTTGCGGCAATTTCGATTGCTTTTGCCTTTATGCTACCGTGTCAGGGCACTACTGTATTCGGACAGCTCATCTGTGATGCTCAAGCTGTGCATAGCCACTGTCCACCTCATTCAACTGTTTTCCTGTTTTTGTGAAAAACTTTTAGACCAAAATTTAGACTTGATTTAAAGCAGAGTTTTAATCATATTCGTCCACCACTCTTCAGTGGGCATTTGATGTCTCTGCATCTTGATTAGGGTCTCATCTGCCTCTGTATACTTATAATAATTAGGGGGCACTTCAAAAAGGTGCTTAATTTCATGTTCAATGAAGAATAAATTCTCTAATTTATCATAAATCTCTTGCCCTGATGGTGGCCCAACTCCTTCTGGACTGCTTACTGTAGCTGTCAACTGATTAGCTGCATAATTGTTGACCCTTTTAGCATACTGTTCATGGGACAACAGTCTTCCTACACTGGTCACTAGGTTGGGAAGCCCTCTGCCATGTAATGCTGTGATTTTGGTGGCAAAAGCATTGACCTCTACTTGAATATCTTGGCACTTTCTTTCTAATGTCTGCAAATAGTTCAGGAGGGTGAGCACCCTTTTGATTAAAAAAATTGTATCAGTCCTATCCCTGATACCCATTGTTGCCAATTGAAGGCCAGTTCCATTATTCAGGACATTGATCATCCTGGTAGCAATATCAGGCATACTTCCAAGAGAGGCTCTGACCCTTTGACTTTCAGCATGAGCCTTGTTCAGTAGATCCATTTGCTCATGAATTGTCTCTATGTATTGCCACTGATCTGTGATTGACTGGCCAATCTTAGCCCATAGGATCTTCTTGACCTCAGTTATGACCTTGCTCATGGTGAGCTCCTTTTCAAGCTCTTTGATCCTTCTTTCTAGTGTCCTAACTTCCTTGGTCTTTTCTGCCACTTGCTGCTTAGATTTGTCATATTTCTCGTCCAGCTGGGCCAGCTTTTCTTTGGCATCCTTCAGCTCAATCATTTGGGTTTCAAGAGCTTGCAGCTCCTTCATCATATCTCGCATACCGAGGCCTGGGACTTGCTCTGCTGCTGCTTCCTTTTCTGTGGCTTGAGGCCCAGCAATTGAGGCACTTGCTTCTGTTGTTTGCACCAGGGGAGGACTTATAATTTGAGGAGGCTCCTCAAGATTTATTACTGGCTGAGAGGGCTGAGGTATCTGCTCTCCTTGTTTTTGTTTCAGGGCTGCCTCTAATGCACCCTCTGTTGCTACCAATCGTCCTTCTGTTTCTACCAATTGTTTGTGTAATGTCAACAGCATGGCCACTACATCTTGATCCTTTCTCTGCTGAGCAACATTTTCTGTTTGGGGGTGAAGGGTTGCTGGAAGTTTGACCATCTTCCTCAAAGCTAATATATCTTCATCTTTTTTCTTCATTAGCGCCTGCACAGCTTTGGGATCACTTGGGTCATGCCCAAGCTCTATGATGATATCTTCCAAAGACTTAATCCTATTGTCTTTGGCTTGAGAAGAAGCTTTCTCCAATTCTAGTTGGGCAGTAGTATTATGGAGAGAATTTTGCAGTTTGTGTGCTAGAAGTGTTTTATCTGCAAGAGTAGAGTAGACCATCTCACCCGTTTGCTTATGTAGCTCTATTTGGTCCATTGGGTGGATGTCTTTTTCAAACACTTCTAGGTTGGTTCTGATGTAATCTGCAGCTGACTGTGGCTGCAGCGTGGCAGGCATAAAATGGCTCATAGTCATCTTCCCCTCTGCAATGTCATATGCTGACATGAGCCTCTATTGATTGGTGGGAGCCATCTTGAGCAAATGATTGTAAAGCTGGATTCTGACTGGCTCATTCCTAGCTTTTATATCCATAAATTGTTTTTTGATTCCAGACTCTGCCCTTCTTTGCTGGCTTGAGGAGCTGACCTCTACTCCAAGTGGTCTCTCTTGTTCCTGCTGGAAGGAACTGGCTGATGCTTCCATACTAGGGGGGGCCATACCCATGGATGGTCCAATAGGCATCTCTTCTTCAGAAAAAGGGTTTAGTCTTTGCCTTTTCTCCCCTTGTTGACTTGCTGATGTAGTAAGGGGGGTTTCTTGTTGTCTGCCCCTCTTCCTGGCTCTCTCTTCATTCATCGGGGTTTGGAGCACTGAGGTCTCCACTGCTATTTCCTGCCTTGGAGGCACATTTTCTTGAACTTGTTGCTCTGTGGATACAGGGGCCTCAGCCATTTCTTCTTGATGTTCTGTCTGTTCTTTCTGTTGTTGGGAGTGTCTGATCCTACTCCATTTCTTTCCCCTTATCTGTGCCAGCTGCTAGAGTAGTGGTTTGAGCTGCTTGCTGGGGAGCTGTAGAAGATGAGGCAGCTGCTCCAAGTTGAGTATGATGAAAAGAAGAAACCTGTCCACAATATTCCAATTCATCTTCCTTCTCAAGTTTCTTTGCTGTTTTTTGTGCTATTTCCTCTTTAGAACTTGCCTCTTCTAGGGTGCCCTCTTTCCATTCTAATTGATTTGCATATTTTTCAATATGTGGTAACCTGAGATGATCATAGGTAGCCAATTTATATTTGACCCTTCTAAGACTAATGAAGTGATTGGGGTCATAGGGTAACCAGAGGAAACTGGTTTGCAACTCGAGGCACTTCAGGATCTTATCTGCTTCTTGCCATGCCTCTTCTCTTTTGTTATAAATAAATGGGCCTAGCTGGTTTTTGACTTTGAGCTGTGCCTTTTTATTTTTGCTGTGGAAATGGATCATGTCCGCATTTCCAAATTGTCTGAAATATTCTAAAGCAAAAAGTCTCATAGGGACATATCTTGGTAGCCTGTATGGGGCTAACTCACAACCATATATCCTGATCACTGTATGGTGTTGGTAAAAGTACCAATCCCCAATGTTGTAGGCCTTTAAGAGCTGGAGGATTCTTTGCATCTCATCTGTCAATATTGGAGGAGGAGAACTCAACAACAAGGACATGGCTGGATGGATGAAAAGGTCTATGAATTCACAGTAGCTATATGGTGAAAAAGATGTGTGATGAAAGATTGAAGACCAAAATACCACAGACCTTTGGTTCCCCTGGGCATCAAACTTCTTGAGAGTAATAGGGAAGCTGTCAGGCTGATTAAATAGGAACAAGTGATAGATGTAAGAAGTGTATCTAAACATCCTTTCCCTCTCTAAATTCATCAATTGCCCGTGAATTTTGTTGGCAATGAATGTAGCATAATCATAGTGAACCGAAGGAGGCTTTCCAGGGGAGAAGATAGACATCATAGCCATAATGGTTTCATCAACATCCTCAGATGACCTGTAACCCAGGATATAACTGATCATATCCACAAGAATCCTGCCCAACTCATTGAGATATACATTTCCAATAGGAGGAGACCTCACAGTTTGAGAGCTTGATTGAATGAATAGTTGATTAATCTTTACGATTTGGGCACTGGACAGCTTGCCTCCTTGGTCTATCAAGTGCATCATGGATAGAGGAGTCAATGGCTTTGTAGTATGAAAGTGCAACATTTGATTTATAGCCTCAGGGGTGACATAGAACAAGACTGAGCTTGAGGGACTGAGGACAGCTCTCTGACATGGATCATAGTTGGCACTGCATCGATGGATTAAATCTGGGAGGACGTTGACTTTAGGAAGATTGAAAATGGGCAAATAGGAGTCCCAAATCCCTAGAATATCAGTTCCATTGAGATGTTTGGCTTTTAGCTCATTGATTAAATGAATATGGTATCTGCTGTAATCTGGGATTACTTATGCCATCTGGTAGTCTCTATCAGCCAGGGGCAGCCATTCTAGCTCTATGTGTGGGGCATTTAAAGGTGGAATGTTTAGATCTACCGGTGTCTCCATGTGTTTGGTGCTCTTCAAGCAGAATTTCACTTAGGAATGTAGGCAAATGTGACCTTGCGCGGCGAATTGAGGTAAAAAGGATTTTCAACAAAAATAGGGCAGTTCTGGTGTAAAAAGGGGCACAATTGATCACTCTTGGAAGAAATTGAATCACTTGCAGGACGAGGAAGCTTGAGTTTTTAGGAAAAAAGGCAGTTCCGGGTGTTTTTTACAGCGAAGAACAAACTGAACCAGGTGCAGGAAGAATTGGTAAATACCTGGTCACGACACGATGGGTGGAGGCTTATCCAAGCTGAATTCTGGGCGGCCACGGCTTTGAATCAGTTTCTACAGGTTGGCGGCGAGAACGTCGTGAAATTTCATGCAGGAGGCACAGTAGTTTTTTGGTGAAAAATGCGAAAAAACGTGATTTTGGGCAAAAATATAGAAAATTTTGCCTTTGGCGCGCTTTTGTCGGATGACGTCATAGGTGGGGTCATGGTACGGAATGATGAAGTGGCGGTCTGTGAGGGGTCCACGTGGACGGGGGACGTGGCAGACAGCTCGGAGCGATGGCGGGTCGAGCGCTGATGTGGTGTTGACTCGGCAATGGCATGGAGGTGACGTAAAGGCGACTTGGCGGGCGGTAAACAGAAGGCGGTAAGTGGTAATATCGGACCGCTTAAGGTACGGGCGCGGTTTTGGCAGGAGGCCGCTCGATGCAATTAAATTGTGACGCGTGTCCAGTGCCCTATGTCATCATTCTGACATTTTCGGGCGCTAAAGTACCGCCACCGGAGGCAGCCCGATATTGCAGAGGACCGTCGGATGGGAGGGCCCAGATCCGACGGTCGACAGGGAGCAGATCTGATCAGACAATACGGCGGGGAGCGGATAATAAACAATTATTTTTTCTGGGAATGCGCGCTAGGGCAGAACTTTAGCCATCGGCGGATTTTTGGGTTTTTGCAATGTTTTGTGGACAAAACGGATTTTGGACATTTGATTAATAAAACGCGCTTAGGGCTGTTAAACCAAGCAGGTCTTGATTTAATCCCGAGACATGGTTTTAGCGCTATTTTGCCTTTAGCGCTTCAATTCCTTTGCGCTCTGACCTTTTGGAGCTATAAGGCTATATTGCCTAGGGGAAGGGGTATATACATATTTTTGGGGTTTTTTTTATATACAATAGTGATATAATAATAAGGAAAAGGGGAACATAGGGAGTTAAGTAATGATAGAGTTAGTAGTTAGTATTGGATGGGAGATATGGAAGAGAGGAAGCAAACACTAAGTTTTTGGGGAACAAACTTAGTTATGAGAGTAGATCAAAATGAAAAGATTTTTACACAAGAAATGTGGCTCTTCTATATAACAAGAATCAACAAATAAGTTTGATTTCTGTTATGAACAAAGGTGATAATGGGATGTTAGAAAGAAGTTTGATAGGGAATGATTGGGAAATTAGACATGCTTCACTTTGTTGCTACAAAATTGCTGCATAGGAAGATCTGCACTGGCTACCATGTGTTTCCTTTGCTTAGGCCAGTGATATGAAAGAAATCATGCTTCTGCAACCCCATCTACCTACCCATTCTATTGCCTAGCATTTTTTATTACTTCAGGGAGGGTGCACTTATACTGGCAAACCCTCAATTGCTCTCTTTCTTTTCTTTTTGCATTTTCTTTTGATTTTCTATCTAAGGCTAGCCTTATTACTTCCAAGGCCCCAGATTAAGCAGTTGGGAACCTTCATTCTCTACCTAACTACTAATCTGCCAAGATTGAACAATTTGGACAGATTTCTTTCTCTAATCTACAACAGAAATTGAAATATGGCATGGCCCAGTTTAGACTGTTGGATCACCCATTCAGAAGTAGGACAGTATCAATCAACTATAGATAGGTGTTTTCCACAAAAATATGAGATCTTTGCATCACCAAAGTAGAGCATATTTGGCACTTCCCCTGCCAATCATGAAAAATGAAACCTATTGGTATAGGTAGCTAACACTTACATCGCTCCACACTTGGTATACATGCTAGTGAGGTTTGAGCCAGCGATGCCACAAAGAGTGTCTTAATAGTTCACTTTATCACCAACTAATCTACACCCTGGTTGGAACTTTTTAAATCAATTTAAAAATAATCAAATTTTGAATTATTCATTGGGTTACTCTCTAACCTTTATATAGCCTTCATCTTCCTTAACATTGTGGTACTACAATCAAGGGACCTTGTATTCTATGGTAGTTGTTAGTTATACCTCGTCATGTGGTGACTTGTATGCACACAACATAGTGCATTTTCCAACGACAGCTTGTCCCATGGAGACCTACTTGCATCCTAAGTAGAGTGCATTTTCCAGCAAATTGAAGCTCCACTCAGCCATTAGCTACTTTTGAGCCTATTTTCCTCTAGGTTGTTTCTATTGAGATTATGTGGCTTACTATGTTGCATAGAAGCCATAAATGACATAAGCTTACCATATGGTGACCTTCTAATAGCAAACACCATCAATCAATCAGGTTGAGAACATTTGATTTCTTAGAATGAAGAACCATTGTTGCTCCCTAACATCATAAGCCAAACTTGCAATAGATTAATGAATAATGTGAGAAGATTTAATTTTAAATTCAAACCAGTGAATAAGCAGAGTAAGCGTACTTGGTAATTCCCAGGGATCATATTGTTGTAATTCTCTGCAATATATTAATAATTCTCTTTTATATTGTTGTTTTCTTAGTATTTGTGTTTTTTTTGCCTCTGATGAATACCGAAACATGGGGTCTATAAATTTGGATCCCCAGAAGACTTCACATTTGGAAGAATGTGGGTTATGGCCCATGCATTCTGCTCTCTCTTCGTAATTTTGCAGCAATAGAACTAAAAATTCATTCGAACCCCAAAACCTTCATAATTTGATCTTGTCAGAATGATGCAGGACCACCATTCACCCACCGTGCTCAGTTGATTCTCCATGATGTCACAGGTCAAGGTCGACCCTTATTTTCCTTTGTGGTTGATCCTGACTATTGTAGGTCCCGACCAGCTGAATGGGTCCCACCCAAGTTAGAGGTTGGGTTGGTCGGAACTCATTCAGATCTCTCTTTGGTTGGGGTCTAGGTGTCTAGTGAAAAAATAAAACACTACACAAAAAAAATGGACAAGGATTAGATTCAATAGGCACACACAATGTTTATATAAAAAAGAGACTATTACATATATATGGCCTCTTTGGGCCTGATGTCATTCGACTTGACTCAAAATTTCTCTGGTCTTCTCTTTCAGCCTGATATTACATTGAAAATGGTCACTCCCTAACACCTTATAGGATGCCCAATAAAAAGGAAAGAAAAACTCTAAAATAACAAAGCTCACTCTTTGCCAACATACGCATTCTAGAGGTTTACGAAATTAATTAAAATTTAGAATAAAATCAACAAAATCACGTCCCCCTCAACGACTGCCATGATGCCCTTCTTCTGGAAGCTTCCTGAAACCAATTTCATTTTGGGGTGGGTTGATGCTCTTGCATCGAACTCTCGTACTTGAAATTTTTCATGATCTCATGATCATGTATCTTTACTTTTGCATCTCATCCATTCACAACCTCTCTTATTTTTCACATGTATCTTTGAGTTTCTCCTCCACTGGCTCAAAATTTTGGTGCCTCAATTTACCTCCTCTAGAATCTCGCGAGTTTCCTTTGCTCCTCTAGGTGTTGCACACTTGCTCAACTCTCCTTGACAACTCTACCCACAATTGTAGTTGGGGAATTGTTGCAACAACTTCTACCCAACCGCGGCTAGAATTTTCTCTTCTATAGGAACTCCCCTTCTTCCTGCACTCTGATACCACTTGATGAATACCGAACCATGGGTTATGGCCCACAAATTTTTCTCTCTCTTTGTAATTTTGTAGCAACAGAACTAACGATTCATCTGAACCCCAAAACCTTCATAATTCGATTTTGTCAAAATGATGAAGGACCACCATTCACACCTCGTGATCAACTGATTCTCCATGATGTCACAGCTTAGGAGTCGACCCTTCTTTTCCCTCGTGGTTGATCATGACTAGTACAGTCCCTGACCAGTCGACTGGGCCCCATCCGAGTCTGAGGTCAGGTTGGTTGAAACTCTTTCCTGCATTTTCTTTGTGTTGTGGCCCAACTGCCTAATTAAACTCTCTTTGGCTTTCTCTCTATTTGGGGTTTGGGCAGCTAGCGAGAAATGAAAACATTACACAAAATAAATAAATAAATAAATAAATAAATTAAAAAAAAAAAAAAACTAGACAAGGATTTGATTCAACAGATACACTCGATGTTTATATAAAAAATGTGGAAACAACTTGAAATTTGCAAATGATAATGAATTGAAACTGAAAACAATAGACACAATTTTTTTCTACTCAATTTGCGGAAGGGAAAACATATAATAGAAACACATGCAATCATTCAATCACAATGAACACAATATTTATACTGGGGATCCCAACTAGGAAAAACCCCTCCTCTATTTGTATTATATCAGATGAGAAAATTGATCTATTACAATGACAACTCCAATCCTTGAAGCTCAACCTGCACTGCAATATATCTCCTTCTCTTGAGTCTGCTCTAGCAAATACTTAGCCAAAATAGGCCTCTTGCTTGCTCTTATTTCCTTGCGCAGTTCCTGAGGAAAAATTAGCTCCTAAGGAATAGGAAAAGATCTTATTTTCTTACGCAATTCCCAAGAGAAATGGCTCACCTGCTACATGCAAACATTGTACATTCACTAGTACAATAATGATTGCATTGATGCCTTTTTCCTCCACTAAACTAGGCAATTCAACTTGCATGCATGACTAAAGTTATTTTTAATTAGTTGACTAGTTAACTTTGAGATCTATGAGTTAACAACAGTTACAACTACTCAATTGAACTCATACTGACTCTATTCATGACTAGAGCTCAGATAATTGAGTTTCATTAACTATAACTCCACTAGATTGTTAGATCTTAGTAATCAACTCATGCACAACTCTACTTCTTGCCCACAAACTCGAATTGACTGACTTAACTAAGTGACTTGGCCATGTCACTCTTGCTAACTGCAACTCAAGTAATCATGCTAATGTGGAAATTTAAATTCTCCATTTAATAAAGGCACACTCAAACGAATCCTTTTTTTGCTACAATTTAACAAAAGAAAAATTTAGACTATTACATATATATGGCCTCTCTGGGCTTTATGTCATTCGACCTGACACAAAATTTCCCTCGCCCTATCCTTTGACCTAATATTACATTGAAAATGGTCGCCCCCTGACATCTCGCAGGATGGGCAATAAAAAGGAAAACATAAACCTAACAGGATGAATCTCGCTCTTTGCTAGCACACACCTTTTAGAGGCTTACGAAAGTGAATAAAATTTATAATAAAATCAACAAAATTGTCCTCCTCAACAAAGGCCACGATCTCCTTCTGGAAGTTCCCTAAAAACGATTTTGTTTAATGCTCGCATCACTCTCTAACCAAATTTGGTTTCAGTAACTTTAATAGTTGGAAAAAGCATACATGGGAGTCCACCCATTCCAAATCTATATGCATAAGTGGTAGATGTAGTTTAGGTGTCCCTCCTCTTATCAAGTCTTTTATGGGGTTCAAATCGCTCGTCCTTGGACGATGTTCTTTGTACAAAGTGTTTTCCTATGGAAATGCTTCAACTAGATGTAGCTGCTCAAACGAATGTGCAACTACTTGTATATGCTCAAATATATTACAACTTCCTGGACACTTTTGTGAAGCAACCATGATGAGTAATATAATAACACACTAATTAAAAAATATTCAAATAAAATTATTTGGATGATTCTTTTGAAAACATTATATAACGAAGAAGTTTAATACAATAAGTACAGCAAATCAAATTCTTTTGATTTGCCTTACAAGAAATTATACCACTAGTGCCCCAAAAAAGCTATTTTATTCCTTCGAGAAGTTAAATGAAATGTTCCCTTCATTGCTTCACTAAAGAGGAACACGCATATCAACACAAGACCACTTTAATTCAAGCCACGATTGATATAAAATAAAATTTTAATTAAAGTGAAATGGTTAGGTGGTTGTGGTTTTTTTGGAGCTATGTGTATTATGTGTGAAAGGTGCGGTGAGTGAAGGAACCCAACGACACCAAAAAGTCATATAATAGTGGTTTTGAAATCGAGGGATGGATAGAAAAGTCATATAATAGTGGTTTTGAAATCGAGGGATGGATAGAAGTCTAGTGGGTTGAAATTTTTAAGGATTTCTTTTATCATTATTTGGTGACATAATTAATTATTTTAATTAAATGCAAAAAAAATTAATATTTTTTAAAATTATATTTTAAATATTAAATGTGTAAATTGTATTTCGATATGCGGAGAATTCATAATTTCAATGGGAAGATATTTGGTTTTGTTGAGGATTAATCTTATAGAATTATAATGGGTGTTATTATTCATTTAAATATTAAATATGAAGATATTTGGTTTTGCTGAGGACTAGAATTATAATGGGTGTTATTATTTACTTAAATATTAAGATATTTAATTTTTTTTTGGGTTTTGGGGTAAATTTTTTTTTGAAATTAAATCATAAATTATAATCACAATTACTATTATTTATCTCAATATTAAGATATTCAAATTTTGTTACAACTTAAAATCGTGTAAGATCAAATCACAATTATTGTTACTATTCATCTCAATGCCAATATTAAAATATTCAAATTATCCTCTAAATATGAGTAGTCACTATTTTTAACATGTTTAATTTTTTTACCACATAAACTAACATATTTGAGGAATAAAACTTAATTGGGAGGGAATTAAAGAAACTATCTACAACTTGAGTATTATCTTTTGACATATTTAAATTATATTTTTAAATATAAAATTATTCAATATTTAAAAAATAAAATAAAATATCAAATAGTATAAATTTAATAACTGACAATAATTTTCCCTAATTCCTAATCACCTTAAAACGATGGAGCTGCTACGGGATTAGTGAAACTATAGAAAAGAGTTAAGTATGTAGGACAAAATAAAATAAAATAAAAAAGCGGTGCAAACACAATTTTTAAAAATAATGGGATCACTCAATGAATTGAGTGAGGTATGCGATGGCGTGTGAGGGGACAGGAGAGACATGTCCACATGGCAATCGTCTTCTCTGTCGGCAATGCTTGATATTGGGTACGAGGTGTAGACCCTACCCACATTCTCTAAAGTCGTGGTCACATGGTAATCGAGGCCCACTCCATTGACGTGTCGGGCTTATGCCGCCTCAACTTTAGCGAGTCTACGACCATGTCGTTGCTTTCTGGCAACCGGGTGGGTAAATGAGATGAACCCTATTATTAATCCCCTTATCACCTGCCCGCCCACCACTACAACTACTCAGGTGCCTCCTCTTTTGTCTCCGACCAACAAAGCAATCGATTCAGCCGCCCTCGTTCTTTTGACTAAATTTTGCACACCACCAAATAACAATGAACTTGCCTTTGCCTTTTTCACCTTCACTTTCCTGGACTCTCTGATCTCTTAATTCATTCAGAGGAAGGACTTTACATTACAGTTGTGCAGATTAATCATGTCTGGCAGTGTTGGAGGCATGGAGAAATCTGGTACGAGCGCACACCAGGAGAATAACCGCAGTTTAGATTTTGCAGAGACTGAGCTCAAGCTTGGGCTCCCAGGGGTAGCTGCAGGGGAACGCCAGAGGATCTGTGGAAAAAGAAGCTTTTCGGAGGCCATGGAATCCAGAAATTTTAGCATTCCACATGAGGAGGCTCATAAATTCCATGAACCCAATTTAGGCACAGAAAAGCAAATGGTCCGTCCTGCCAATGATCCTCCAAAAAAGGGACCTCCTCCTCCTCCCAAGTGAGTATTCCTTTCCTAAAGGATATTAATGTTTGTACTGTTGAGGGCTTGTTTAGGGCGTCTATATTAACCAGAAAATATATGGGTGTTGTTTTCTTTTTCAGGGCACAGATTGTTGGCTGGCCACCTGTCAAAGATTTCAGGAAAGTCAGAACAATTGCTGCATCCAGCTCTCTGTATGTGAAAGTGAGCATGGATGGAGCCCCCTATCTCAGAAAGGTGGACCTCAAAATGTATACCACCTACCATGACCTCTCCTCTGCACTCGAGAACATGTTCGGCTGCTTAATTACCATGGGTATGATTGAATGCCCATCTCATTCCATTCCCTTAATGTTTTGTCTATTCGCTCGGCTGGAAATTATTTGATATTGAAATGTTGAAATGTTTTCAGGCAAATCTGGATCCCATGCGCTGAACGAGAGCAATGTGTTCGGTGTGCTGAATGGGTCAGAATATGTGCCTACCTATGAAGACAAGGATGGAGACTGGATGCTTGTAGGCGATGTCCCCTGGGAGTAAGTACTTTCAAGCTGTCATTTACCATTAACCATTATTCTACCTTTGTAGGGTTCAATAGTTTCCATGTAAAAATCCAAAATTGATGATGCAATGATATGATATGTAGTGATTATTGATATGTTGCGGTTTAAATCTCATTGAGTATGGAGTATATGGCTTGTTATGATATCGGTTCAAGGATTGATTTTAGATTTTCTCTACATTAATTCAAGAAGTAATCGACATGCTATTGACTATATAAAACCCTCCCTAGATGCTAAACACTCCCTCCCTAAGCTTGTTATGATATCAGCTCAAGGATTGATTCTAAACCCCTTTCTTGATTCTAGACCCTCCCTGGATTAGTTAGTTCAAGAAGTTATCAATTCACATAGTTAAAAAAGAAAAAACCAAAAAATTGATGATATGGAATATTGGTTGCAGTATGTTTGTTGATTCCTGCCAAAGAATGAGGATAATGAAGGCTTCAGAAGCTATTGGTTTAGGTATTTCACCATACCATGATCCCTCTTTTTCTTTACAGTTTAGATACAGTGAGTGGGTCAAAAATATGTTACAGTCTGATAACCCTCCATGTTTTGATTGGTATTTTGCAGCTCCAAGGGCCATGGAAAAATGCAAAAATGGGAATTAGATTCAGTGATTGTGGAATCTCACGAGGGTTGAATGGTAATTCTTTGATGTGCGTGGTCGACATATTTAATCAGCCTGTTGCTAACGCATGGGTTAGAAATTACGATGGTATTGGTTGGTCCAATCGGCGGCCATGGTATCGGAGGGTCTGGCTCGACTGACTGTTTCAAACGAAGAAGTTCGTCTAAGGGGGACAATATTACTTATCCGATCTCAATTGTACAAAAAGGTGAACACGCTCTATGCAAAACATGGATCAAATATTTTGGTTTTAAAGAATCTGCTTTTCTCCTCAACTTCTGTGCAGTATGTGATACACAAATCATGTACAAATTTATCAAATACAAAATGGATACGGGAATTTCACTGTGTAACTCTGAAGAATTTTTGACAAATTTTATGTCAAACTAATTGTAACCTGTTCCGCAATATGTACGCGTTGAGCAACACATTAATTTTGTTATTTTTGGGGATGGAATTCTGTATTGACATTTTACAAATTATTTGGTTGTTTCCACTATTTTTATTACTGAAGTAATAAGAACACAATTATTTTGATATACAGTTGGTTTGTTTTTTATTTATTTATTTTTAATTTTTACAGAATTCCAGTGATACCTTTCCCCGGATTCTAGATAGAAGAATATATTATTTATTATTATTATTATTAGATTGATTTAATTTCTATGAAATATAGATATCAATCACATCAATGTGATTAATACTTATGGATCAAATCCAATCTTAAAGATGTGATTAATCCCAAAAACTGATATCTACATTATGGATCACAAAAATTTTAGTTCTATCATGAAATGTTTTAAATAATTATGGATCACAAAAATTTTAGTTCTATGAAATGTTTTAAATATTTTTGTATAGTACTTACAAATCAAAAATTAAGATTTATCTTAAAAGTAGTTATATTTTTTTTATCATTTTAATATATACTTTTCCAATTAAAAACAGAAGTTATATTTTTATTATATATATTTTTATAATTTAATTTCTGTCTTGATTCAAGTTCAAACTAGATTAGATCCATCTTAACTATAAATGTAATAAGAGTCCAAAGGGATCAAATCTTTTGAGGTGCATGTAAAATTTGAAACAACTTCTTAAGATAATTGATCTATTTTTGGTCTTGATACATCAATGAAGAATCTATATTGGTTCTATATATACCATGTATTGTTTTTAGTTATTTAAATTATATTTTTGAACATATGAATGGATTCAATGCCTTGAAAATTCCATTAGACACTTTGATTGTGTAGACTACACAACCTAAACTTGAGATTTTAACATATCTTTGGCCGATTTCACACAAAATCAACCAAAAAATATACTAGAAAATGGTCAGTGTATAATAATGAGACTACTTGAAATGTTTTAACCACTATAGTTTATTTTTTTCAATTGTTTTATAAAATATATGCATAGTGTTTTTAAACCATATATGATGCATGGATAGTTGACATTGGAATATTTTATGGACCTTATTGTCTATGTTAAATAATTTTTTTGTCATTAATATATTTTTAAATACATATTAATATTAGTTAACTTTGTATATAGAAATATTTCATTTATGAGGCAAATTGATTACTATTATTATTATTGTTAATCTTAAATGTCACATATTAATTTTATGTTAAGAATATAATAAGTTATACATCTCCTTCTTATTAGCAAATAATTATACATTCATTCCTCACATCACTAGAATTAATGAACACACCAACAATAAAAGTTTTTGGTATGATCATTAATTGTATTGTTCCAAAATCTTGTCAATTCCATATCTATTATGGAGAAATTCAAAGTGGTGTCAAACCTAAAAGTCTATCAACCATATTCAAAGATTTATTTTCATTTTATGAATACTTATTTTCATTTTACAAATCCTTTTTTGATAATATGTAGATAATGGTCTCTATGCTTCTCCTTTAGGTTTTTTTTAATGGATTTAATTAACCTGGAAAAATAATTATAAGGTTTATCTTATTTGTAAAGGTTTATTTATTGTTCAGTTTTCCAATCCGATTGATTATAAAAAAATTATTAGAAGAAGGTCTCTAGTTTTAGGATAGATTGGATCTTTTTTACTCATATTTTCCTCTTTTAATCCTATCATTATGTCTATAATGAAAAAGCCACTTTGTGTTTGACTCTTAAATATGTCCCTTCATTTTGACATTTACTAATTTTTAAATATTTGAGCAATACTTTGGGTAGTTATGTAAAAGGATATCTAGAAGACGTCTTTCTATGTTTGCACACATGTGCTAGAATTTGTGTTAAGATTAACATTAGCTATGGTCTTTTCGAAAATATACTCTTATAAAGGTACAATTTTAGATGGGTTCAAGTTTTACATTATGATAATATTGCATTTTGGTTTGTCTTTGCTATTAAACATGTCATCTTCATGATTCTTTTCCTTAAGCATGTGCTAACTAATAAAGAAATGAAGAACATAAATTTAAATTAAAAGATAACAAGAATGCGATCAACCATATCCAAAAGATGACGATGGGCACACTGTTACTAATCAATAGACTATCAATTTAGGTGTGGGTGGGAGGAATATTGTTGGTTCAAAAGTTCTAGATGAGGAGGCATGCCCTCCCTTGGAGGATAGAGAAGAAGACATGAATATCGGGCTTTCATCATCAACCCTTTAGGGAGAATGAAGAGACTTTATAAAAATAACTCTGATTCTAACAAGGAATGGGTTTCCTTTACAAACCTAATCTCTCATCTTTTGAATTATAGTGAGTCACTATAGACCCTTCTCAAGGTTGTGGCATGAGATTAAAGTTAAGAAAGGGAAATAAGATAAAATTGAGAATTATTTTTTTATTGGGTATAACTGAAATGTACATTTTTTATGTAACTTTACTCTTTTAACTACAATCTACACTTAACAAAGTGTAATTTTCCCATTCAAGTTTTAATAGAAATAATGTTTTTGTTTTTTTGAAAAAAAAATCGCCAATAGTTTCTCAAAGCATGAGATTCATTCTTTTTTTAATTCATTTTATAAGCTTCAATGCTATTATTGTTCCCAAGGGTGGTTATTGCTTCGCTCCCTTTGAGTCCTTTTAAATAGTAATTACTACATATTTCTCATGTGAATAAACTTAGTTGTTTCAACTAACATCAAATATTTACTCTTTCATATTGAGTTTGATGTTGTTTATCGCCTTGAATTGCATTATGAATCAAAATGTCTAATGTTAGCTAGTTATAAACATTTAAGGCATGAATTTGAGTATTTTAATATCTTAACATTAGTGTAGAAAGATTTATTCTCACAAGTATAGTGTATCTTCAATTTTGAGTGTAAATATCCAAATAGTTAAAAGGAGTGAACCTTCTTAATTCATTATAGCCTTTAAAATGTTTTACATTATATGATTGAAAGTTTCATTTGATTTTTTAAATTTATTTTTGTTTTCTATTCCCATGAAAAACAACGAGTCAATGAATTTTCATTATTTTGTCTTAAAATTTCAGTGCCACATAATTACGAGCTTGTATAAGTCCTTGTGAGTGTTAGCTCTACTATGTACTTGCGCATTTGGAGGACCAAAATACTAGCATGGTCATGTGTTTTTAGCAAGCAGGGAGCCTGTAGCAGTCCGTTTTCCTCCTCCTTCTTCATTTTTTCCTACACTCCCATAACCCCTGTTATCCCTGTTTTACTCCAAAATTCAGTGTAAACCCATTTTTGTTTAACTCCCGGGCACCGAGTTTAAACTGTCATGTAACTGCTGTCATATAACTGCACGCCTCCAAAACAAATGCTATCCGCTAATCCGGTGCTTTCACGTCACATCAGTCATAAACACGTGCATTTAACTCCGCGCCGTCCGATCAACCCCGCCACGATCGGACGACATTCGCGCCTCCCGCTCCCGTAAACTGCACGCACGTTAACCCGCGGGGAAAGCGGTTTATTCCTTGTCACATCCGCCACGCCTCGGCCGATTATTCGCATCACTCGCCCGCGTACGAATACCACCCACCTTCGAAAAGCAGTGCGGGGAATACCGCCCGCCACCAAAACCACCTCCCCCACATGTTAAACCCCACGCAGCTTCCGCGCCCGACGACCGTTGGATCTCCCCACCAGAGATCCGACGGCCCGCGATCTCCCTGCTCTCCTATCTCTCGATATCTTCTGCAAACTGATCCCCGCCGTTCATCTCCTGCATCCAACGACTGATATTTGTTCCGGTCTTGCCCATGCCTCCTCCATATTGTCCGTGCCACCCTTGACTGTTCTGTGCTGCCGAAGGATGAAGGTGATCATCTACCAGCTCTCTGTGCAGTTAAGCTTCAACTACTGCATTCAACGCATTGTACACCTGAGAGAAAGAAGGACAACGCCAAAGAAGAAACTTACATTCAGCAGTTAAGGAATTCTGTCCTTTATGACACTCCACCTGCTTGAGGAATACAACAGAGTACCAGGGAATGTCAAATTCATTCATTGAAGCAACGGATTGTATCAGAAACTCGTATTAGATAGTTAATGTGGTTGATGGTCCATTATGACCCCTCCTCGTATAGTATAGCAGAATATTTTTGTAATCAACCTCCATATATAACCAAAAACAAGATGTGATGAGGGTTGATGGTTGTAGTTTTGATGTAAGGTTCAACTTCTGGAGATTGTAACTACTGTGATACTTGCAGTGTCTGGTCTTCATTTTCAGCTAATACAAGTTTCTTTTGTTGTTAATTGCTCACTTTCCACTTCTATTCTGTTCTAGGTTGTGCCTGCTATGTATTTTTCATGTGCTCTTGATGTTTAGCATTAGAGGGGCTGTCATCCCACCTCTATGTTAGAATCTAGTATGTATCATTGAATGTGCTATGCAGGTTTCTGTTTATTTAGTGCCCGAGAGCTGTCATCTTGTCTGTGCATTAGGAAATATATTTGCAGACCTCTTTGCTGGTTGCAGCCGACCATCACATGGTCTTATGCATCTGCTGATGTGGTCAATATTCTCCATGTTCACTTAATCCTCAAACTGTGAGTAATTGGTGGTCTAAAGCCTTGTAGTCTGGGGGTGTTTACCCATGTCTGGGGTTAAGCATAGTAGAAGTGGTTATCTGGCTTGAATATGCATCATTCCTTCCATTCATCCATTTCCAACATTTTGTTGAGTTTGTAATGTTCCTGAGCATCTCTGAGATACAACCTAAGAGAGATTCTTAGGGTGATAACAGTGAGATTTTGGAAACTTCTAAATAATAAGAAAGTTTGTAGAAACTCTTAGAAAAATGGAGTGCATAAGTTAAACTAAAATGTGCCCATACAAATCAAGCACTTTGGAAAGTTCCTATACTCCTAAAATGCTAAAAAAAAACAAATAATTTTTGACAAGCCCCCTTGCTAATGAAACTAATGATATAGAGGATACAAGCTCCCCAAATCCCAAGTAAAATACCCATGTTGTTATGAACCAAATCCTTAAAAGCTCTGGAGGAACATTGGGAAAAATTAAAATAAAAAATAAGAGAATGAAGAGTAATCAATGCATTGGGTTAGAACCTAGCGAAGAGGAAAATTTTTACATTTTAAAACTAGCATTTCTAAACAAAAATAAAATAAAATTGGAGTAGCAATGCTTCGATCCTCTATTTTATTCTCTATTAATCTTTCATGGATCTTAATGCAATCTCCACATTGCTTGCTCCTCACAACTCCTGCTTTGAGGAAACAAATTCAAATATTATTTATCCACACAAACCCCACAACGCAAAAGTGAGTCATATATTTATCAAATATGGAAGAGAATATGAGGTAGATATGGGGTTATCTCACTTTATTTTTCCTCAACATGGAAGAGAATATGAGGTAGATATGGGGTTATCTCTCTTTATTTTTCCTCAACTATTGGTGAACATTTGATAACCTATTACGTGGATTATTATTTTTAAGCAACCTATCCATTCATAAAATAATTATTTAAGGAAATGACTATTGGGATTATAATTTAAGGGTTTAATGCAAGGTTAAAGCTTTTTAGAGTAATAATAGTGGAGGTGATTACATGTAAGGTGGGCTAGCTCTATTATGTTATTATTAAATAAAATCCACTATATTAGTTAGTTTGCAATAAATGTAACGAACAAATTATTTAATTATCTTATTGATATTATATATAAGTATCCAAGTATATTAAAAGGGAGTTCGTGAAAAGGGAGAAGTCAAAAAGTGAAATGGTAGTTTCAAACTTACAATTTAGTAATCCTAATGGTATTTGGAAAACTGTAATGGTATTTGGAAAACTGAAATAAAAATTGAAATAAATGATTTAATTAATGAATTGACATAGATTTTTGCATTAAGATGTCTTTTCATGGAGGGTTAAAATAATGTATAAAGGAGAAAGCATTGGAAAGAAAAGGTGTGTGAACAAAAAATGTAATTTGTCGAGTGAACAAGTCAATTTGAAATTTTAGATATAATGTATTCTTGAAAATGTTTCAGACCATGAAATTTTTAGAAGATGGAGGTGAGATCTTTTGGTACCTATGATCAAAATTTCAAATATCGTTTCAAAATACTTTATAATATATGCACTATAAAACTTAGGGTTCTCAAATGCTCCTAAAATCAGTTTCAAATAGGTCAATTTGGCATTTTCGTTCTAACTTATTTTTTAGGATGTTTCAGAGTGTGAAATTTTGAGGAGACAAAGGCAAGGTCTCTGAGTACTCGTGATGAAAATTTTAGATATTGTTTCATTATACTTTTTGAGACATTCCATATGGAGGATGGGGTGCTTGTGAAATCAATTTGAAACATGTTAGTTTGGCATTTTCATTATACCTTATTTTATGGGATATTTTAGATCATGAAATTTTGAGGAGATGGAGAGGAGATATTTGGATACATGTGATCAAAATTTTAGACATTGTTTCATTATACTTTATGACATATGCCCTATGGAAATTAGGGGTTTTCAATGGTTAGACATATCTTTTTATATATTAAGTAAAAATACATATTACAACAATAAAATTTTGTTAAATGTTGGTCATTTCCAACGTTGTAAATCTTAATTACAATTATAAAATTTGGAGTTTTAAAAAAGGATGTTACACTTGTACAAAGTTCTTATAGCTTTCCTAAAATATATTGCATCTGAATGGTAGTTGTGGTAGGAAATATGATAGAAATATTGTACAAAGTTCTTATGGCTTTCCTAAAATATATTGCATCTGAATGGTAGTTGTGGTAGGAAATATGATAGAAATATTGTGGAGATATATAATTATGTGGAGATTTGTGCAAAGTAGACCCGGGAAAGAAACAAACATTATATAACGCGGTTAGGTGAAACTTTAAGAAATGTGAAGACTTTGTTTAAACCAAATATTCTTATATAGAAAAATCATTAAATTTTCCATTTCATACCGTGAGCCAAAGTGTTTTAAAATAGTATTTAAATTAAAACTAGAATTCTGCTAAAGGTGATTGAAGCTGGTGCAAAAACCATTTACGTAAAACTTAAAACTGCAAAAACCATTTACCTAAAACTTAAAACTTGAGTTAATTATAGAAGGTAATAAATTTATGCAATCATGTTAACGTTCTTGATGACATCGGGATTTGTTCTCCTAATCACCTCTTTAATCATCATTTTCTTTCGAAAATTCACTTCTTCATTTTTCTCTCTTTTTTTTTAATCAATTTGCATCCATTTATATCTTACTTATTTATCATAATTAAAGTGATTGGATCCACTGACAATAAACAATTTTTTTTATAAGAAGTTAACAATTTTGCATGGTTTAGTAAATGTTGGTTGGTTATGAGTTTGCACATATCAATTGGGACACCCTTTTATAGTTTCAATTGTAGAAATAATGACTACATGATTTTTCATTATCAATCATGAAATTGAACAAATCTCTTAGTTGGTATCTATACTGAGGATTTTCTCTACAACATTAAAATTTGTACCATCTGTACAACCACACTGAAGATTTTCTATAGCCAAAAGCATTTTCAAGAAAATAAACTATTGTTATTAAAACTTTTGTGTGTTTTTCTTATTATAATTATTTAGTTGTTACTATTATTATTACTTTTATTTTTTTCCCTTTTGTAATTATTTACTTTTTGCTACTATTATTACTTTTTATGTGTCAACTCAAAATTTTGATGTGTATTAAAGTCTGTATCATTGTACACCCTCAAAATTTTGATTTGTATTAAACTCTGTATCATTGTACATTCACATTATGGAAATTTTCTATAGCGAAAAGCATTTTCAAGAAAAAAACTATTACAGTAGAAATTTTTGTTTTTCCTTATTATAATTATTTAATTTTTATTATTATTATTATTTTTTATTTTCTAAATTTGGAATTTTGATTTTATGTTAAGTTACTTTAAGTCATTCAACCCACAAAACTGGAAATCAGAAAAAGAGTGATTAAGGAAGGTTATTTAAATTAGTTTATGTTTTTTTATAAGTTTTGAGATATCTAACTGCTATAACTGAAAGAGGTTTCCTCCTTTATTCTTGGCAAATCGCTGGAAAGTCGCAATCAATTGTGTGAGTTTTGGTATGAAAACTATGAGAACCCAACTAAGATGGTTCAATGTTTAGGACTTTCTTGTTGTTATTTTGTACTAAATAGAAATCAAATTTTCCAGTTTTTTGAGTGTGTAAACGTGAAATCCACCATGTACAACCAGGGTCACTTTATAATTGTGGTGATTATTTTCTTGCTGATATATATTTTTATATTTTCTTTTTACTAAATTTTTTTGTGTACATATTTTCTATTACATTTATTTAACCATTTTAACATTTTGGACCTATTTTATTTATTTAGTGCATAAATTATTTATTTGTATATTTTAGTTTCAGCAATACACACTATTTTTTGCTATTTGCATTTTTATTTTTAGATAGGTGTATTAATTTTCTTAAGGTTCATTTTTGGTGAAAAATTGTAAGTTTGGGTGGAAAAAACAAAAACTTGATCAAGTCACTTAAGTGCTGATGGAACCATACGGCTCCATCAAGCCTTTTTTTTATGCACGGCCATTTTCATAGATTGCAAGAAGTCGATCAAGAGTTTGAGAATAGTTTGATCTAGATTATTGGAGGAGCCTTCAAATCAATCTCGCCAACCACTGTATCAACATCACAAAGGCTCAAATGAAGATAGGTACTCTATTCTTTGTCTTTCTTTAATTTTTTTTGCAAAAATGTAACGGAGTCTTCTAACGAGGCGGAGGAATTGCCCAGACGGCTAAAAGTGGCCAGAATTCGTGGAATTAAAAAAAAAAAAAAAAATCTTGTAGAGGCAATGCTTGAATCGTGTTTTTGATGGTGAAAATGGATTCAGCACCATCAAAAACATCTAGGACACCTAAAATTTTGAAGTTTAACAATTATAACTTGGATTTACAAAAATCATTGCCCGATTTTCTCTAAATATGACCGAAATTCCCATAACTTTCCAGGCAACTCCTCTGCCTCCTTAGACTGCGATCTAGAAAACACTTTGAAACCACAAAAAAAAACTATAATTTAGGTTTTAAATTTGTTTCTTACTTACAATGTTTGGTATATTAAATGCATATTTTTTGATTTTGAATGATGAAAATATTGTTTTTCTAATTATTTTAGGTTTAAACTTTTTCTTTAGGATTTTGTGAAGTAAATTTTCATTTTATTTTTTGTTATTTAAAATGCATTTTAAATTTCTAGCAAATTTGACCAAATTATACTCCAAAAATCTCAAAAAAAACAAAACAAAACTATAACCATAAGTAAATTATGAGCTTGAGATTGGCATGATGAATATGGTTGCTCATAATGGACCTCTATTTATAAAATAAGAAATTTTATTTTATTTTACTATTTTAAACTTAAATTAATTTATATTTAAAATAATTTTTTAATAATAAATATAGTACCATTCTAGTTTTAAAAATAAAATATTAATCTAGAAAATTAAAAATCTAACTTGATAAAATTTTTGTTATATACAGTTATGTTACGTTATAATTATATATAGTGATATAATGTTATATAGTTTTAGTGTTATATATATATATATATATATAACACTAAAACTATATAACATTTTATCACTATATATAATTATAACATCTCATATATATATATATATATATATAAAGGTACTATATATTATAGTTCTATATATAGTTTATAATATAACATTAAATTTTCTATAACTAATTAACATAACTTAACTTGTTAAAACTTAACATATATATATATATATATATATATATATAAGTTCATGTTTCAACGTTGCATCATTGATAGATAAATTAAATCTATCATAAAAAATGTATTTGGTTTAATGAATAAAAGTATTTAGATTCTTTTCTAATTTGTATCATATTGTTTTATTATATAGTGTGTTGTACAAGAAACATTATTTTCCTGTACTTGCACCTAATACATGTCATGTGTCAAAGTCAAACATTAAGAACGTAAAGTCTATTGTAGTACTTGGTTGGCATGAAATTTTATTAGTTTTTAAAATAGGTTTATTTCAATTTTTTACATATATATTTACATATAGTTGCGCTATGAATAAAATGCATTATTTAGAAATGAGAAAAAGTGTGAGGGTATATTTGATCACTTCTTTCGATTGTGTTTACATGGAACTCAATGTACTTTGGTTGATAAATTATCAAAAAATGGACTCTAAAGTTTAGGACTTCAGGCTAGATTATTGCTTGAGTTTAGAAATGGTTTTTTTGTCAACATTTTTTTCTTGGATTAGTTTATATGTTTTATATATATTATATGTAATATGTTGAGGCATCCCATATACGCGCCCCAACTGCAGGCCATCATAGTGTGAGAGGGTTTGTTATACATGGTCGGGCTCGTGATAGATCACATAGCCCACTAAGAGTTCATGTTCCCCTAGTAGATCATGCCTTCAATGCTAGTCGGAGTGTTAGAGGCAATGTTTATGTCTCTATTGATGACCATGCTTGTACATCTAGTGGACCATCTTTGCCCATTTCAAGTACACCTCCTGCATTTTTAAATCCTCTTTAAACTTTATGTGTTTATGTCTTGAAATTGTCTTTAATTTTTAAATTGTCTTCAATTGATGTGTTTGAATTTAATGTATATGTTATTATGCTTCTAGTTTGTTAATTATATATATGTTAAATTATGTTTATGATTTATAGGTCCTGAGAAGGCCAAAGATGAGGATCCAAATGCAACATCAATCCCTCCATGGGATGATGCTACAACTCATATCACATTAGATGATATTACGATCCATCATACACAGATCACAATAGAGATAAAGAATATCCCTGCCAATTCACCGACTCACTTTGCATTGCCTTTGATGTTGGATAACATGACTAGGTTGATCGAGACATACCAGAGGTCGGGCCCACATAGCCACATATTAGAGTTCATACATAGGGTCAGGAGGCATGAGGTTAGAGGCCCAAATTCTTAGGAGGTGGTGAAAGAGGCCACCAATGACATTGATGTTCGTAGGGAGTTGTTCGACATCCCTCCTGATCACCCTGCTAGACATAAAGGTTCGTATTAGATTTCATACTTTATATTAATAAGTTCATGATAACATGTAGACATGTCCCAACTACATGAATGAGCTTACGAGGTCATCTGAGGGGGCAGCTGATCAGCCAGGGCATCCTCGACCAGAGCACATCTCCATGGATTATCCTCCACCTCCACCTCTACATTATATGTTCACTAATGTGGAGGACAATCAGTATGTACAACCACATGGATCAACAGTCAAGGTAAACTTATTTATTTCTAATAATTCAACATTTTCTTTTTTTAAGTTACATATATATGCTAATTAATTTGTAGAATAATAATAATTTATCCTTGCCATTGTGTACACAAGCCCATATGCAGAGTGATGTTGATGCCACTATTATTTGGATACATGATTGGGATGTTGGGTTTAGAGGCACTCATGATGCAGTTTCATTGATGCGAGCCCCAATCATCGAGCCACGGGCAGGGGAGCAATAATCCCAAATTTGTGATCAGACCCCCATCCTCTTAGACTTGCATTTGGACTAGACTGCGGTTAGTAGATTCATGTATATATATTTACAATTAAAAATGTGGTTCAATATAATATATTTCCATATTGTTTATTTTTTGCAAACAATGATCTAATTAGTTTGAATTTGAATGTGTTATATTGTAGTACCAACTTATGGACACTTACCTTGCATGACATAACTCACATAGGAGTTCTGGTGGTACTTAGAGTGTCATAGTTTGTATAATTTTCAAGTTCATTTTATAGGGAATATTCACACGTGTGATACAAAATTTGCATATTTTAATACATGGATAGTTTATGGATGTACATCATGGACATTACTTTAGTTTATGGATGCTTATTATTTCTGTTTATGGATGTTCATATGATATTTGTAATTTTTATATATTTTCATATGGATAGTTTATTGATACATGTATTCACTATTTCATCTTATGTATCTGTATTACTATTTGTAGAATTTCCTATAGATTCACAAGCTCATGCAATCTACTAAAACGAGAGACAAGAATCTACATCTACTCTTTATAGCGGAAGCCCATAAAGATCGAGCAAAGCAATAATTGATAAGGGGAATAACATGAATGGAACATAACATAATAAATATCTAGGGAAAGCCACAACTCAAAACCCCACTATCTGTATTGCATTAATCAGAAAAACAAGATGATAATACAATGCTTGTTCTTACAAGAACAATCCCAACACTCAAAAAATTCAATCTCCAACTCATAAGCAAGCTCAAGGCCAAAGATTAGCCTCTTCACAAGCTCTCCAAGTCTCTATTCTAATGCGTAATTCCTATGGAGGATAGCTTTTATTTAAAGGGAAATAAAGCCTCTAAAAGCTGCGCAATCCCTTAAGGATAAGTTCCTGAATGCATGCACTATTAGTGCAACTTAGAAAAATCTAAAACAAATAGTACATTGTCCCTGCACTCTAGTCCCAACTGAGTTTTTCTCAGAATCGACATGCATGAGTTTCTGATGAGTAAATATTCAGTTAACTAGAGTAGCATTAGTTGAGTGCACTAATGCATCAACTAACTGTTAACTCACTATTAGTTCCTCAAACAGTTTGGAACTAATTTAACTGAACTAACTCATCAAACTGAGTCTTCTATTTTACAACTCACAATTAACTCACACTCGACTCCTACAAAGCTGGGAGAACATACACATGACGACAAAAATAATCCCAAGTCAAATTTCCTAAGTTAAGTAAGTTTAATAAACTTAATTAACTAATTTTAAGTTGCTATGAGAATAGAATTCGAATTTAATTCTCATTTTAATTCAAGGACAAATTAAATTGGAATTTCTAGATTCTATTTTTATCATTTCTTGTTGCTATTTTCAACACTCCCTCTCAACAAGAAAGGAATTCAACTCGATCCCAATCTTGAACCTTTGGAATGTTCTGAATGCAACACTTCTCTTTAGTGTTGTTGCTCCAGCAACTATAGAAACAAAAAAACATCCAACCTGAATCAGAATGATGCCTCTGTCATCAAAGTCTCTGATTTCTATTGCCTCTGTCGACTGAAAACTTTGCGGTTTTGTTGACTCTGCCTTTCTACACTGTTGTCAACCCTTCTCTACGCTTCTTCAATATCTGACTGCTCTAGCCTCTGTCACTTTGATATCTGACTGCATCAATCCCATTGATTCCTCCTGCTACTATGTACTTTGGGCTCTTGTAGCAAGGTGTGATCCATGAGATAAAACCACCTCAATGGACCTTGCCCAGTTTCAACCCTCTTGGGACTATCACTTCACATCGCCCCACCTCACACCTAGAGGTATGGCTACATGTGATCCCTCTGCTCACCTGCCTCGAAATTTCCCCCTACTAGAGGTCTCTGCATGACTGGATGCCTCCACTTGGTCTCCTCTCAGCGTTTCCAATTGTGGCTGCTCCGCAATTGTTTGAGACTTTTTCTAAGACTGCTTCTTCTCTGCTTGAGTGGATCTCTCCACTTAGTCTCCTCTCAACTTCTCTAATTGTGGTTGCTCCACAATTTCCTGAAGCTGCTTCTGAGGCTTCTTCTGGGGCTACATGTTGAGTGGTAATTTACTCTCCTGGTCAAACCCCAAGCCTCCAACCTTTGACTTGCTCCTCAAGGCTCTGAATGCATCTTGATCCTCAAGTGCATACAGGTTCTTGGCTAGCACACCAATCTGTTTCATCTGTCCTGTTGCCACGAAATTTTCTAGAAAAATAGATAATTTTAAATTAGTGATATCTCCCTTATCCGAACTTCGATTCGATCGTTTTTTTGTTTTTTTTTTTTTTATTTTTATTTTTTTATTTATTTTTTATTTTTATTTTTTATTTTTAATTTTTTAATTTTTTAATTTGGGTATTTTTCTGCAAAGAATCAAAATATGTTATTTGTTTCTAAATTTTTTTCACAAAAATGTTCATATCTTCTCTTCAAACTCGCAGCCCAAAAATCAAACTTCGAAATCTCCTCTAGTATATTGTTCTCAGCTCTCAAACCATGTAGAAAATCCTATAGATTCACAAGCTCATGCAATCTACTAAAACAAGAGACAATAATCTACTTCTACTCTTTACAATGGAAGCCCATAAAGATCGAGCAAAACAATAATTGACAAGAGGAAGAACATCAATGGCACATAACATAATAAATATCTGGGGAAAGCCACAACTCAAAACCCCGCTATCTGTATTGCATTAATAAGAAAAACAAGATGATAATACAATGATTGTTTTTAAAAGCAAAACCCCAGCACTCAACAAATTCAATCACCAACTCATTAGCAAGCTCAAGGCCAAAGCTTAGCCTCTTCACAAGCTCTCCAAGTCTCTATTCCAATGCGTAATTCCTATGGAGGATAACTTGTATTTAAAGGGGAATAAAGCCTCTAAAAGCTGTGCAATCCCTTAAGGACCAGTTCTTGAATGCATGCACTATCAGTGCAACTCAGAAAAATCTAAAACAAATAGTACATTGTCCCTGCACTCTAGTCTCAACTGGTTCTTTTTCAGAATCAACATGCATGAGTTTCTAATGAGTAAATATTCAGCTCCCTAGAGTAGAACTAGTTGAGTGCACTAATGCATCAACTGACTGTTAACTCACTATTAGTTCCTCAAACATTTTGGAACTAATTTAACTAAACTGACTCATGAAACTGAGTTTTCTATTTTACAACTCACAATTAACTCACACTAGACTCCTACAAAGTAGGGAGAACATACACATGACGACAGAAAAACTTCCAACTCGAATTCCCTAAGTTAAGTAAGTTTAATAAACTTAATTAACTAATTTTAAGTTCCTATGAGAATAGAATTCAAATTTAATTCTCAGTTTAATTCAAGGAAAAATTAAACTAGAATTTTTGGATTCTATTTTTATCATTTCTTGTTGCTATTTAGTTTATGGATGCTTATTATTTCAGTTTATGGATGTTCATATGAAATTTGTAATTTGTATATATTTTCATATGGACAGTTTATTTGATGATGATGATGATGGTGGTGGTGGTTAACGTCCACTGAGACAAAATTGGTCTATTGGACTTATAATTTTCTTAGTTCTTAATTGTCTGGCTTCTCGTCTTTCTTGGCGAGATTTGTACTATTGCTTTTTTTTTTTTTTCTCTATGGTCTTCCAACTTCCTTTATCTTGCATCTCCTTCATCCCTTCTGGTTCTTGGGACATTGGTGTCTTAGCTTTGCAATTTGTTGTTTTCATCCTTTTGAAGATAGTCAAAGAAGAATAGGAGATCTGCTTTGCTATTAAATGAAGATTTATTTTGTGCGATATACGAATCCTCATAACTGTTGATGCTTGAGGGGTTTTCGAGTTCACTTTTTTGTTGTTGGGCGGGGCTTTCCCCCTGCTTATCTTGAGAGTTGTTTCTTTCTTTCCCGATTTCTTGCGATTCACGGTTTTCTGGAGAGTATTCTTCCTTGATGACAGTGTAATGTTCTTTTTGTGCTCCTTCCCACCATGTAGATCTGTGGTGATTCTTTCTAGCAGAATTTTTCTCAGAGGCTTTTGGGCAATTTTTGGCTAGATGGTCTGTCTCAAAGCAGGATCGACATCTGAAGAGGACACTTTCATAATCGAGTTTCTGGTTCCACACATAGTCTTTACTTGTTAGGTTTATTTCAGCTGGGAATCCGGTGCTGAAGTCCATTTCCATAGAGATGTGTGCATAGGTGGTTCTGGCATATTCCTCTATTTCTGGGCACTTGCAGTAAAATTTCCCAATTGCATTTCCAATGTCTTTTAGCGAGGATAAATTCCAGAGATGCAAGGGTAGGTTTGGCAATCTCACCCAAACTGGTGCTAAGGTTATCACTGTTGTTGAGGCATCGAATGATGGGTTCCATGGCTTCATGAATAGGCCTGAGTTTTCCCAAAACCAAGTGCCAGAATCTAGAATGCATTGTCTGCTTTCAGGGTTTTCAAAATCTACTATAAAGAAACCCCTAAAACAGGGGTAGATATTAATTTCATCAGAAATGACAGGCTTCCATACCTCCGAGATCCAACTGTGGAAAGTTGTTAGCCGCGGCCAAAAACCATTGAACCGACAGATTAGGGCACTTTCAGAAAACTTCAAAGCCTCATTGAGTGAGGCCTAGACCACCTGGACTGTGGGAGCTGGGGCTTCATTGATGATATGGGCAGGAGCTTGCCCCCTAGAGGTGGATGGAACTGAGCCAACAGTTATCTTCGCGAAGCTGGGAGCCATCTGGATCAAGGCTGATCGATGATTCCCAAGCTTATGTATGTATGCCCCTATGGAAGAATGAAAAAGCCCTGCGAAAGAATGTGATTTAAAGAAAAAGAGATTTGATTTTCAAAAATTTCTCGCACCCAAGCGCTAGAAGTTCGATTTCTTTCACAGCAAGCAAACGACGAAGTAGGATCTGCCTCCTGCAAACAGCAGGTCGCTGTGACCGCAGTTTCAGAAAATAAAATAGAAACCCTACAGATTTGAAAATTGGTACACGGTCAACCCAAAGTGCGAGGGTTTGCTCTCGCATCGATCTTTAGATAAAATACATATTCAGAACCCTAGCAGGCACCTGATCTCGAAGACGTGAGGGCTCCAGTTTCGAATACATATATTCACTATTTCATTTTATGCATTTGTATTAATCTTGTTTATGGATGACCATTAATTTTTGAAGTTTAAATGGATTTGTTAAAATTATTTCTTTAATTTAATAATTTTTCTATATACTATAACTTTTATTAGTAAAATATATGTTTAATTTTGATTTATAGTTTCATATAATACGAAAATAACTACAATCTTAAAATTTATGATGCAAGCCACTTTGATACTTAAAATGAACTAAAATATATCATTTATCAATTTAATATTGAACATGGAAATAATTCCAATCATGCTTCATATTGGCTTGTAGAAATTGTCTTTTAGTGCAATCAACATGTATGTTATTACAATTCAATTTTAAAAATAAATTATTTGAATTACAAAGTCATTTCTATTATATATGTGCTTGTGTGTGTGAACATTTTTGTGACCCACCCATGTACCACAATGCATGGACAACTTTTTAAAGTATTTCAATCAATTTCTTATCTCAAGGTTCAATTAAAAAACACAAAATATGACTGAAATAATTTTTATTCAAATTTAATATTAAAAGATGTTGTGTAAACAACAAATAAGTGTTATTCAACAATATTTATTATGAGATTATCTACAAGAGCTTAGTCATAACTTGATATAAGTCAACCGTATTGAAATTTAATGTATAGGTCAAACAAAAATATATGGCAACATTTCTATACTTTTATATAATGTTATCAACTTTCCTAAATTTACAATTAGTTATCCAAATATTTCAATCAAATTCCTTATGATGGAAATTTAGGTTTTATTCAATTTTTAAAAACTCAAATATGATTGAAATAAGTTATATATTCAATTTTAAAAGACGTGGAGATGTAAAAGATACAAATACAAGTTTTATTCGATTTTATTTTGTTTGAGGTTATCTATAAAAGCGTAGTCATAATACATGTCGTCAATAATTTTTTGTGCTTACAATGAAATCAATGTACAATGTTAAACTAATTACCTTGAAATTAATGTACACCATATATCTAGTTACATCATTTATCAAAAATCAACATCTTTGCTGAAATCAACGCATCTAATGCAAGAAATCAAATAGGATGAGAAATCAACATCTATACTAAAATCAATGCATCTAATGTAAACAATCAAATAGGATTAGAAATCAACATCTACATTGAAATCAATGCATCTAATTTTGCAAGCAATTAAATAGGATTAGAAATCAACATCTACACTGAAATTAATGCATCTAGTGCTAGCAATCAAATAGGATTAGGAATCAACATCTACATTGAAATCATTGCATCTAATGCAAGCTCAATCAAACAATATTATAAATTAACATCTTTAATGAAATGAATGCATCTAATGCAAGCAATGAAATAGAATTAGAAATCAACATCTACATAGAAATCAATGCATCTAATTTGCAAGAAATCAAATAGGATTAGAAATCAACATTTGTACACTAAAATAAATGCATCTAGTGAAAGCAATTTTCTTCTCTTTCTCTCCCCCCTCCATCTATATCAATCTATCCCTCCATCTATCCTTCTTTTTCTTTCTATCTTACCCCCCGAAACACATACACTCCCTCTTCATATCTATCTAGATCTCTCCCTCCCTCCCTCTCTCTTTCTCTTCTTCCCTCTCTCCCCCTTCCATCTATATCTCTATCTCTCCTTATTCATCTCTCTATATCACCCCGCAAACATACACATTGTTTATCCATATATGTCTATATCTCCCTCCCTCTCCCTCTCTCTTCTCCTTCTCTACCTCTGTCTCCCATTCTATCTCTTTTCCCTCCTACTCTCCTCTCTCCCTCTCTCTTCCCCTTCTCTCCCTCTATCTCCCATTCTATCTCTCTTCCCTCTTGCTCTCCTCTCTCCCTCTCTCTCCATCTCTCTTGTCACTCCCTCTCTCCTTCTCTCTCTCTCTCCACCTTTTCTCTCTCTCTCTATATGTCTTTCTTCTTACCTCCCCTATCTCGCATTTAAACTCCATCTCTCTCTCTCCCTCCCTCTCAATTCGTCTCTCTCTCTTCCTTTCTCTCCCACCTCCCTTTGTCTCTCCCCCACGTCACTCTCTCTCTCTCTCTCTCTCTCGAGCTTCGTCCTTCAACTATGTTGAATATCTCCCTCCCTCTCTCATTCTCTCTCCCCCTTCTCTCCATCTCTCCTTTGTCTTTCTATCTCACCCCCAAAGATACAAACTCTCTCTCTCTCTCTCTCTCTCTCTGTATATATATATATATATATATATATATATATATATATATATATGTCTTGAACTTCTTCCTTCCCTATATTTTCCTCCAACTCCATATCTTGAGCTCCCTCTCTTTCTTGGAGACTCTCTCCTCCTCTCCCTCTCTCCATCTTTGTGTCCCCCTCTCTCTCTCTTACCCTTCTCTCCCACTCTCTCTCACTGTATATTTCAAAAAATTTAAAATACTTTCACAATTAAAATATTATGTTTAAATACTTTTATTTTTTATTTTGATGTCATACAACAATTTAAATTTCTATATAATACATATTTAAAATGCAAGATTTCAAAATGTGTGTTGTACATTCACCAAGAGGAAAATTGATAATTTTCCATGGAAATATTATCTAAAATTTTTCAAAATATTAATGTTCTAGCTACCTCCATCAAAGATACATAGAGTGCTTCATGTATTCCAATTTGAAACTATTTAGTTTTTATTTATTTAAAGGTAGATTTAGGTTATGGGTTTTAAAATATTATATATTTTATTATGTTAGATTTATAAAAAAATTAGGTTAAATAAAATTAACATATATTGAGTCAACTTGTATGAATCTTTTTGTGTTAATGGTCAACTCTTTTGTTAACGCCTATGGTGTATATCAACCACATAAGAAATTTTATATTATCATTAAAGTTAATAATATTATATTAATCCAAAATTAATAAATTTAATATTAACATTAAAATATATTCATATTAAATTTTTTATATAAATATCATCTCATCATTTAATAATAATAATAATAATAATAATAATAATAATAATAATATTTCAATATTAATATTAAATTCACTAAGGTTTTTACATGACATTATAACAAAAATTCTAATAAGATTTGAAATTTTAAAATAATTTTAGATCATTGAAAAAATTTCTATAAAGGCTCGATAACCACGTATATGGCTCGATTGAGGGTTACGAGGGTTTACAAAACCCTCGATTGATATATTTAAATTTGAAATTTAGACACTCGATCAAGCCCTTTAAGCGCTCAATCAAGCCTCTTTAAGTCCTAAAATCAGTAATTTCAGCACCTCTTCTACAAAATAAATTTCTTGCAACTCCATTTTGTACCCTAGCAAACTTAGGGCTAAATTTATCCTTAGGTGAAAAAGTTGATCACGTTGGATTCATGAAGGAACCCTCTATCCAATGACATATGTGTTTGACATTTTCGAATTTATATGATATTTTTCATCTAATTTCTTTTAAACATAATGCTTAAAATATTTTTAAACTCTTTTGAAGAGGTTGAATAAAAAGTCATTATCATAAAATATACACAATGAAAAAATTTCAAAAATATCAATATCTTCGTTTACGAGTCCTCTTCAAAAGGGTACTTTTGGTTTTTCAATTTATTTAAATAGTTGAAAAAAACCTTACATGAACACATGTCTGCAAAATGCAATTGAAATATTACTTTTCCCAAATATATTTTTGCATAAAAAAATACTTTTTTAATATGAAAAAATTAGCTCTCTTTGTGTAGATCATGCTCATGTATATATTTTTTAAAAATTACACATTTTAGACTAAGTTATGCTACATGAGCAGACACATACCTCTTAAGATGTGTGCAAATTTGCATGGAAAAGCATTTCATTTAATGGAAAATTGACATATTATACGACACTAAATATTTAAAAAAAAAATAACATTAGGAAAGCATAATTCTCCACAATTTGTCTTTTTACTGCGAATCAAACAGTGCTTATATGAATTTTGAGGGCTTCAATTCGATAAAAGAGGAAAACCTTGAAATTTCATAGCCACATTTTTCCCAAAAGTGTAACCCATCTTCATGTTTTCACCTATTAGTTTGTTGATAGTTAATTTTTCTTTGTTGTTAGTTAACTTTGTTGACAATTAGTTTCTTTTTTTGTTTAGTTAGCATAGTTGTAGTTAATTTTGGTTTTTCTTTGACACTTTTTTATTTAACTAGGAACGAGTGTAGAATTTAAGCTACAATGACTTACACAAATTTTCCTTTAATTAATTGTAATTATTTGTAAATAAATGTATTTATTTTCCTCTCTATCTGAAGCTAGGGAATGCATAAAGCTCAAAATGTATATATTTGTTTCTGAGTGTTTTGTAAGTAGTATGACCCGAATTGATATTAAAGTAAGGACTTTACGAGAAAATTGTAGAATCATGTCAATTACAATAAGATAGAATGCCCATGCAATTAAAAAAATATGGAAACGCATATGACATAAGCATGCATAAGAAAAAAATCCAAACTTTCTTTGATTAGAGCTCATTAGGGTAGAGTAATTGTGGGTAGCACAAAGAAGTTTGTTTTACTATACTTGAGAGAAGAGAAATAGTAAAGAGAATGTAGTAAGCAAGAGAGTAAGGCATCCTTAGAAGGATATAGCGGCAAGCAGGACTAGCAACTATAAAAATTGATTGAAGCTTACAAGGAAGTGTTGCAAGAGCTTCCAGAACTGCCACCTAGGTAACAGGTTGAGCATGAGATTTCGTTGTTGTTAAGGTCGCCACTTCCTAACAATGGGTTGTATATGTATTCTACCATCAAAGAAAATGAAGCGAAGAAGAAACTAAAAAAATTGTTGGAGTAGTGAGTCACTAGACCATGTGGTCCACCCATCATCATGGTGGTAAAGAAGGAGATAAGTTAAAGAATGTGCATTGAATACCACACCTTGAGAAAAATTGCTATCAAGAATAAATATCCCTTGCCAAGGATTGATGATTTATTGAATCAACTGTAACAAGTCAATTCCTTCATCAAATTAAACTTTTGATTAGATTACCATCAAGTGAGAATCAAAGTGGAAGATGTGTTAAAGACAAATTTCAAAACAAACAACGATTGCATGAGTGGTTGGTTTGTCCTTTTGGTTTATGTAATGCATCTACAACTTTCATAAAACTAATGAATGATGTGCTATTCTGTTTCATTTACTTGGTTGTGATAGTATATTTGAATGGCATACCAATCTTTAGTAACACATGAAAATAACTTCTCATGTGTGATGCAAGTACTAGATACCTTAATGGAAGCATCCACTGATTGGAAATGTCTAGAAACATAAGTTCAAGAAGATGACCTTGATATTTTTTGGACACAATATTGATCAAAGAGAACCAGGGGTGGACCTAGAGAAGATTGTAGCCATCACCCAACATCCTATTTCTACCAATGAGACAAAGGTTAAGAGTTTCATGGGATTAGCATAATACTCAATAAAATTCATTGTAAACTTTTCCATAGTAGCAATTCCATTGCATGCCTTAACCACTAGAGGAAAGAGCTTATGCTGGGGTAAGCCAAGACAACAAACATTTGGAAACCTAAAGAAGAATATTGATGATGCTATGGTGTTCACCATGCCAAATGTGCAAAAACCTTATAAGTTATAGATAGATGCTATTGGGTATTGATTAATAGTAGTGCCCATGCAAGGAGGAAGACTTATGTGTTACCATTTAGAGCTACTTCATGGAGTAGTGCTTGACTACCCCATGTATGATAAGGATATTTTTGTTTATAGGTAATGAAGAAGTGGAAGCATTATTTTGTAGGAAAAGAGACCATTATACACATGGATCATATTCACTTCAGTACCTGCAAAGATAAAGCAAGATGTAATGGGTGAGGCATTACAAGTGGTTAGGATTCTTGAACCAATTCACTTATTGATCAATTTCAAGACACAAAAAAGCTAGCACACTCTCTCAACCATCATTGAAGATGATTGAAATAGTTGGCGTGTCAATGCAACTTAATACTTTCACTCATAATCATTTGAATGAAGACTTTGAGAGAGATGATGATTTTAGAGGAGTACATAAGCAACTAAAAGAAATATTAGTCATTTCCATGGATGGAATGAACATCACCTTCAAAATAGGTCGTTATACAAAATAGAAAATCTATGCATACATCAGGATAGAAGAATTTAATTGATAAGAGAAGCACACACTTCTATATTTTCTAGGCATTTTGGCATGATGAAGATAGTGGGAAATTTGCAGTGGTATGTGTAACAACCAAATATGCAAGAGCAAGTGGAAATTTTTTTTAGAAGATGTGTTCTTTACAATGCTAGCAAACCAAGCATAGAGAAACTTGGCCTCTACATGCCATTTCTAGTACAGAACATGCCTTTGGAGAGCATCTCCATGGAATTTGTTGGAGGCCCACTGTGGTGAAGTAAAATTATAAGTGTGGACACGAACGCATTCCTCTAGCCCAATAATGGGTCTAGCCACAACATATACATTCTATGGAAGATTTCTTTAGGTTAGAATCAATCAAGAGGGCCTACCTCTTGGTCGCTTATACTGCTTGATGGTGTCCTCACTTTCTTGCTCCAAAAATCTCTCGCTTCCTTCTTCAAGATCCTGAAACAAGTAAAAAAAAAAAATCACACAAACATAATAATAGACAAATTGCAATTCAACCTACTTAATGAGTCAAGAAGAATCAAGACACGAATATGTAATATTACAAAACATGTAGGAAATCAATTGATAGTTGCATATACTAATATCAAAGAGAGATTACAACCATTCGTCTTGACGTCGCAGTATTCTTATGACAAGATCGGGTTCCCACACACTTTTGCTAGCATCCCATGATGGCTTCAAATAACAATAGTTTAAAGGCTCTTCCCTTTAGAATTCACTTCAAACCAAACACACTTCTCCCTCACAAAACTAGATGGCTACAACTAGTAATAGCTTGCTTGTCTAATCAAAATAGGATACTCACACTGAGCCAAAACTCTAACTAGCTTGTGTTTGAGAAGAAGGGAGGTTTATATAGGAAATATGGATGGGAGATGGATCCTTTTATCTTGGGAGAAGGACTTATCCCTTGAGGTAGTTCCATCATTATAGGGGGAAGAAGACCAAACTATTATCCTCGACCCCATCCGGCCAAACCATTTACCAGACTTCCGTTACGAAGCTTCTAGAGTTGGAAGCTTCGGCTCTAATTTAAAAAACTTTCCATAACAGGACCAACGCGACTGGAACACAGCTCAGTCGCACCAGCTGGAGCAGGGAATAGCAATAATCTCTACACATTGGTGCGAGGGAGACAAAGGTCATTAGCGTCAGCCTTGTAAACTGGGCAAAACAGAAGTTTCAGGGGAAATGGTGCAAACCGGAAATGATCTGCTCATGAAGAGGGACATAATGGGAGTTTCTTCATGAAGGCAAAGTAGCTGGGTTCACTGTAGAGGTCCTCAAAGATCACAGAACGGTGAGCACAAGGACAGTGAAAAAACGTTGTGTAACAGATGCCCCCTAAATCAAGAAGGTCAAGCCGGAGTGAGGGATGAAATGCTTTATAAATAAGTTTTGGGAACCATAGTCTGCTGTTGGAAAACCTGCAAGCAAGTATAGATACATATACATAGACTGAGATCTCCATCAAATGATACATGAATCATGGCATGGACGCAGCCATCCAGAGAATGATCATGTAAATGGATCCAGGTATGGGTACAACCATCCATCAAAGAGGATCATAATGAAACCAAGGTATGGTCACAGCTATCCATCTGAAAGAGACATGCATATCATCATAAACCATGTCACACCACATCACAACTTGGACGTATGTGATCTAAGTCCAGGGTCTTGCGCTCCAACACGACCTAATCAAAGTACAAATCCTAGCATGCGAATAGATGTTTTGACGTTGGACATGATAGAAAGTCACTTTATTACCAGTCAATGATGTAAACTATTAACAAGCGCGAGAGAAACCACCAATAATGACAATGGTCCTCAAGGTACTATCAGCGCAATCCACAGAATGTGAATACAGGAACTGAATTAGAACACCCATGAAATCACTTGATCAAAAGCCAATGATGTGAACTTGTTGTTGAGTGCGAAGAACTTTCCATTAGGGCATGCAATCTCTAAGGTACTGGAAGGGAGTCTCTCGGTCAACTTCCCTGATAATGAGTTGAAGTCGATGGAAAGTGACCATGTCAAAGGAGGACATAATGAATCCCACATCATCGACGCTAGATGAGAGGATGCAAAACGATTTTGGATGATATAGAGAATCAAAGGTAATTGTAACTGCAGAAGGACAACTCTTTAACATATCGGCAACACAACTGGAAGTTTGGAAGCTTTTGGATCCATGGGATTGGTGGTCATAATGACGTGGCAGAGATCAAATCGAAGGAAAAAAAAATGGCCCAAACTCAGGAAGGTCAACGATGCAAAGGAGGATGTCCCAACCCGACACGAAGCAAAGAGTGTCATGTTCAAGAGTAAGCTGCGACACGACTGATAGATTTCCAAATTTTCCCCACCATTTATGGCAAGTACCCCAATTATTTTTTAATTACAAGCTTAAAGGGGATAGCATATGCTTGTGCTGTAAGTTCATCGTTCGGACGAATCCAACCTAGTAAGTTTTACAAGCCCTAGGAAGGAGAAGCTCGTGTTCGTCATGATGACGAATTCGATGTCATTTGATGGTTTAACGAGTCCGACAAAGGTGTAACTCGGTATCTTTTTCATGTTTAGAGAGTTTGGAAAAGATACATAAAAAGAAAACTCCACATGGTCCCTTTTCCTACATTTATGTCTCTCGAGCCCGAAAAAGTAGAAAAAGTACTTGAGAGAATCGCTTGACCATTTCAGTCAAGGAGTACCTTTTTCATAAATAGTGTCTCCCAGCCCGAAAAATGGGTAAACTTATACTAGGCGCACGACATTTCACATCCATTAACGAGTTCGAAATGACAAGGGCTCGACCATCTTTTTGCTTTTAAAGGGTTGGAAAAGAGATGAAAGTGGACCCCCCATTTTTATTCTCTTTAACAAGCCAAAAAGGGAAAAATACTCGGCAATCTTTTCATATGAGTTTAACGAGTCGAGAAAAGAGCTGAAATGTGACTCATCGCCATCGTCGAACATCCATCACCTGTTGCTGCACAAGCAAGGCAAAGTGTATTATTGAGTCCTTGAGGAAAAATAGGTCAAAAATATTTACAAAACCTGATATTCTCAAAAAAATGAATAAGAAGGGGAAAAGTAAATATATTTTTACCATTTACCATTTTACCTTTGTAGTGAAGACTTTTTACCCACTTTTTCCCTAGTTTTTCTGGAGCAGATTACAGAGATCCGAGAGGTCAATCAACGAGCCGTTAGTTCCATGTAAGAGCTGAAGCCCTGAGCTCCATTTTCATGCTATTCATTCCGTTTTTAGCCATTTTTTAGGATTTTTAGGGAGATTTTTGAGAAAAAATTTCGTCCTCGGTCAACGCGATTCTTGGGCACGAGGTCGTGCCGGCCAAGGGTTATTTGCATAACCATCCACGCCAACCGATGTGACTGTTTCTAAATAGGGCACCGACGCCGTGGATAGGGCAA